>VWZG01005743.1:101752-157428 GCA_013396735.1 Grallaria varia | reverse complement strand
AAAAAAAAAAAAAAAAAAAAAAAACACCAAAACCAAAACAGAACACCCAACAGGTAAAAGGTAAGCACAATGAAATTTAGAAGGGGAAATGCTCTAATTGTTAACTGCAAAAAGGATTATTCCCTGGAGCAAGGACCAATGGACATATCATCTGCCCACATTTTCATTCCTTCACATAAAGATTGAAAGCTTTTCTGTAAGAGCTACATAGGTCAGATGTAACATATGCACTAATTAGTAGCAAATTATTGATCTCCTTACTGAGGTAGATGCTCATATTATACAAGAGATCAGACCAGATGACCTACTGATTCCTCCTGTCCTTCAACCCCATAAGTTCATGTAAAGATCTGAACTCCTCTTGCTCCAGCTCAGCTTTCATGAGTGACTGATGTGTGGGTGTTTGATGGCTTCCTGCTTCTCACAGAAAGCCCACTGCTGGAGTGACTGTTCATGAACTACAAGTAAATCCTATGCCATTTTCTTTCTCTGAGGCACCAACCATGATGGTCCTGATGTAAATGAAGATCAAAATACGGTCATTAGGAACTTAAAAATATTTTAATTGCAAATACCTTTTTGCAAAGTGTTTGCTCAAACAGTCTGTTCGTCAGCTGTCACTTATTAAGTTCAGAACATCCAGCACAGCATTTGGGGTTTTTTGTATGCAAAATGCTTGTAATGAACCCCATTATGTACCCTGCTGGTGAAATAACGATGACTTTCCAGAAGGCACTGTAGAATTTGGTACAGGGAAAAAGGGAAGACATGAAGAATATCTTTTTAACTCACAGTTAGAACTAATGATGACAGACTGTCAGGAAAGAAATATGAAGGTATATAATTATTGGCTGGCATGCCTCAGGCATCACCCAGGTGTTAACAATACATAAAGGCTGGGCATGCAAGAACTAACCTCCGCCAGAGGTTAGCTTGGTATCTATCCCCCAAAAATTTTAATGCTGCCATTTGCTTCACAGTATTATTGGACTGGCAACAATTTGTTATAACAGAATCATAACAAGAAGCACACATGCATATAGCCTTTTTTTTTTTTTCAGATATTATGAATTCACACCCAAGATAACCCAAGTTATTAACTGAATTGCACAAAAACAAGTGTCCCTGTTAAACTGATGGGGAGTGGTTCCTAGAAGTGATTCTTTTGCTTCAGTAGCACAACTCAAATGAACAAAACTTTGCCTACATTACAGAAAGTATGCAACACTTGCTTCCTATTAGATGTAGACTCACAAAAGAAATTGAAAATCAGATCCTTTAACTGTGGTTAAATTCTGACTTTATTTGATATTCATTGCGCAAATTTCCTTAAAGTTTTAGTTCTTCAAAAAGAAAGCTGAAAACTTAAATTGTTACACAAGCACGTTATGTGAACTGCCACTGGTGACACACTTCAGCAATAAATTTATGGCCATTCTACAGTCAGAAAGTTAATCACCCGGATTATTCAATTTTTGCTTACAAATAACAAAGCAATAGCAGAAATCTGGATGAGTTTCTGAGTGATTCATAAGCATGGATGGAAAATGTAATCCTGATAACTACCTGACGAGCTCTGACACACACAAACACCCACAGACTGGCACGAAGTGCAACGTGGTTCTGGTGGTTGCAAAAGAGTTTCCATTTGTTCCCTGCTTTGCAAACTTCAAACTTTCAAAAACTTTTTCAGCCCATAATTTCTGATCCCTTCTCTTCCATCAATGGGTTCAGGGTATTTTTTGGGTTAGGGCTGGGCTCTTTAGAAAAGTCTGAAAAAAATACACAGTCATTTTAAAATAAAAAGCTTAAACATATTTTTTGCATCATAAAAAAATAATATATGAACAGGAAGTTTTCCCATTTCCTTTGAGGCCTGAAGCCAAAAAAAATATTTAATTTTAAAATGTCAGCTTTGCAAGAAAATATTTCTCCATCTGCACAGTGGGCTTCCCAGAAATATTTGTTTAAGGGCATGATTTATTTCAGACTGATAATGACTTCAAAGGTTTTTACTGAGGCCCTGCAGGTACATTTGGACAGTGGTGAGCTTTACCATGCATAAATCTGCAGTTTACACACAGAAATGCCAAGTCCAATTAATTACTCCAGCATGGTCAAGGTAACTTTTCAAATGCTGCAAGAAACTCAGAAGCCATGCAAAAGCCCCTCCTCTCCTAAGCCCATCACCTTCTGCAAACAAGACTGTCCTGAGACCCACAGGACTAAGCTCTTTGAGATGTCACAGCCTTTATTCCTTTTGTTCCGACTGAACAAAATGTTTTTTTGCTTTCTCATGCTTAAATGAGATAATCAAGTGAACTACCTGTGCTGAACCCAAAGGGTCACTGATGATGTGGCTAAGCTCCATGGGCACCAGGCATGGTCTAGCTTGGGCACTGACAGCAACAAAGCCTTAGTGTAGTTCTACATCTGGACTAAATGCTGTCACTTCTCAATTTGTATGGATATACGACTCCCAGATTTGGAAATACGGCCATATCCCTGCTCAGTTCTCCCTAAGGAAGATTGGAACTCCACATGCATTACTTCAATGCAGGACAGCTGGATCATCTCAGCAAGCATCCAGAACTGCACATTGCCTAGGGAGTGTTATCCACGTGAGCCTATGACTTACCAGAAGAGTGGAGATAGGACTAGATACTCGCCTTCCTCATCCCTACACATACCAAGTAAGGTTCCGCCCTATGTGCTCTTTTTTTCCCTCACACCATATTTATTTCCTACAGAATGGATGACTTTTCAGATGAAATGCGACATGTAGAAAACAACTGTGCAAGAAACAATGTCCTAAATGTTCTGCTGATAGAGAGGGGTGGTTTTCTTCTGAATGCTCCGTAACTCTTCAGGTCAGATGTTTTATTAAGTTTTGCATTTCAAAAATGGAATTCATTATGTAAATTCATTTGCCACTTCCATTTCCAAATAGTGATTTATGTGAAAATATAACTCCGACATATGTCACCGCAAAACTGAATTGTAGGAAGAACGCATTAATTTAAACAAGTCTCACGTCGATCATACATCAGTTAGTGTAGAAGTACTCTCAGTTTATTTTAGAGGATTGATGAATCCTGCATTCTGAAAGAGCCTTGTCATAATAAGAGCCGATTTTGAAGGCTATAACCGTTGTTGTGATGGTCCAATTATGAAATCTCTAACATCTGTAAATACTAGTTGTATGGTTTTACTCTTGTTTGAACCGAATTTTCTGTAATTCTTTCTGTAACTGGCTCTATTTGTCAATGTCTATTTTGTATTTTCCACCAAATATTTCCTCGTAACACCAAGAGAAAGTTGCACTGATTTCCTTTTCTCTTTGCTACTTTGTGGCTACCAGAGCTGGCTTTCAGGCACAGATTTCACACGTAATGTGATTGAGAAGCACTGCACTCTTACTGGTAGTATTATTTTATCACTCTGCACTGTGTTTCTTTTTCTTGCTGAATTTTAATGCATACAAGTGCCTTGGAGTAGATTGGTCATTGCGTTTCATTCAACATAATACATTTTTAGCTGCTAGTTTAAGCTAAAAATTACAGCTCCTACACACAGCTTACCACACGTCCTTTACCTCTCCCTCCTCAGATCTGTTCGTGCCACCCATGCCCCCGAAGGCACCAGTGTCTGTTGCAACTCTTTAATTGCTGTCACTCCCTCGTCTGTTACTTCATTCTCTCTTCTCTTTTCCCCCCTTTGCAGCCCAGACAGGGTGTGGTGCATTTCTGTGGCAAGACATCTTCAGAAATAGCGCTTGTGAGCGTTCCTAGGACGGGATACAAATCCGCAGTGCCAGATTTCATTCCCCTCTTAACTCACACCAAGCACACCGCAACGCCCCAGCCGTTGGTTCTGCGCCCCATCACCTCTGCCACAGATCCCCAAGTGCTCCACCACTGAGAATGTGTTATCCAGCAGTCACAAAGGCAAGGGGAGGCAATTACGTACCAGAAGGAGCCCATCCTACAGGTGTTCAGCGCTTCACATCTGGGGAGACCCCCTGGCTTTCGGTATATCCCCCACATTACACGTGTTGCAACCCAAGGTAGTACAAGCGCACCGTAAACAGCGGCGGGCAAACTGAGAAACTCATGGCTTTGCATGCCTGTAAGGGGTGAGACAGTCTGTGGTACACCAGATCTCTGCAGGTGCTTTCTCTGAGGGCCAGCTAAATTGAACCATTACACAGCTGCCACAGGCAAAGAACACAAAATTGGGCAGTTAGCACAGCTCAGCTGACACGTGATAACTTGCTAGGCTGAATGTGTCAGACCAGATGTTTTCTGCACCTTACAGTACACATTTACTGCACATCAAAAATTACCACACGTCATCTAAATAATCAAACTTAGCATAAAAAACTAATTAACTCCATAGCCTTTTTGTGCAAATTTTCTTTCTGTTTGTCAAAAAAAAAAAAAAAAAAAAAGGGAAGCATTCACAGAGTATATTTAGGATCAGGATCTCCGCTGTCTGTGGTGGGGAGTGGACAAACCAAGTCTTCAGAAATTTATCAGAATGAGAAAGAAACAGCAAGACTACAGTGTGCTGGCAGCTGCAGCAGCTTAGCACTGTGCACTGACGGCACTTGCAAGAAGTGAGGGGCATCTACACACTGCAGAAGCTTCTGTAGCTCAACAGAAACATCATGATCCCATGAGGTCTCTCCAAGAAACAAGCACTTTTGGTCACTGTCTACAAGTTGCAGCATCACTACTTAGCAATCACCAGTCTCAAGGGATGGCACATGTGAAAAAATACTCCTGTCATTTCCCCACCATAAAAATCTTGGGAAACAACCCACTATGTTCAAACCTGAGGCCCCTTCAGTAATAGCCCACTGAGATTTACAGAGCCAGATTTACAGGAGGGTAGGAAGGCCCCAGAAGCACCACTGCCATGACAGAGTGGACCATCACCCAAGTTAATTTATCCTGCTTCTCCGATGTTTGGTCCTGGATGATTCTCTCTTTTGCCCCTATTTATCAGAGGCTGTATCAAAGGTGCTTCAAGAATGCTATCTGTGGCAGCCCAGTACCAGCCCTTTGAGGATTAATGAAATGAGTCGTGATTTCTGCACCTATTAATAACAAAATGAGCAACTAGCATAAGACAAAACCTACAAATTCAAAATTATGTTCATTAATCTTTCTGCATTAATCACTCTGCTGTATGCTGCACCTTGTAAAGCTTGTATATCTCTTTGTAACTAGCCTCAGATCACTTTGTAGTAGTCCAGACTGGATAGGAAAAAGGCATAAATGACTATGTAAATACTTTGTAATCCATTTATTCAATTTGTTAATTTGTCATCATGCTAAGTACCAGCAAAACAATATTTGTGAAATGCCACATGAGGGCAACACATCAATCATGACAAGATGCAGGGCACACAAATATGCTTTAGGATGCTGACTTCAGCCCTCTGCTGCTTAGTCTCTGGTTTAGTTGGTTAGTTATTTGTTTGGGGTTTTAATGGGTGTTGACTACAAGGTGGTTTTTTTGTTGTTTTTTGGTTTTTTTTTAAATCAATGCATGTTTTGTATTGCTGGGAATGGTCTGGGTGGGGTTTTTGGTCCTCTCTAAACATTTTGGACCTCCAGAATTTAATAAAAATAAATTATACATGCATACAGAAAATAATTACATGGATTTAAAAAAGAAAAAGTTTTTTCCAGTTGTATGCAATCATTTCAGTACAACAACATAATTCTACAGAAGGTACGTTTTCCAAAATTTCTTTCCTATTAAAGCAGTTTATAGCTTTAATAAGGAATAGAAAGAACATGCAAATAATCTTATTATTGCAAGGAATGCTATTTTAATACTAATTTTCCAGTATTTTAATTAATTAGGTAGTTTAAATTTCTTTATTTATTCATTACAGTTTCATACTTTGCCTTACAGTTTTAGGTGAGAGGTATTTGAAGCCTTAGGGAAACAAGTTGCAACACAATCCTACCCAAACCACACAGACTAAGGTTCCTGAAGGTACACCTTTCATTGTCTAGTCCCTTCTTACACTCATAATTACCACTAGAATAAACAACAGTTAAATAAAGCTGCTATGGGTTTAAGTCTTTGTCCATTCTCAAAGGGGGGATGAAACTGCCCAGACGTAAGCGTTGGCTGTTGGCATTCTTTGCCTTCCTAATCCTTCCTGCTCAGCTCACATGTCTGAAGTTAGCAGGCATTTAATGACTATGAAATGTGCTTTTCCTTCTTGCGTCTCCTTCTACAGAAGAGAAGCTCAGATTAGTCTTGCTGTGGATTCATCAGTGCATTTAACAACTGTTAATGTATGCACTGCCTTCCCATATTAACATGAGGGCAGAAGGAAAAGGGCATTCAGATCCTAAAATACAGATTTCAACCTAAGAAATTCCATCTTAGCTTCACAAATCGCTCTGGGCAGTGCAAGATCCACTGCAGGGAGATGGGATACTGCGCTGTGCTTGCAGGAGGGGCCATCTACCAAGTCCAGGTGGTCTGAGCAGCCAGTCAGGTTAACCAACCTTTGCATGGGCACAAATGGCTGCATTTCACAACTTCTGTTTAGGTTTGGAGTGTTTGCTAATAATAAGACAAAACCTGATGTGAGCCAAAGTACCTGTCAACTCAGTGTCTGAGGAAAACTACGGTGATGTGGTGGTACTTCGTGTTGTTCTGTCCAATCATCAAGCATCTTGTAAATATTCAAAGAGGGAGGTTCCTTTTAGCTCTGCACAGCTTTTTTTGCCCACTGAAGGCTGTGTACCTCTACTTTTGGTGGCTTTCAGTTTTTTCTTTTAGGGATTACGAACCACATTCCAAGCTATTCTTTGGACTCTGGAAAGTTACAATTCAGTTAGTTACAGCGGTACTTTGGGAACTTTCAGAGGTATTGTGGAAACCCTTGAAAATATGGTTTGCAAATTCAAATTAATGTTGTTACCAGACATGTCACATGGCATCTCTGCAGAAGAGATGCATCAATTCAAATTACAGACAGAAGCCTTGGGGAAACAATTGTTCACTTAAGTGATTAAGGACCGAAATATTTTTTTTCAGAAGCCTTGCAGCAAATGTTAAGCTTGCCAAGAGCACTAGCCAGCAGCTTGTTTTGAGTAGACAGAAGTCATGGCAGGAATTTGCAAGTCTTGCCAAAACCCTCCTAACTAAAAGTCTGATAATCAGATATACCCACAGGTGAGAAAGCATTCTCACAGTGCCTTATAAGAATCTTTTTCTGTTCAATTTGCTCTTGATACACAAGAGCTAGATTTTTACAGTCAGACAAAGTGTTTTCCCAGCTTGTAAGTAGTACTCTTAATTTCCATGTGGATCCATCTCCTGTTCAGATCCATGGGAGCAGTGTGTTTTGCACAGCAATTGTACAGTTCCGCTTGTGCTGAAAATGCTTCTTAGGAAATGACTCTTTCACCGCCGAGTTCACCAACCTTCAACACCATGTATTATGAATCATTAAATATTAATCTTGAGTCTTTAACAACATAAATAAGAATCTTGTTTAAACAAGAACAAACAATCACCGCACAGTTATGCTACTGTGAATTAATTTCCCATTACTTTCCCATTACTTTGACAGTGTCAGACTTCCAGCCTGGAAACTTTCTTGCTAGTTCTTGAACTTTCAGAAACAAAAGTCACAGTAAAAGAGTGTAAGAGCATGATTTTGTTTTCATCTTCATGATACATGCGCAGATATTAGCCAAATACCTAGATTTCAAGTTTACTTCAGGATCTATTCACTGACACTAAATAATTGCATGCTTTCAACTAATTGTTCTGTTTACTTAACTGATAACTTAAAATAATTTTAATAGTCTTCTAGTGTTGAGTAAACACCAATAACAAAAGAAAAGTGAAGGGACTCTTTAAGCCAGCAAAATACATAACAAAAGGAAATGAATTACATTTAAAAGGCATCAGACCTTTAACACCTCTGCTAAGCATCAAATCCAGGGTAATAATAAATAATGTACTACAGCTCATGTTAATTCTAACATTATTCATTCATGAATGAACAGGAATAGGTAGCTAACTCCATAATGGCACTTTTCGAGTATATCCATGGTAATGTAAAAACTATGTTGGCGGTTTGGGTTGATTTTTTTTTCCCCCCATAAAATGCAGGTATCACAAAATAATGTGCAGGGACTTGGCAGGATGAAGAACACCTAAGACAGTGTGAATTTTTTTTTCAATGAAAGCATCTAAGAGAAAAAAACGCTGTATTTTCCACAAAGACTGAATTCACACAAGAGCCTGTGACAGCATCTTTATATTAGCTCACATTCAAACCCAGCACAGTTTTCAGAAAGTAATATACACATGGCATAAGATGTTTTCAACCATTTAATAAAGTGGATGTTGGTGTCATAATTTTTAAATGGATAGGTTACGTTTCCTTTTGTGTTAACAGAATGGTTATCCACCCTCAGAAGGGTTTATATGCAATTCTAGAATCATAAAATCCCCAGGATTCTGAAATGTTTAGTCACTTGGCTTTATCTTCAAAGTAAGCTGCGTTTACATGAAACCAAAAGAACTATTTACTGAGTGGCTTGTGGGTTATGTTGTACAATGAAACTAAACCATGGGATTTGGAGCACTTTAAAATATTTTTATTGTTTCTTTTTACTGTAATTGGGTTGGTTTGGTCTGGCTGGTTTGGGTTTTTTTACAGTATGGAAATTTTTTATTAAGCTGATGACAACCTTATAAGGTTAGAAGTCCTTATTTTATCCCCCAGTTATTACAACATAATTCTGTGAATAAGAGTAGAACTTCCTTTCTTAGTAACATATTTCCCAAGACCAAACAGCTGCTGTAAATAGCAGAAAGATGTATATACATGAATATACAAAACCACAACTCATATCACATTTTCATTGTATTTCCTTTTTTAGGTCTTAGGCCTGAATTCCTTGCATATTACAAACTACCATTGCATTTCTAAGGGGGTTTAAGTACTCAGAATGTGTGTTCAACATCTGTGTAAAATATAAATGAAAATGGACTGCAAAAAGAAAAATCTGTGTGGCCTAGACACTCCCATGGCTTAACACATTTGAAAGACTTAATTAATAGACTTTCCATTAACTGACATGCTAAACAAATATTCATTTTTTTCCACTGGGAGATTTGCATACACAATGTCTACGTGTTCGAGATCAGAAAGCAAATCTTGATCTGTAGCTACTCTAAATTCTAGTTCAAGAAAATTTAAATTCTTTTATATGTCCGTGTTTCTGTTGCACAAATGACGAATAAAAAAATGTGCATTTAGCAAAACTACGGTGATTATTTCTTTGAGTAAAAGTGAACTGTCACTTTTGTTGTACACAGTGCTACAACTGGAAATTGTCACACTAAGCACAGAAAAGTAAGCCTATTTTATGGTGACTTTATTTATATCTGAAATTCATTATTGCACTTTTCAAATACTATAAGGGACTCTATCATCTCTAAACTGTGTGATTTAATGCCCTAAAAGTTGTGAAGTGTATTATTTAGGTAGAAATATCAGTCAGATTTTCTAGGAAATGGTGTTCCTGCTCCTGGAGAAGTAGAAATTCAACTTAGACATATCATAAAGCTAATTTTTAGTATAAAAATTACTTTCTGTAGCTGTAATTTAGCTTTGTAAAAAAGAGCATATAAAACTTCATTCAAACAAGAAAAATCTTATATTTTATATCCCAATGCAATAATTGACAAGACATCAAATACCTTTTTTTAAATTGCAAAAATGCTGGGTTTAGTTTTTATGTTTTTATTCAACCTGAGTGTAGTAAGGCTACAAGCTCTGTCTGCAGGGATGGAGAATGGGGCTTTAGTGTGACAGATGAGTCTGGTGAATACTTTTGTGAAACAACAAAAATAAATATGTCAGCTTGTCATTAAAAGAAATAGGTTGTCATTCTTTGTTTATTAGTCCTGCCTGCAACCCAGGGTTACCTACTGTGTATAAATAGGCTTGCTAGATAACTTGATTTCCTGTTTCTTTGTAAAAAAATTTGGAACACTTGGCTCATTTATAACACTTGGTTGGTTAAAAATTTGGCTTTGTATCATTTCCCTCAAAATTTGTGCATCTTACATAATAAAGGAGAGACTATTCTAAATCTGACTTACTCTGATATTCTGTATTACTAAAGTGAGAACACTGCAGTGTAATAGCTGAAGTGTTCAAAGAACTTCATATCAGAACCAGAAAGAGCCTAATGAGCACATATATAAAAAGAAAAACCACATTAAAACACCAGAGAAGGGTTGGTGGTCACAAGAGCCACAAAATTGCTGGATACACTGTAGGCTTCTCCTGAAGCCTAATACAAATGTTTCTATTATAGCATACACCTTACAGTGACACTGGTCCCATTGTTCCTAAGTACAACCCTGTGTAAAGATGGAGCGCTGTAATTAAGGGAAATAACCAAAGTAAATTACTATTTACAGCAAGCTGAAGTAACACAGTGCTTATTTTTTTAAAATGTGCCTGGCTCAGACGACTTTATTTAATCATGCTTTCAAATATTTCTGACACAGTCATCTATAGGGTTGATCTGCTTGTAAGAGACATTTTGAGAGCTCGCTCCCTGCCTTTGCTCATGACAGAAAGGGTAAGTTAATAAACTTAGGACATCCATTGAAATTATCCCTTTCTCCTATACACGGCCAAACAGGCAAGATACCTCACCCCATTTCCTGAACCAAGACAAAAGAAGGAAAGACAACAAGCCCCCATAATGAAAGCACTGAAAGGCGTTTATTTTTGGATACTGTGTCCCAACCCTGGGACTCTGTCCCTGATGAGATCGCTGTGTGAAAAGGCACAGTGCAGCTTTCAGGATGCAGCCGTACCTTCTGGTGTGCGAGAAGAAGGTGGATTTTGATGCCTCAGTGACCAGATCTCCTTCCAAGTAGTTTGCTAAATTCCCACTGGCTAGGAACAGCAAAGCTGGAAGTGCACTAGATGGAAACCAGGGGCCACGATAATTGTACAAAGGCCTGCTGAGATTTTCCTAACTGCTTCCAGTAAAAGAAAAGAGTCCCCCACTAGCAGTGGCAAGTCCCACAAGAAGGAACAGTACACTATGTTCACTCATATATGAATAACACTTATTTTATAACATGAAGTTATAGATCTAGGTGCCTTAATGGAAAGAGGGCCTAAACAAATACATCGCTGGGTAAAAAACTTGCCATTTCCCCTTAGAGATGACTTAACTTGCAGTCCTGCTATGTCTCTAATGTAAGGGGTGTTTTGTAAGCATTTAGAATCAGGAACATTATTATTTATTTGGTATCATAACTGATACAAACAGGATTCTGTGAATTTCATCTTTTTTGTTTTATCTAGAAATAAAAAGAAATCAGCTTAAAGGGCAATGTGATTGTTCATTAAAAGTAAGAGATTGAATTGCTATGGCAGAACACTGGGAGAAGAAAACCTGAGGGACCAGATTCTGATCTCCCTTGCACCTTTGTATGGCTGTGTAATCATTCCAAAATCAGTACAAACTATTAATCTCAACAACTGTAAAAAGGTTAAAAGCTTTCTGATCTTTTTTCTCAGTTTTCATTTTTAAAGGCTATGTAACATTTTACTACACAAAATGATAAAATCCCACTGACCATTACCTGACTTCATATGCATTTCCACAGCTGGGAAGAATAACCTGAAATCTCAGGTGTGCAGAAGTAAAAAGCTACTGGAGGTGAAAAGCTGTGCAGATGTAGCTGTGGGGATTCAAGGCAGAGCACTGGTTAACAAGGAAATGCCACAAGGATGAATCGTCTCTGCACTCATGGAGTGCCCAGTTTTGAGACTACTGAGCATTACACAAAGCAGAACTGCAGCTGCTAAGTCAGTCTGCACTTAGAGTGTTGCTCTAAGATGAAGGCTAAAAAGTACCAACAAAATGCCTTGTGAGTTCTCAAACAATTGAGTTTATTGTCACACGGATAGTGGGGGAAAAAAGTCTGGAGAAGGCAGAAAATGCACCATTCTGTGTTCTATCAGCGTAGTTCAAGTATCCCTGTCTCAGTATAAAGAAAAAACAAAAACAGTCCTGATATCTTTTCTGATTCAAGAAACCTGCACCTGGATCAGCCCAAAGAATCATTTATTCCAGCATCCCATTCCTGACAGTGTCTGCCTGGGAAAAGCCACATGCAATGTACGGGGGAGGAATGTTCTCCTTACTTGTTTTCCTTACAATTTCTACTTCTGGTTTTGAAAGAAGGTGAGCAAAATGAAAAGTTCAGAGTGAAACTCACCATAGCATCTGCAATTTTGCTCACCCTTGGCTGTGGAGGAACCCTCAGCCTTGCACAGCTGGAAGTAAACAGAGAGAGCAAGGTGCCACCCAGAGCAGGTGAACTGCAGGGTGGCTGTGGAGTGGAGCAGCAGTCACGCCTGGCGGGGAAGTGCAGGGAGATTAACCCGCTGAGAGTTCAGATCTGCTGAGCAGGAGCACGTGGCTTGAAAGTAACATATAAATTGGACATTGGAGGTATTATCAGAGTTAGATGAGTGGCTGGCAGAGATTATCAGTAATCTTGTATGACTGCAGAGCTGCTATCTCATCTCTGAAAAGCGCCAGGTCAAGTGCAATACAGTGGTGCTGGTTAGCGAGAGGGTGGAAAGGGAGAGCCAAGCAGCGGGAAGAGCTCAAGGGTAAAAGGTGGTGTTTGCTGAGCACAGAACAAATGTGATACCTGAAACTTCAGCCAGTTCTGCTTGTGCCCCAGACATGAAACAGCTTAATTTGACCTTTTATCTGCTCATCTTAGGGAGAAGGGGCAATTTAAAAACTAGGAAAGAAAATTTTCTAATGTTTTCCCTGTCTGTAGGCTACTTGGAAGAATCTAGAGATATTAATCAAAATTTTAGCTAAAAAAAAAGATTTTGGCTAACATTTATTTTCAGAACAATGCTCCTGGCACAGGGGGAACCCATCACATACAAGGCCTCCAGGATCCAAGGTTGCTAATTACTGGCACAGTTCTCCAGTCAGTGTATCCTTTAGCATTCTTCTTTCTGAGTCACTTAAAATACTGTATATGAAACAAAATACTTGAGAAGAAAGAAAAGAAATCTGTAAAGCATAATTTTTTCAGGTATATTTGATTTTGACAATGCTTCCCCTTCCTGACCTGTCTCTGACCTGGATCCTCTGCCCCTAGATAACTTTACTTTCTCTATATATGACTTTCTTTTATTTTTCAAAGGCATAGGAACCATAAAAACAAATTCATTAAAAACAACTCTCCTTTGGATACTAAAACAAAATCAAATTATTTTCACTTATTATGAAGAAATTTTTAGTCCTCAGTTAGGAAGCCAGTGAAATGTAAGTTTTAAACTTAGGAGATATTGACAAAGAAAGTGACATATTCAGGTTTGTGTAATAAGATCCAGTAGTGGTAATCAGTATTTCAAATAGCTGATTCAGAAGCATCTTCATCCAAAATATTTTTTGTCTTTTTTCAAGAACTGTGGAAATGCCTGCATTTCTTACAAATCATTAAGCAACTGGAAAGTAGATGAAAATAATTTTGTTTTCAGAAGAACTCAACACATGAAAGGAACAGTTTGGAAAAAACCTTTTGGATTATTCCTAAAAACATCGTAAATTGTCATATTAAAAACAGCAATATCTGCTCTTGAAAATTTGGTACTTTTTGAGGAAAGGAAAACCAATAAAAGCCACTGAGACTGAAAGTATATTTGGTATTCAGTACTGGAAGCATGTACAGCAGTACCATAAACCAGGGTTTAAAATGTTCTGACCTAAATAAAATGCAAACTTTAATGTCACATTTTACTTTTGTACTAAGGCAGAAGACTGATGAAGGAGAAGGACTTGCAGCAATGAGCCTCCATGAGAAAAGTCAGGTGAAAAGGGAGTAGCAGGCAGGTTTCTAGTAAGAATTTTACTCCAGCTGGACATTTCTGTGATCAGAGAGATGATTTTAGGGTGTCCAAAATGCAATGAAAGCCAGGGTGGCAAAGGAGACGTACTGTACTGATGGTGGGACAAAAAAGGAGCTATGGGATGGCCTAGGAAATGGTAACAAACAGAGATGGGGCAACTGGGTGGATAGATGGTGATAATTTAAAAAAGAAACCAAACTTGAGTTCATGTGGGAAAAGGTAAAAAGAAAATTAATAAATTTCATTAAAAAAACTCTGATAGCCCAAAGGCCTGAGAAGTGGCAGTGAGACGTGTAGGCACGTGTTACATCAGGACGAAGAACGACCCCTCCAGCACTGGGCAGCGGGGGAAAGAAGAAAGGCAGCAAAAGCATTGTAGCCCTGCCTGCTGCTGCCCCGTCAGTCCCTGTGCCAAGAGGGGGATCTGCGCTACCCAGCGCTGGGCGAGCGGGCACGAGTGGGCAGGGCAGGGAGAGAACAAAGCGACCCCACGCTGTGCCTGGCCGTGGAGTGAAGTGTGTTCCACTGGCACTTCCAGGGGCTGGTTCTGAAGAGAAGCCGAGAAGTTGTTTAGGCCTCGAACCTTAGCTGTGGCTGAGCCTGGAAGGAGGAAAATGAAAGCAAGACAAGAATATGAATTATTAATATTTCGACATTATTGTGCTTAGAAAGCAATAGATGCGGAGCTGGATGGAAGGGAAAGGCCTTAAAATGGGGAAGCTGGAGGGCTAGATACACCTCAAAAAAGATGAAGTGGAGAGGTGGCATTTTATTATTGCTTTTACAGCTCTGAAAAAAAGCAATAATCATTTATCCTTATCAAGAGTAAAAATACAGAAATCAAATGTTATGAGGCTACAGATTAAATTACAATGGCATCAGGAGCACAGCAGAGACTTCTTATGTGTGAAACATTTAGATCAGTGGCAGCCCGTAACAGGAGAGAATTGATCTAGATCTAGTTGGTCTACCTTCCGGTATTTTTCCATTTGTGATTGGATTTTTCTGTGTGTGCATTTACTCATGGCTTAAACGCCCAACAATTTTCCCTGCCTTATTACCACTTGAGTGTAAGTAGTGATTTTGAACACTGTTCAGGAGCATTTGCAATTCTGTGTGCCTCCTTACGCGCTCATCATCTACAGCACTAAGGTGCTCTTATTGAATAGCACACTATTTCAGCCAGCCTGAGACTTGCAGATCATCAGTGGGAACTGGGCGGCCTCCATACACAAATGAGGATTCTTGAAAAAGCAAGATTTTGACAAGCCTGCCTGCCTGTTATTTGGCATTCTAAATATAAGACTGTGGAGAGGGAATGCACCCTCCTATTTCTTCAGAGAATTCCTGTGGCAGCGGCTTCCTCTGTTCACTGCACAGCAACTTTTTCACATAAGGGAAAAGATAAAAAAAATAATGCAATTTATAATATATGTTTTTCACAGTAACTAGTAATACAATCAATAACTGGCAATAGAAATGTTCTGCTAGTGGCAAGGAACATTTTATGGTCTCAGCTCCATCAGCTGACATTACTAAGAAATACACGCCATGGTTTTCTTCACAAGACAAACAATATTGCAGCTGCAAATTCTCTGTGTTTCTTACAGCCTTGTTGTAATCTTTATTTTCTTTCACATTCTATTTCATAGGATATAAACATATGCTTTGTCCCATCCTGCAGCACATCTACAGAATTTAACTGAACATTTTAATTTATATTTATGCTGAATAACCCCAGTTGAAACTTGCTAATGAAGATTTGGGGGTGCCTTAAGGATGAGATATTTACACGTATGTATAAGTAAGATTCTGTAAATCTAGATCCTTTTTGGCCATTAGGGTCTATCATTAAGACCCAGTAATAATAATTTTAGCTCTCACATGGCTAAAATCAGAGGTCTGTTGACTCAACCACTTTATGACTGATGCCAGGTATTCTTGCACAAAATGGGTTTGCCTCTGGTAGGCAGTGCCCAGACAACATAGAATCTTGTATAGATGAGTCCAGAACTGCTTTAGGGAATAACCAAGGGGGCATGTGATCCCCACGCAACTTTTGTAATGTGTTTCCTTAAAAAAATTCTGCCTATGGTCTCCAGGTCAGTTCAAGTAAAGTTTATAGAGGCAAAGGTCTGGAGGGTACCTCAAGAGGTCATCTTGTCCAGCCTCATTCCCTAAAGAAAATCTACTACATTTATGTTATTCCTGACAGATATTATCTAGGCTTTGGCGCTTTCATCGCTGGAGGTCTTTACATCCTCTGTCTTTACCACATGGAAACAGCTCTTTAACATCTGCCCTATATACTCCTTTCTGAATTTTAAACCCTTTACTTCCTAAGCCACACATCACAAATTAAAAAATTTTAAATTTTTTTTAAAAATCACTGTTACTTTTGTCTTGTCAGGAGCCTCTTGTATCTTTGAAGCCCATTTCACTTCTGTCCACCCCCAGCTCCCGAGTCGATACATGCTGGGGACCATGCATTTGGTCTTTATCCCTCTTGGGTACTTGGCTGAAAGACCAAGGACCTCGGTCAGCTTGCAAGCTGGAGGCTGACAGAAGGCAAAGGGGAAGGATGTGACTTGCCCACCGAGCCCAAAATGCCCAAGGTGTGCAGCCAGACCATGGGGCGGAGAAAGGACTTTCTGACTCCCACCATGTCCATATATGACCTGCAAGAACACACCCCACGGCACCATGGCACTAATTCCTGTGGCAAGATCTGAATTTTATTAGTCAAATGCTCCTTCTAGACACTGTACAGTGAAAATAATATAATTCTAGTCTCTCACTCATGAAGTGTTTCCTTCACACAGTTCAGTGCCATAATCTCTATGGCTCCACGCAGAACAGTCTGGCTTATCCTCCTGGGGTTTTTTTTAAAGAAAAAAGTCAACAACAAACCATTAGCTTGTTTTCCTGGATTGGTTTTGTTTCATTCCCATTGCCTGAATTCAACTGATATAAGGAAAAGCACAGGGCTCCCAGGCTGGTAAAGGGACCTGCTCCTTGCATTCTTGCCAGGATCTTGAATTGATTCCAGGGGCAAACTGCAACATCCTCCAGGCTCTTCCCCAGTTTGATGGGTAGATCACAGGTGCCAGATATGGTATCTATAAACACATAAGTTCTGTCATCTTTTGCATGATTTTTTTTATTTTGAACCCAAATATAAGTAAGAATGTACAGATTCAAAAAGCACAATAGGAGACAAAGGACAGAAATTATTGTCAGTATTTATTATTGACTACATTATTGCAACCCATTTTTTTTTTTCAATGTTATTTGCAAACTCTGTGTGACTGGCAGAAACTAGATGTGATTACTCATCTGTTTCTGGGACTCATCGCAATATTATTTGTTTCATGAATAATAAGTCCAAAATGTCCAAAAAGTAATTTCATCAATAAATTCTTTTGTCTCTCTTTAAAAAAATTAATTTAAAAAAGCAGGTATTAATAGGTACAGCTACTTTTATATAACAGGGACTTCTGACAAAACATAGAGTTCATACATGAAACAAGGCTCTGGAGATACTCCAATACATCCACAGTCATTATTTAAATCCTTTATATTGTTCTTACAAGACAAATTTCAGGAAAGCAAGAGCAAAAACATTACTGGAAACCAGAGAGCAGTAAGGATGAGAGTACATATATCCAAAGAAATGCCAAAAAGAACCCCATTAGGCTGCCTGTACATATACAGATAGCTTACAGCTATAAGCAGTTATTCCTGCCAAAAGGAAAATTCTGAATTATTTTGTAGGGTTTAGTTTTATCCACAGCCTTTCTGAAAGTATATTCCTTTCAGCTTGCTTCAATATGTCAGAAAGTGAAGAACACAGTGCTGACTACTCAGAATCAATAGACTGTTGAACAAAGATATGCTCAACAGTCTCTCTTTTAGGTCCTCTCAATATATGCTTGCCCTTCTAAATTATTTTTTAACCTTATATTTTGATAAACTCAGCAAAAAATACTTTTATGTGCTGAATATCTTCAAAGCCTTCATCAGTTTTGTTTCAAGTAAAGAGCTTGATGGAGTGTGGTAACTGTCAGTGGAAGAGAAAAGTACAGTAAGGAAATAAACATATATCTGAAATATTGATATAAGTTAATACATTAGAATATGTTTTTCAGACTCTTAAGCCCTTTACCATCACTTAAAATACAACAGAGAAGGTGTATCAGCAGAGACAAAATACTGCCCTCCCTTTCAGGCAGAGGAATTAATCCAGAATGAATAAAAAATTAAATACAAATAACCACAATAATGTTCCTTCTTCTCAATAATCAAAGAAAAACTATCTTACTAGCAATGAAGCACATTAATTCCTCAGTGTCTTCTCAAAAATGGTTAGTTCTTTTCTTTTTTAATATTCTTTCTTTTTTTCCAAAGGTTACTTTGAAACAAACTTTCATTGTGGTTCAGAAATATATATGTGTTGAAGTTCTCTGTACGCCTGCTTGCAACGTCAGTTTTGGCTGTCCCAAAACTCAAAGGGGCACGTCTTGTGCTCTTATCTTGGTTCAGTTAGACCCTCATTTAAAATAACCATCTTGATCCGTCTATCTCGACATAAGTGAATCTGACTCAGAACTTACACATGCCAACAGTAATACTGCAGAAAACCAGAAGCCTTACTGCAAAAAAGGACTTCAGTTTGATGTGGCTGATACAGAAAGAGTACCATCAACACACTGCTCTACAAAATCATGACTAAATCATTGGAACAGAACCCAAAATGTTACTCACAATTCCCCCCAGCATTGCACACGCAGCCCCAGGAAATAAAAAGTTAATCTTAAGACGCAATAGGAACAAAGTCTGATATTCTCCATTGCATGTTATTTGCTCAGCAGCATTCTTGAATGCTGAAGACAGTCGATGTCCCTCAGCAGAACTTATATTCTGTCACTAGTTTATGAAATACTTCAATATCCCAGCAAAGATCCTAGATCTGTCTCCCTCATCTTGAAGGTAACTGTGTGATGAGCATGAAAGTCTCTTCCAGGTATCTCCACATGTGACCTGCGAGGTATCCCTAAACCAGCTGGACAGATGCCACCTCCAGACCTAGCATGTACATAAATCCCCTAAAAAGTCAGAACTGACAAGGCTGAGTAAGGTTGATTAGTGAAGTTCCAATCTGGGTGAACAGGACTAAGGTACATCTGGATCCCCCCAAGGATCTGTGCCAAGTACTGCTGCCTGTGTGCCATGTGGAATATAGACTCAGCCCATCAGTGTAGACATCTGTCCATTACACTGATGACTCAGACATGGTACCTGTCTTCCACTGCATGCCTTTCTCTTCCCAAACACTGATTTAATCAAGTATATAACTGACTGGTTGCTTATCCCCGTGCTAAACACCAGCAGCTTCCCCTACTTCATGTTCCACAACAAAAAGAATTCCTCACTTTTCCTGTGAAATTCGCCGGATCATCCCACCAATGGCTTAACCACATTCCATTGTGGCTTTTTAACACACTGATGCCGCCACTACATAAATTCATAGACTTTGGGGCCACAATGAACTACTCTGATATCCTGTGAATATGAATGTATATCCCAGACCACAGGTCAAATAGATAGCTCCCTACAGAGAAAAATAAATCCATATGAAGTGTTTGACAAGCAGGAGAGTCTCTGCACAAGACTGTTGTCCTCATGATTATTTACCATTCTGTTAATCAGCAGCGATCTTATATTAGCTTTACGAACACTGAGACACGTGTTGCCCTGGGCTGAGCACAGTCTCTGCAGAAGACCATGAGAAACACCTACACTCCATGACGGCTTTCCATTGACAACTACCTTCCTTATCTGTCAGCTAACAGATCTTAATCTATTTAACATGTGTTTCATTGACATAGGACGGTGATAGGAGTTTTTAAAATCAGAAAAGCTTGTTGTACAAATTCAAAAGCCTTTAAAATGCCTAAGTGCAATTATTGTATCAGCCGTATTTGTCATCATCCAAAAACAGAAACAAGTTTTATTAAAAAATACTTATTTTGCATGAAACCATGCTGACCAGTATTAATTTTATCCTGATCTTTTTGATTAGTTATTAACTTCTATGGCCACAGGGTGTTGTTTTAATTTGCCATAGCATGAAACCCACTCTATTATTTTGCATCGCAGAATAACATAAGGCACACTCTTTCTCCTGCAACTTGTCCTAAACTTCTAAAATCTATTGCAAGCAAACATTGCTGAGGACATAATTTCTCTGCTTTCTTTTTCAGATCACTTGTGTGTACGTTTGGAGAATCTGGCAGAGGTGTGGTTTCATTTTTGGGTTTTTTTATATTTTGGAGAGAATCTCTAACTTTGTTAGATGGGAATCACAACATGTCTCACAGTACATCATTATTTATACTGTAATCTGTCTAAGCAACTAAGCTCATTTTAAGAGCAAAATTTATCTGTTCTAGGAAATTATTGGAGATAATTTGAAAAAAAAAAAAAAGAAGCCTGTACTATTTCGGTCTGTAAGATCATCCACCACAGAATCTGGTGAGGGGGAAAGAAAAATCCACCTTTCCAGTAACACTGAGGAACTGAGCAGAACAGGTGACTTGGATTTCTTCTCTTCCACTTGGGGAAGCGAAAGAAGTGCAACCAGGTTAAATTTGTTCCTAATACAAACTAAGATTTATTTTTTTTTTTTAGCAAATAGGGGAAAGTATAACCAAACAATGCTGATTTACTTGCAGATTTCTGTATTTTTCATCAGTCTTACATAATTTCTGATCTGAAAAAGTCTCAGGTCATAGGAGTTTAACTTCAATATCAGAGGTAGACCAGCTAAAATAGACGAAGATTCTTACAAGCAAATAGTGAAGCATGTGCACAGCTGGACAAGTGTTGTTACTACTTTTATCTTCACTCAAAAAACAAAACAAAGAAAGGATATCTTATAAGTTAAACATGCAATTTTCAGAGGAGTTTCTAAACTCAGAACTTACTGTTCTATGCTGCTGCTCATCCTTTAATGACCCTCTTTTTTAACTCAGTTTTGGCAGTTTTCCATATGAAAACAGTTTCAATATGGAAAATAAAGATTATCTGAAAACATTAATGGCACCTTTTATTTTTAAATAAAGCAATTTTTCTGAATAAAATGGGCTCAGAATCTCTGGTACCTTTGTTTTATTTAAAAGGACTTTATTTTGGAAAACACTGGCTGTCTGTTTACAAAAGAATCAACTCACTATAGCAACAACTGCCATGAGGGCATTGAAATCCAACTATGATATACTTTGTGTATGCACCATAAATTACTACTAATCAGCTGGTTTAGTAGCTGTTATTTTTCACTATAAATTTTTGCAATACATCAGAGATTGGTTTTTTGTATCCTAAAACTGATTTCATAGCCAGCCTTTTACTTAACGAAAAAGGACTTTCAGAGACTATATTTGGCAAAAGACAGTACAACAAACCTATGACTGATTTGTTAAGGTTTCAAATTAAATCTTTTCAGAAAAAAGATTGCTGTTCAAAAAGATCTGTGTTTCAGTAGGTGCAATTATGAACATCATCGGTTTCAGAATATGAAGTCTCCAGGTGCAAAATGAATCCCCAAAAAGATTCATTGTTTTAAAAAGAAACAAGGACCAATTCAAAGGCCTCCTTTTCTCCCTGTGAGCAACAAAATTCAAAATAAAAACCATTTAAAATCAGGACTTGTAGTCCTACAATTGTCTTTATTATTGAGCAGGCACAGCTGCCATGTATGAAATGCTGAGAGTCCAAATCTGGGGAAGCACACCTTCTGACAAAGAAATACTCTACTAGCTTTGCTACTGTCTTTAAAGTTGTAAAATCACCCAGTTTCAAGAATTTCCTATAAATATAATAGGCACTGTTATTATCAGGAAAATTACACATGTTCTGATATTAAATTTTAAATGGTGGATGTCTTGAAAGCAAATAAAGATCTTTCCTCTTTCTCTGATAAAAAAAGAAAAAAATTAAAGGCTAGAAAAATTGTAAACCTTATTTAGCTACCTTGGATTTAATTTTTTCTGATTTCATGGGGGGAGGGAGGAGAGAATCCCACTAGCAGTGGTAATTGCATAAATGCTATAGGAAAAAAAAAAGGAATGTATGAATAAAATAATTCAAGCAGTGACGTTTACTACCTGGAACAGATTAGTTTGCTGCAAATCTAATTTGCATGAGATACCATTAAATATAGGGGGAAATGTAACTTATGCCCAGAACAGCTTATAGATATATAGCTCAACTACGAGTAAAGGTATGCAAATAAGTGAAAATAAAGAAATTATTATTTATAGGACTTATATTTAAAAAATAAGTAATTTTGAAGATGCTACTTTTCATCTTCATTTAATTTCCTTTCCTGATGCCTTGGATTACTTCTATATTATTGCCTCTTCCAGCGTGATGATCTAAGCAGCTTGTGGGCACATATTTTGATCCATTATAAAGTTCTATGCACTTTATTAGAAATTAAGTTGTTATTATGAATAATCTCAATAGCAGTGAAATCTCAACACCTCTAAGAGATCAACCAAGGTGTACTTCTGATGCACTTATAAGATTACTAATTCATCATGCTTCCATTGAATACAATAAAAAATAAGCTGCATTATGTTAGAAAGCATTTTATTGTCTTCTTCTGTATCTCATTTTATGCCTAAACTAGTAAATGGACTTCTTTCTAATGACATAGCCATGTTATTATCAAAGTGCATATTGTACTGCCCAAGATGAAAGCAGCATGTTTGGAAATCCAATTACAAATTCTTTCAATCAAAAATACTGTGAATGCATTTGAATATTTTTTGACCTAAAAGAATTAAAACTACAGGTATACTATGTATTTAACATGTAGCTGCTTTTTTCAACTTTCCATTTCTAGGTTCACCTGAAAACACAGCTAAGTCAAATTCAAGTAACTCTGGCAGTTCTGAACATAACATTAATTCTCCACAATAGGAAAAACTACTCACTTTTTGCATATGGCGCCCATGAATAAAACACTCGAGACACTAACTGTTCAACCCAGAAATTGAAATTTATCTGTCGTTGTCAGGGATGCTGTTTCTGTATTGCACAAGAAAAGGAATAAAAGAAGGCAGGCATGAAGGAAGCTTACATTTCTTCTAATGCCAACATGCAAAATTAAAGCTGGAGTGAACACCTATTTGAAGAAGTAATGGTGTAAAAGTAACAATTTGAACACCTGAAGTTTTAGATTCAAGTGATGGCCGTATCACTGTGTTCAGACTTAGAGAAAAACTACAACCTTCCACCTGCCAGCCCTGCCAAATTCAAACAGGATGGATGGACAGGCCACACTTTTCTCCTCCTCGCTGGTAATAATGCTGCTGCGAGCCAGGTCAGTCTCTCTGTTACATTTCTTCAGCTCCCCATTACGTTTGCTATTAGATTCTTGGTAACACCTTTTACTTGAAGCAGTTTGTTCTGTCACACATAAAAGGAGAGAAAACTTTTGCCTTGGTCATGAAGACGGTAGCAGGAGCAGACTGTCCTTCCCCTTGTCTTTTCATATGCAAACTGGGTATAAGATAAGTATTCTAACTCAGAATTCACATGACCTACTTTAGATGTCAGTTTTCAAAGGACATGGTTTGAGCCCCTAGAGGTGCACATATCTCTCGTTTAAGAAAAGCCAAGGATGCTTGCATGAATACTATTCCTTTTGCCTCCAACAATATTCAAGAAGGATGATTCCTAATGATGGAGTTTAAAAGAAACAGATAAATCATAAAGGGCAAACACTCAAAGTTATAAAGATCATAGTACAGCATGGAGCAGGCAGGTGGAAGAAGGAGGAAAAAAAATGCTATTTTGCAGACATCGATACACTCAGACATTCCCCAGCGATGCTTCAACAGGCTCCACAGAAAAATTACGGGTTGTTACTTGATGGTTGCTTCAGCCCAAGTCTCACCATGGGCCAGGCATATGAGGAAGATGTGGGAGAAGCCATGACAAACAAATATGTGCTCCTCTTTGAAAAGATTTGACTTCTGGGAAAAAAAGGAGGGAACTGGGCCACCAGCTCAGTTCTCTGAAAGTATGTGGTGTTCAACCAGGCCACTGCCTAGAAAGATGGCTCCTCCTTTCGCTGCCAAAAATAAACGTCTGTTAAGAATAGGGCATAATTACTTACATTTAGAATAGATTTCCAGTCTGAAAGTCCTTCCTGTAATATCTGCCAGTTCTGATAGCACCATGTAGATCACAAAGCCAAGAGAAGACTCTCAGCCTCCTTAGACATTTCCTTTTTGCTTCAGTGGAACTGTTTTTAGCTGTTCCCACTTAGATTTTTTTTCCTCTTTTGGGCTGCAGGTCTACACTTCTTTGCCTGATATAAAACAAAGCTAAGGGAATAATTAAGGTATAGGAGCACTCTTACTCCTCCCACTCTGGTTTACCTCAACTTCCCAAACTGCTCCACAGCTCACAGTTTACCTAGTTTTTCATAATCTTTCCTGATAGTAACTAATCCAAATAACAGTCTGCTAAAGATTTTATCATCTCACTACTCACTAGCCTAAATTAATTTGTTAAAACAACACTGACCTTTGCATGAAACCAGGGGCACCTCCCTGTTGACCATGTTCCATCACAGAAACTTGTTATTTTCACTGGTCAGTTTAACTGATTTCCAAGCCAAGCAATATAGTTTACGTATCAGAATTCATTTGTTTCTTTAAGGGGATTTTTAAAATCTAAAGGAAAAATAGCTGTAGCTATGAAAGACAAACACATCAGAATCTGAAAACTCTTTTTAAAACAAAAAAGGGAAAAGACCCCCAAATGTAAATATATTCTTGCTTTCTCCAAAAGCAGTATCTTAAATTTTTCCTGCTCGTTACCCACTACCAGTAGGTGCAAAGTAACCCAGAACGTCAACAGAAACACTGTTTGATAATGTAAAATGAGCTATTATTTTGAACACACCTCTAAGATTTTCTCTCAACGCCTGCTTTCTTCTGGATATAAAAGCCAGCCCCATGACTAAGGGAAAATGCTGTTTAGATAGACTAGATGTTTTCTGAGCTTTTCTACCTACTACGATGTTTCCTTGAAAGTTGCCACACCTGGCACAAGAACACGGCTTGGTCTGTTCTTTAAGCAGAAGGATGAGAGACATGGATGTAACGCAATGTCACAGTCTTCTTATGGAACAGATATAGCATGAATGCATTCTCCAATTTTTCCAGTTCCATATCTAAGAAAATAATAGCAGAAAATAAGAACTGACAAATACAATTACATGTTAAAAAACAATCTCAGGTTCTTCTTGAACAGGCCATTAAGACCTTCAAAAACAATCCAAGCTCTGCTGAGGGCAATGATGTCAGCGAGTGGCAAAGACTTGATTCCAGCACCTCTTGTAAATTATGTTTTTTAAGTATTTCATAGACACTGCATTCCTAATATGCTGTGTGGCTGCAATCCTGTTCTGACGTTAGTTGTATTTGGGAGACAGTAGGATTAATTATTTCTACTATTTTTCAGTATCTGAGCAACAGAACCAGTAAAGCATCATCGGCTCCACTAGAGAGAGCTCTTGTGCTAACATAATTATATTAATAAACATAATTACTTGTTTGAAATCAGTGCAATTATCTATGGAGGAAGATGCATTCTTACATACACACAAGATGAGTTAGCAGAATCTGGTGTTGGATGACCAGTGTTCCTATGATTTACCAAATACACACTGCAAGTTTTTCCCTTTGCAAAGTGTTCTTGGATAGCTTGTTTTCAATTTTCATGATTAATTTTTCACATTACTCTGGCCACTCTGGCTGTGGAAAAAAGAATCCCAAAACAGAGCCTGGCCCAAAACCAAATTATGTCTTTCCAACAGGCATTTGCAGCTTTCTTGACTTGAAGGCCAGTGCTCAGCATAAATTCAGGTATTTCCGAGTTGTTAGAGTGACAGTAATCCTATCGAAATTCCACAGAGAATAAGCACAGAATGGAGCATAATTGGGTACAATATGCTGAGGTGGGTCCTACAAAGCCCTCAGTACACTTAGAGCTATGGCAGACAGGACTGGGATCTCCACTCGGGGTTATTTCAAGGAAAAACACACAAAATATTATCAGTGAAGGAGTAGGAAGAGATTAGAAAAGTTTTGACCTAATCCCACTAGGGTTTAGATTTTAGTCATAATCACTCATCTGTCCTAATCCTACAAAGTGGCTTAATACAGAAGGATGGAAGAACTACTGAAGCATGCACAAAAGGTACAGAGAAGCCTATTGATTGAAGGAACTAAGCTTCCTTTTCTACTCTGTTTCCCACTGCAATTGTTGAATCTAGTTTTATGCTTTCAAATCTTAATTTCTTTGTTGAAAATGCACAGCTTTGTTTTGCTATTTTTTTATCGATCCATTGGGAACAATAAGAACTGAATTGTATTCTTACTTACCTGAAATATCCTGACTTCAGGAATACTTGAAAGGAGTACTAGATCTAAGACTGAACATACATGGGCTAAAACACAAAAAATTTTGCATGTCTTCTTACTGTGTAGTACACCAAGAGTCCATCTGAGTCTCTCCAATAAATCTGTAACTTTTTAATCAATAAGAAAGCACTGTTCTAATAAAGGAAGCATTAAATTACTATTGCACTTTATTTCCCCCACCCCCGCCTTCATTGCTGCTTTCCCTGTTCCCACTTGCTGCATATCTTTGAGTTGAAAGGCTGCTTAACCCCTGGTATCCCACTCATTCTGTTATTTGTTCAACTCCTCCTTACCACAATGAAGACTTTGGGGAGTCATCATATCACAAGCCTGTCTTCAAACTTAAATACACAAGTGCTTTGGGTATCCTATTTCCAATCGAATCTACTGCGTTCACCTCATAGGTACAAATACTGTAAAACAAGAGTTTTTTGGGGTTTTTTTTAACAGAGTCATTAGAGAATTCTTTAGTGCATTGGCACAAAATACAAATTTATTTGTCTGATTGCTTCTGCTCGTGTCTCCTCTTTTAAGGAGCATTACCATCATGTATATATCAGTCCAGTGCCACATATATCACGCATATCAGACCAGTACCTTTAAATTTATATTTCACAATCTAGTATGCAAAAACATAACATTTTTCCTGGCACCATATCTAAATATAAGAGAATGTGACAGTAAATTACTTACATCAAATAATTAAGTAATTCAATAATTACTCACACTTTTGGGTTGCTCTGCAAAGAATTTTCACAAGTACTCAGAGATTCAACCTGTATTTATATTCCTGAAATAATTATCAAAGCGTCTTTCATTCAGAGACCTGTTAATCTGACAAGTTCTACTAACTTACAGATCAGAAAAGAAAACCCAAAGTCATTTTCTTTATGTTTCTACTATGCACTAAGCTGCATAATCTTGTTGTCATGTGAAATTAGCAGCAGAGAACCCCGTGCAAAACAGATCCTGACATGTACTGTACACGAACTACAGTAAGACAGCTACCGTATCACAAAAAAAAACCAGGTCAGATATCCCCAGCTACTGTACATGGCTAAGACATTCAGGTAATTCCTCCTTCACAAGGTTGCTTTGTTGGCAGTTGTCACACAGCCAGAATTTGTACTTTCTTATTTAATATGAGAGTTTTTCACTTTAATACCTTTAAGTGTTAATGAAGTTACATAGAATTGTAATGTTTAATGCAACTTAAAGGAAAGCTTCAGACAAAGGGTTACCCACCTGAGAGTCAAATGTGAGAAAACCCCAGCTTATTAGTCATTGACTGGGTTAGTCCCTCGTTTTCTAGTCCTACCAAACAGTTCTGTGAAACTGCAGAATTAAAGGATTTCATCCTGCATATTGATTCAGTACCTGGACATGGTATAAACTGGCAAAGCGGGCAAGCCAATAACAAAATACATTCAAAGGCAACTAATATTTTCTTTATACACCCCAAATAAAGATTTTCTTGCCTTCTGAGTGTTTAATTGGTTTCCTCAGTGCTACCTCAAATTTCACTGCAAGAATCAAAATGCTGGTACAAAGCGAGCAGTCAACTCACTTCCTAAGCCAAGGCAGGGCAGCTAACATTGCTCAAAAACCACTGACGAAAAATGCTGATACCACGTTTGATAAAAGTGACAGTGCTCGACCTCTTCCAGAACTTTGTAACACTGTCATCCTTTATTGAAGATAAAAGCAGAAGCAAAGCACAATACAGAATATTAACATGTCAATTCTTTCAGCTTCAGACAATAAAACATTTCAGTTTAAGGCTTGAGCTTTTTGTTTTGTTTTCACATTGTGAATTATAGTTTATCTTGGTTGTGTCATCTTTTTGAAGTGTGGTTTTATGACCAATCACTAAGGCTGAGCTGTTAAACCCAGCTTTTTCTGATAATGCGTTGTTATAGAGCAGCTGTTCATGAGTTACGGAAACAGATTTAGTCCTAACAGAAACCTGACTTCATTGCATGTCAAGGAGGTTGTAAATGATATCAAATCATATTTTGCTAAAATTTATTTGGAAATAAACAAAAGAGTTTACTGTTTTTTCTTCCCATCAGTTCTCAAAATTTTAGCAAAACTTTATTTTTCCGTGGAAGCTAATGAGAGTGAAAGGTCATTCAACATAAACATTGCATGTACTGAGCTCTGAGACACACACTTATATTTCGATTCTTAAAATACAGAATATTTTAAAAGTCAAAAACATGTGCTATCTATTTATAATGTAAACTAGACTCAAAAAAGAGAAAAACTATTGAAGAGATTTGCTGAAGCATTTCTGCATTTAAATGTTCATCAAACTGTTAAAAATAAATCTTCATTTCTTTTGAGTGTGAGTAGTCTGAGCATGCCATGTCATCTCTAATGGAAAAGTCAGGTCATTTACTCAGGTATGATGCACTTACTACTGAAAAAAACATGATGATTTGTCTCTTTTTATTACATATTATTCAGATAATGATAAATAATTAAGTTATTTAGAATCATGGAACTTGTGACATTATGAAAGTAAACAGAGATGAATGGATTTGAAACACTTTTCTTAGATTTTTTTATTATCCTAAAAGATTTCACAGAAGTTGGAAAGATGCAAATAAATTTTCAAAACTGCAAAAATCTCATTCTGTTAAACACTGAAATGTTATCATGTTATTTTAATATCATTGTAAGAGAAAAGACAGTACATGATTTAATTACAGATCAGAATTAATTTCCAGATCCTTTATAGCTGAGGTTACTTTATAATCTGTAGATGACTTTATGATTTAACTACAGAAATTACCTTGTCATAGAAAGATTAAATGAAAAACACAGCTAAAGCAGCTCTGTTCAGCTCTGGACTCTCAGGCATCACTTCAGGTGTTTACAGCAAGTGTCTGCACGTAAGCTGGGCGTGGGGGAGGCTCAGCTCCCTCTAAATTGACGGAGATTTTGCCAGCACAGCTGGGAGCACACAGAGCCCCAAAAGCACGTTCCAGCTACTGAAGCCTGCCCTGCCACCAGCTGCTGCTCCAGTGGGGCACGAGTCTCCCTGCGACCTGTGCTAGATCTGTCAGATCTTTTGGATTAAGGTGGATCCCACATGCAGTCAGATGAACAAGCCACAGAGCCCCACTGATTCTGACAGGTTGACTCTCGCTCACGTGTGAGCATCTCCGCTATCAATCCACGCTGCTGCTACTTGTCTGACTCCGGAGCTGCATCCCACCCACGGCCTCACCCAGCACGTGTACCCCCCTAGGGAAGAATACCCTCCTGCCTTAAACTTCTGCTTACTAAACTGCTACACCACCTCAAGTCTTCATATACCTGATTTTTTTTCTCACTTTCATAATATTACTTATACTTTTATCTTCTTAAACCATACCAATTTCTTGAAGTTGAAAAACCTTCAGCCATTATATACTATTAGTATTCTGCTCTCTGTTTCCCACCAACTTTCCTCTGCACTCTTGACAAAACTGTACACACCTCACTTTTATACGCTGTCCCCACAAACCAATTTTTGTTTCCCGTTGTTTCCATCTGGATTATTTTTGCTGTGTTCTAAATTTCCCTCAGGGTCTTTTTAGTCATGTGAAATTCAAAACTGAAGGAATATCAGCTGCCACCAACAAAGCTGTGTAAATTGTTGTTTGTACCTGGGAAATCTTCCAGGGCAGAAAACAAAATGCAGGCACTGGAACTGAAAAAAAGCTGGTTACAACTGATGTGCCAACTGTATTACAACCGTCTGTACTCTGAATCTTTATAAACCAGTGGGGTCTATAAAAAAGTAGTTTTCATTCCTAAAGTAGAATGGATTGCCTTAAAAGTACCTTCTATCTACTCTCTGCAGGAAATCCATTAATTAATCTTTATTCTCTTTAGATATAATTTTCCCAGTTTTAGTCAGTTTTGTTTATTCCTAAACCGGAATTATCTGTCATGGCAAAAAGAGTGTATTCAATCATTTTCCCACAAGCTATTCAAGTGTCCAAGGTAGAATTTTAAAAGCTTGTAAGTAATAAAGAAATGAAACCAAAAAGTTCGGAAATTAGCATGACACTACCAGTATTTTGGCACAGGAACATGCAAACAGACACTTTATTGGATTTTTAGAAATTGCCTAATTTCCATTTCTTTCCATAGAAATACATATGCTTCAAGTTTTTGAAAACCCCAGTGAGTAGGAATAGTCCCATGAGGTAATTTACAGCAACACCTTTTGTATAAAAAGGCTGCTACTTCAAAAATAGGGGTTCTTTGCTATTTGACTATGTAAAAGAAGATCCTGTGACCAGATTCCTTTTTTTTTTTAAGCTCTATTTGACTAAGATGTAATCGTCTTACCTCTGAAATTTCTATCACAGTGTTTTATTGGCATTTCTATATTAGAATATTACAGTGAAATCCATCTGAAGCCACATCTTTTTTCTCAGACAGAAAAAAAACTTATTAGAGATTTATTATTAAATGCTGCTCTTGTCAGTGGGTTACAAGATCTACCTCTGGGTGAATTTTAAGACACTGCTTTTCACCTCTGCACTTATTTATTTTTTGTGCCCACGATACTGTCTGTTATTCCCAGACACATTCCTGCATTGGAGACCTTTCATTTCAAAGACAAGAGGTACAATCAGCATTTTCTCTTTAAAGACATCTTCACTTTGGCATTAATGTAAGACTTTCTTCTGTTTAAGGCATGCCTGGAGTAAAGAATTACCTTTAGATTTATTTTTTTTAACAATAATTTCTAATTTCAAATATACCAGCTGATGGTTATTTTTACAGGCAATGATGCAGGAAACAGGTTACCAGTTTGGCTTTGTGATTTTTTCCTGTACTGTGTTCCTCACATAAACAATAGAGTTAATATTGGAACTCTTTTAAAAATGCAGGGAAATGATTAATTCATGTGTCTATTAATTATTTGGGAAAAGGTGAAGTCCAAGGTGGCTTATTCACAGATGTCAAAATAATTTAGGTTACTGAAAACCAGAAAGAACTGTGTGGAATTCCAGAGGCACTTTAAAAGATAGACAACTGTGCTGCCTGACTGCAGTTAAAACTCTGTGTTAACAAAGGCATGTTAATGTACAGTGGGAGGTAAAACATTCAATATGATTTGAGCTGACGATACACCTTCATGAGCTCTAAGTGAACGGTAATCATTTGGGAGTGGGGCATAGGAGACAATGAGTCATTGCTGGCATCTCCATTAACATAATTATTAATTATTTGGGGGACTAAATTTTAAAATGTATTTTAAAACTGAATTAAAATAATACCTGAAAACTTATATAATGTTATGAATGAGATTAGTTGGGTTCACGTTTACTGCTCATAAACCATTTTACTCCCTAGCACACTTTTCCTTTCTCATTTCTATAATTTATTCACCTTTTTAACATCTGTTTTAAAATTTGATTGGAAGATCTTCCAGGCAAGAGCTCTGTGTTTGTACAGCACACAGCCCAAAGGAACGTTATGCAGCCTGGAGGCTTGTGGACACCAACACACCACAAATCAATGCATCCTACTGAAGACCAGTCATATGCTTTTGTTTTGAATGTTGTGCTTAAATCTAATCCCTTCATTTAAAATAAAGTGCAACCGGAAGGTGTTCAGAGAATGTAAATGCTAATATAATATCATATTTTCATGAAGTGAAGATTTTTAAGCATCAGGATTTTTTTCCTTTGGAGATGAAACATAAGAGAGCAATAAAATAATGCGTACAATGGCAAGAGCAAACCGTGAACTCTTATTCATTTCCTCATTACAAAAGAATAAGGCAACAGCCAATAAAATTAAAGGATTATTAATGACCTAGAAATGGAATTTCATCCTTTCCTTGTGTGAAGGGAAGCAGAAGAACTCCCTGTGATAGATATAATTGAACTCAACATATCAAAAATGAACAGGATGGAAGACGGGGCACACAGTAGCCTGAAGGTGGCATAGACATTCAGAATTATCTAAAAGGATCCTAAGAGGTCCGTGTGTCAACTATGACAGAAAACCTACAGGATACTTGCACTGTGCTGAAAGCAGATGGAGATCAGTTGGGACACTAAGGACATCGCCACAGAATAAAAATTCTTTAAGGGGAGAGAACTTTATTCTTCAGTGTAGTAACCAACAAGTGTCTGCCTAAAATTAGACAATTTCCTTCAAAGAATGTTATTCTTACAGCTTGCACTTCATTGACAGATAATGGCCAGTACCACGCACTGGTTGCTCATGCAGTAAGTAGCACAGGAGTCTCATACATGATTTCTTGGATTTTCCCCAATACCCTGGTATAGGTTGCCCAAAACTGACCTGTTTTTTACTGCTTATCGTATAGTTCTACGCAATCCATTAGCTGAAAACTGGATAGTTATTTTTCCAAAAGGGAACTTAATGTTGCCATCAAGGATCAGGGTGCAGATCTTTTTTCAAAACCTACAGTGAATCATAATTTTTTTCATTATTATTGTTCAGATATAATTTTGGATATTGGTTGGATATAGGTTCACTGCACATAGAGACATCTGTTTCTTGAAAAATGGCATCTCAAATTCTTAGTCCACAGCCTTCTGGTGAGTTGAATATCAAAATAAAAAGACTTTTTTCCCTCTAGACTCTACATGGTTAAAAACTGCTCAGAGTTTATCGGGGTTACCAGATCACTCATAACAGCAAGGCAGAGTGAAGGAACATGCGGCCTCCTCTCTGGCTGCATAAGCAGCCTGCAAAACAAGAGGTAATTTTAAGCTGAGGACTTTCCCCCTCAACTTGCCAATCAGTAATATTGATAATGGGCAGTGTCTCCTATATTCAATCCAATCTATACTTGTGCACTTAAAGCTTATTTTATTTTTGCACAAGAAGTCTATCTTTAATGCAACTTTGCCAGTGGCTTCAAAGGAGTTGGAAAATCCTTTCAGAGACGAATTTGGGGAAGATCACTGGGGTCAACTGCACCAGAAAGAGGAATGGCATTTTTTGTCTTTTGGGAAGTGTAGCAGCTCTGAGACTTTCATTTAACATGGCCTCAATCTGGTCTGTCTTGTCTTGATGGGAAATATATTACGGTCCTGATTTGTTCTGATACAGTAGGCTCCATTCTTTTGTTAATAGATACTGAGTGTACTTTTCCAGTGAATGCCAGCAGGCAAAAATCACAGCATGAAATCAGCATGTGGCAACTTCAAAACAAGCAAAAGATAATACTTCAATCAGTGAGCACACAAGTGTTGGAATTCCTTGCCACAGGATTGCTGAAATGCAGAGCAAGACAAAAAGTAATCAGAAAAATTAATGCAAAGGAAAAAAAAATTCAGGGTCCACTGAACACAGAGGTATTACCTTTATCAAAGATCCTGATCTGAGAATGGTTGTAGCCTGGGAGAATATCACTATATTCCTTCTCTGGTGCTGTCGTTTAATACAGGCATCCTCTGTGAAACCCTCTGAAACAAAGTGTGGATGGACCTTTGATCTCATATTATGGTTTTTCTATTTATTTTAAAAACATTGAATTTTTAAAGCTGCTGAGAATTTTCAAAGTGAGTACAAGTTTCAGGCAAAAGAATTTAATGCATATTTTCCAAATAAATATATTTCATAAAGTCATTTTACCAGATGTGGTCACTATTCCATTTCTTTCCCTTTTGTGATCAACATTTGCTTTTTTTCCTTTTTCTATCCATATCCTTTTATACTTTCTTTTGTAATTGATCTTTTCCTGAAAGTACTTATTACTCATATGGTAAATCTTTCATTGTTTGTACAAGCCCCATGTGCAGGCAGGCCTTGAACTCTCTGAAGTCCTGTAGGCATCTCCACTTGCAAAGCAAATGATTGATGGTGACAAAATGTGATGTCATATTGGTTTTCTTTTTCCAACTGTGTTCATGCAGAAGCTTTGAGGAATAAATGTTTCAATTGAAAACAAACAAGAAAAAGAGCCCTTTAATTACCATCTCAAACTAGGGCTTCAGCGTTGTCCTCGCTGTTCAGTAACAGAATCCCATAATTTTGGGAGAGGTGGCAAGCACTGCTTACCCAGGGAAAGTGAAGCAGTGAATTGTACTCTGTAAGGTTTTGCAACAGAAGAATCCATCTCAATGTCTAAAGAAAGGGCAGGTAAGGTCTTACAGATACAGATCCTTGCTCTAATGAAGACTTCAAAAACTGGGAAGTCTCATGTTCTCAGTGGTTGGGAACAGATACATTTTCTTACTGAAAATTGCAGCAATTTCTGTAAAAGGGTTGTACATGATTTAGGCCCAAGGGATGAAAACAATATTCAACCAGGTTTATGAAACTACAAACTTAAGATCATGATTATGGAAGTGTCTCAAGATATAACATAATTTTAGAAAAGATTGGTATGTCACTCCATAAATCAAAAGTGAACCAATATGCTGAATACTGTGTCCAGGTTTGATTCTGCCCTCCATTGCAAAAAAGATGGGAAACTCAAATAGCAAGATGAAAGAAACGCTAAAGTCATTTCACACCATATACAATGGAGAAGGGAGAACTTTCAGGGCACTTCGCTGGGGAGGGGCCGAGGCTGGGCAGGATGTCAGCCCACAGATCAGGATCAGGCCCAGTGACAGTAACCAGAACTTCATCATCTTGGACCCAGAAGGTGCTTGACTCAGAGATTGGTGGAAGTTGTAAATCCTCCTGTTCATATGCATGCAACAGCCAATATTTGCCAGAACTGAAGACAGGGACAGCCCAGGCCAGCCCTCCTTACGCTACAGCCTTATCATGAAAAAAGATGGAGAAGGGATGGAAGTTGAGAGCATGACTCAATCCCTTGATTGGAAATGGCGTCAGCTGGGCTACACATCAGATGCAGAAGCCAGAATCATTTAAACAAGGCTGTTCTCCAGATGGAAAAGACTGCCTTTATCTGGCCCCGGCGCAGTAAGATGTTAATTTTGCATACTTTTAATGCTGAAGTAGTCAGTTTGTTTAACCAGGGTGAGGTGATTAACTAGAGTGTGGAAAGGTACAAGAAAGGGAAGAAGAGCTTCTTAGGTTGTATAATGAAGTTATCCATCACATTGCCACATAGGACAGCTCTTCTACACCTCAGTATAAAAACTGGCTGGCTCTAGAGATATGATTTTACTTGAAGGTAAACAAATTAGTAACTCACTGAGATGACTGTAAGTCCTTCTCACAGAATCACACAACCACTTTTCTATGGAAAGAATTATTTATAACTAATTCAGTCTATCATAATCTCCTCATTTCCAAAGTCCATCTGTAAACAATCATTGCTTATTTTTCATGGTACTTTGCAGTTCCATGGTCTGAAGAGAGGGAATACAAATGACTGAGGTACCTGGGTCTATCAAGAACAAGCTTACAACTGCCTTCATCAAACCAGCATGTCCAAATCCAACTATCTGGTCCAAAGAACCCCTAGCTGTGGAAGCAGAAAGGGATGTGGAGTAGGAAATGGGAGGTAATGACAAGATTGTTATCAGGCATGACCTTTTTCAAAAATTTTTCTTATCTTTCTTATCTAAAAAAAACCACAAGTCATGTCTTTCCCATAGTCTAAAACAGCCATTATAAAGAAATAAAATGCTTTACATTAAGATAATAGTAGGCAGCAAGACATCCATGTAGAAAGCAAATATACCAACTATGTAATTAGAAAATTGATTATCTGCAGTGTTCCAAACATTTTCTTCATTATAAACCCAAGAGAATGTGGATGTTTGTACATATTTTAGCAGCCACCTCTTGAAAGGCCTCACAGGAAGCTTAATTGGGAGAAAAAAAAGAAATTCTCCCAAAATATCCTGAAACAATCACAAAGAAATAAATCTTGTGCTCCAGAACTGTTCCCAGAGAAAGTGAGTCAGGGGCGATTTGCAATTTCTAAATATGTTTCTCACAGCTGTTTCACAGCCTAAAAGGAAGGATCCTTCATTGAAAAGGAGAAGGTTGCACTCTGAATCCAACTTAATCCTGACACCTTCAGGCTAAGAAAATGCATGTCATTTGAGCAAGTATTGGAATTTTCACATGAAAGGGATACATCATTGTTTGTTATGAAGAGGTTGCTGGTCTACAGTGAATTAAAACTTTTTTATGTTCTGCTGCAAAGTAACCAAGGCAGAGGCATCATCTCTGTGGATAGTTACAGTCCCTCACTTGTCTAAAAATATGAGCATCTCAAAGTCTGCTTCTTCATACTCAGAGTATGGGACCATAAAGTGTGCTCTGCTCGGAGCCCCAAATGCTAGGAAAGAGTTTCCAAAGCAGCCTTTTCAAGACAGTAAGAACCCCACAACTAGGACTCCCAAAGAAAGGACAGATACTGCCTGAGCAGGAAGAAGGACGGGGACAAGGGGTGAGGAGTGAAGGTTAGTCCGGTGTTTTTCAGGATTGTAAGGAATCTACATACCCTGATGAAAAGGAACTCTTGGTTGCAGAGTCTGGTTCGCCGGCAAGAGGAGGCTACACTGACAAAATACTCCTTAACTGCACAGGATGGATTGTATTCTTCCTATCACAATGGAGAGAGCAGGTTTGGGAACTCTTTATGTCGCCCAAAGAACAGAAAATTAGTGTGAAAAACTCTGTGGATAGCTTATATCAAAGTCTTATTGAACAACTTTCAACTTTTTGTGGTCAACAGCTCTGGGCAAGATTGTCAGCCACAATCCAGTAGTGGAACTGAATGTGCTCCTGCCCGAAAAGGACCATATGTCTGTTACAGTCCTCACCTAGATTTTTAGGAGCCAAATATTCTGATATTAGGTATTGTTCATGAGAATTTCCAAAGAGCAATTATTCACAGTTAACTGGATTTAAAGTTATTCAAAGGCTTTTCTTTTCTCTTATAATTTTTAAGTACAGTACAATCTCTTTTTTTGCAAAAGCAGTTTAATGCAGCTATTAATAAACTTGCAGAAGTTGAACTAGTATTGTGAAAATCACATGCACTGTAATGTAATACATAAACTTGGAACATAACAGAGTATACAAGAAGGAAATTAGAGAAAGAGATAGCCCAGAAAATAATAACTTCTCTACATAAAGAAACTGGAATCTGTAGAATGGTGTATCTATGTCTACAGAAATTAAATTCTAATGGTCACAGACTACATAACCAAATGATAGACAACAATGCCAGAGTCAGCTGTTGAGAGGAAGCCTCTGCTCTGTGATCCAAATCACGATTGAAGAATATGAGTTCAAGAGAAAACAGTACAAAGTGTCTTTTATCTGATCTATTTGCCAGATTGGTATAGATACAGTTCACGCTACTATGACTTATTAAAAGCAAGAAAACAAACAAACCAACAAAACCCCAAATTTCAGTAAGCATTCAAGAGATTTTCTCAACCTCCCTCCTAGGAGTTCTCTGTTATCTCTGAAATGGGCAAACAGATCTTTGTCTAAGGCATTACATTTAGATGAACAACAACGATTTAGAGGATTTAACCACAGAACACGCCAAGTATTAGAAAAGACAAGAATCCAATTTCTACTTTTTGGTCTTCTAGTTAGGTGTATATCATTAACCTAATCTAATTTTTCACTAGGAATTTATAGGTGCATAAAGAATTTTTTTTTTTTTAGTCTGACTACTTAAGAGGTATCTCTAATTTTTAAAGCATTTTCAGCTCAATAATGTCAGTTTTTAGTAAGTGCAACCAAGTTTGCTTGTTTCTTCCAGTTAAGGGCAGACGATATTTTCAAGGAAAGATTACAATTTTTTAGGAATTTCCATAAAAGGTTAACTCATTTAAATTATTTTTAAATCAGTTATATTCTAAAACTTTTAGATCAATGTGATCAAAGACATGAGAAATAGTCTTTCCCTTACGTATATTTTCCTTATCTAGAATTTCTCAATTATGTCTGAATTTCAGAAAAAAGAACCCTTCTGCCACACAATTCTCCACTCTGCCTTTCTTCTGTCCCTGTTCAGACCCTATAAATATCTACAGAGTGCTTGTGCTCAATATAACTGTTCAAAATCAGACTGTGTATAGGTGGATTGAAGTGAAAAGTTCCCTGAAGGGACCAGACCTCTACTTTCAGGGTTTCCAATATGCTAAAAAAAAAAAAAAATAATACTGTAGAATTTCCACTTTGGAATTTAAATCTGAATGTTTTGACCAAGGGACATTATTGACACATGTTCAATCTGACTCATAGAAGATTTGAGGTCAGGTTCCTATCCTGCTCCTTTAGAGCTCAATCTCTCACCACAAATTGCTCTGTTTTAAATGCAACAGGGAAAACACTGCAAAAGGTTTTTTGCTTCTGTGCTTTCTGTCTGTATCTACTGATATAGACAAATATACTGATATCTTCTGATAAGACCAAATCTTTTGTAATGGTTAAATCTCTAAATAAAATTGCCTTCCTAAACATGACGTTATGCATCCCTTTCTGCAAATGCTGGCAAGAGGAAATTAATTCCAACTGCTGATAAATAAAAGAGTTAAGAGCTTTCTCCAAAAAGTGGCCTAGTCAAAGACATGCTGAGCATCAGCTGTGACCAACCAGAGTTGAAGCTGATGTTGCTCAGAAACTCTGAAAAACTTACTTGGGTTCCTAAATGCATCTTTTGACTCCTGGTTTGGTTCAACAGCTAAAGAAAGAATTAGCACTGACAGGTTCCCAAAGAAGATATTGCTGCCAGAAGAACAATTTCCTCTAGACTGGTTAGCAGCAATCCAAATAAATCTGTCTTCAGTGAAAGTTTTAAAAACAAGACTATGAACACTGTGTTGGAGTAAATACCCTCGATAATCTTGGCAGTCAAAAAGGCAGAAGAAAAGATGAATCTGGAAGAAACATGGGAATGGCCATTCTGAAACAGAACTACAGTATATCCATCAAGTATCCTATTTCTAACATTGACCGGTACCATCTGCTGCAGAGGAAGACTGGAAAACCCTCTTTTAAAGGAGCTCAAGTTCATCAGTTGGCTTATGCCCTAAGACATGAAGGGTTTTGTCTTTACAAACCTTGGGGGCAGATAAACAGAGAAGGCAGATCCTGAGTATTCTATTCACCGAAGGAACTGCCCTTCTTCTCTGGAATCCTGATAAATTAGGGTATAAAAGTCAGACTGCTACTTATGTGTTTAATAGTGTTTTGGGAAAGGCCGCTTCATTTTACTTATTTCATCCATTGCAAGCACTACGAAGTTAAATCCAGTAGAGGAAGGAAAATCAAATTGGTTACATATACAGAACTTATGCAGATCTATGTAGTACTAACATAAACCTTTACTTCCAAGCAAAAGTAAGATATTAGGCTTCCGTAGGACCTTTGATGGGATTCAGCTGCACTGGCACATGGTTCTGCAGTGCACATGTAAAAGTCGGAGAGAGAATTGTTTCGTGTGAATGTCCTAGGACTTCATCTGTCTTGCTATTTTTTACTATAAACCTTTTTTTATCATCTTCTGGGAAACTCCTTCCAGGTTTTGTTTCAGCCAAGCTTCTATATTAGTCTGCTTTTTGTTCCCCCTAGCATTTACTCTGTAGTGTCATCGCTGCTTGGTAATGCCGTCATTTGCTTGAAGGTAAGTTCTTTGAACTTGATTTTGAAGATACACAATATTCTTCTCATTCAGCTTCCCAGAGTATTTCAAAATAGCTTCCAGATCTGAAGTAATGAACAATTACTGTCCTTAGTGGAATTCACTAATTGCATGATTCATATATAACACAAGAATCATTCCTTATTTGTATTGTTAAAACTGACTTTTTTTTCCTAGTTCTATCTATAAAATGTTCAATTGCAAATTGTACTGTTCAACAAATTTACTTTGACATGTGCACTTCCACGCAAATAGCAAGAGTACAAAAAGGAAAAGTGGCATCCAACATAGAAAAAAATTTTTATCATTATACTGTTTCTCAGTGAGTTTCATGTGGATTTTTTAATGCAAGTGAGGCAAGGCAAGAGTAAACTCATATGGCTCAGTGAAAGAATGAAATAAAATGAAGAGGGAATTGAAACTTGGGCTCCTGAACTGCAGTTTTAATGACTGTATTTTTAGAAATTCATAAAGATCCCCCTTGCCTGTCTCTTGGTAATTCTGAAGTGCCTTCACAAAGCCGAATTGAGTGAATTTAAGTTCTCTAAACTGCAGGTAAGGAATGCTAGGGATTGTTTTGCTAGCAAGCCACAGCACTTTGTAATTCTAGGGCAAAAAATTACAGGTTAGAGAGTCTCATAAATTTATGGGTGATTACTGAAACACAGATTAAGCTAGGTTTCTTTCAAGGGAAATATTGCATTAAGTAGGCAAAAAAAAATGTTGCCTTTGGTTTTGTTACTTTTTCCACACAGAGGTCAACCATTACAGTCACATGACTCCCAATTTGCTCCAATTTGCTAATGTTCTTTAGAGTCACATTTCTCACAGCCTGGCATAACATAGACCAGAAGAACAAGAGGCTCTCCCACTCTTTCTGTGACCCTTTCTGCATTCAGGAGTTCCTCCATCTGCCTTTTCCCACGAATGTAACGCACAAAAAACTGAGATTAGTAAGTGTCATTTACACTTATGGAGTCTTCTACATCTGTCTATAGTTTTTTCTTTTTCAGATCATCCCAGGTTTTATTCCATCGTGCTTTCTGTTTCAAATCTTTTGTTTCATGAAAGAGCAGCAAGTCCTCCTCCCAAATGCTTGGCAAGCCTAGAAAGCACCATCTGAGGCCCAGAGTCAGGAAATCTTTCTTTACACACCAGTGTAAGGCGGCTATCTGACTTTTGGTAAGAAAACCTGGTGCAAACCTGCGAGTCAACAATAGTCACACAGGGAGCCATAAAACAGATTTGGCAGCTCAAGGTTTTAACAACCCGTTAAAGCTAGAAGTAACTGATCAAAAAACCAAGAGACCAGCTGAGCTCCTGCTGTTGAGCCTGGGCCAGCCTGAAGGTTGCCTGCACTTTGGTAATGCTGGGAAGGAACAGTTTTTCATGCGCTTGCCCACTCAGACTTCTTTTTTCTGACCACGAGCAGCCAGCAGCTGGCACGGCCGCCGGGCCAAATTGACAACAGGCATCCTTTTGCAGCTTGGGTGAAAGCTGGAGCATCTGGAAATGCCTATGGTGCCATGGGCTGCCCTTGACCTTTGGCTCCAGCACGTTGCCCCAGGTGAAGTTTCCTCTAGGTGCTGTGCAGCCACCTGCAGTAACCATCTTCACCAATGTCACTCTGATATGTCTCCCACTGTGCTGGGTTTGAGTTTGGTACTGATATTTTCCCTGCTCCACTTCCAGCTGAAAAAAATACGCGGGCATGGGAACGGAGCCCAGTGGGGAGCTTTGTGCAAGGCTTGAAATGTCCAGCAGGACACACTCTCTGGGGATACGTGCTGCTGCAGGTGTCTGCTCTTTTGCCTCCCACCGTTATCTCTGGGTATGGACAGAGGCAGGAAACTGAGTCATCCTCCCAAGGTAGACTCTTCCTTCAATATTAATAAGGATTTTGCAGAAATCCCGCATCTCCTGCTGTCTGTGTCCTTAGGACTGAGCTCTACCTGCTATGAAATCAGATGCTTGGAAGGGGAGGAGGAGGAGTCTTAACTAGAAAATACAATGCAGAGGAAACAGCACCTTGCAACAAACATGACCACATTTCATATGTTGTCTGCACAAACTTTTTGCAAACTTAAAAATTGGACATATGAGCATACTTTTTTCCTTTGTTTCCCATATTTAACCTTGCCTGACATGTATTTTCAATTAAATGATTCTACTTTCTGGGCAAATTATCCCAGGTTTGCTCAGCTTTAATCTGAAGCCAATATTCTGACTTGTTTTTTACTTCATCTCTTCTATATTACTGCAGTTCAACAATTTCACCACAGGTTAAAAAAGAAAAAAAAGTGTTCAAATATTTATTGATTTTAAAAACAGGAGGGAGAAGAGGGGGAAATGTAGGACTGTTCTACGATTTCTCATAATTTATGGAGATATTTATACTCATAAATCTGCATGTTCCTTTATTGGACAAGCAGCCTGAGGTAAACAGCTTAGCTATTCTGAAAAAAAAAAAAAAAACAAACCAAAAACTTTTGACCGCTAAGTCTCTAGAAAAGAAAAGTTCTTGTGAACAGTGGTTTGGAGTAATTAATGGAAAAAACATTTAACAGAAAGTTCAGGCTTTTTTATGCAGAATTGATCTGAACCTGCCTACAGGTCACAGGTGCTATTTGGCGGATGTGAGTCTGCTGTGGGTGTTATGGGTATTTGCCCATCAAAATAAACATATCAAACTGTCTTCTACAGTCTGCATCCCCTGATTAAAATAGTTTTTACTATTTTATTGCCCTTATTAAACAGAGTTCTTTGATGAAACTTACTGGTGGCTTTAGTCTTGTATTTTATTCATTGTGTGGCATTTAAAAATTACTATTATACAACACATGTACTGTCAGCAACTGTATTTTCACAACTGCAGAGTGCTGTGGATGCTTCCAAGGCTCAGTGACCCTCTCACCCATTTCACCTCTGCAGGGTGCAGAATTACTGTGTGGAGCTATAGAAAATTTTTATATTGTCATGACATGACATCAATATTAAATGCTCAAAGATTCTTATGATTTTGAATGCTTGAGGAAAAGAAACAGAGAGGATAAAGATACATTTATCTCTGCAGCATTGTTGTCATTTTTTTTACTGTCTCACTTTAACCTGTTTTAAACACAGAGAAAATGTTAACATGCTACTGAGAAAATTATCAGTGAGTACTGAAAAGTAGTACCCATCGGAAAATATTGCAATTAGTCTTGAGCAGACTGTTTTCAGTCTTCTCTTCAATATAGTCCCTTCACACAGTACAGGTGCTTTGCTGCATCATTTCCACTGTATGTGTGCACACGTGTGCACAGAGATGTGCACCTATGTATGCGTGTGCATAATTCTGGTTCCACTATTTCTAAACTTTCTGCACGGAGGAACATGCAGTTGGCAGTTGGCAAATATTTTCAACAAGCAGCCACTTTGCAAAGGTTAGAAGTTAACCCTTACCTCCATGGTATGATGACCATGAGGCCCAGGTGCATGGCTACAGCTTGAGATTACAGAGGGTAAGGAAGAGCTGTGCAGAACAGAGCAATTCTGCTAAAATAAAGTGGCTGGTAGCAACAGTTCAGCCTCTACATATTTCTTAACACTTTCCTTCTGTTGAGTCACACTGCATTACAAAATCACCTTGCAAATCAGAAAATTGTGATTATTGAAACACTTCTGTTTCAAAACAACCTCTGATACTCAAGAACTATAGGCCCAATGTCTAGGTATTTACTGATAGAGTTAGATCCTAGAGAGCATTAGCTGGAATGCTACATCAGAGTACCACCTGCAAAAGCTGAAGGCATACTGTGACTGAGATGTTCAGCAACTTGCAAAGCCATGTTGGTGCTCAGGGTAGGACAATTAGTCCAAGGGGCTGGAACACTTTTAAAAGAAAGAAACACACACAAAAAAACCCCACCAAGAACAAGAGAACTGATTTGGCCCATGGTCAGATAGCCAGTGAGGTACACACAGCTGTACACAACACAGATTGCAGTGTGACACCCTGGTTCTATGAATTCAACAGAAAAATGCTTACTGGTTTTAACAAGGACAGATTTAAACCCAGAACCTGAAATATCTCCACAAACCAGTTAATTTTCAGTATAAAATGTCTAAATGTATGTTTTATCAAGCCACTTTTATGTTTTGCTGGCCCCTTTATCTTGTGTCAACCAAAAATTCATAATACGAATTTTGACTGAAGGCTGGCTTTAATTACAATTTCTTTTACAGGTCTCAACTGCTTTTTGTGTCCTGGGAAATGAGAGCAATTCTTTCTATCATATTCAGAAAGAAAATGAAAAGGTTGGTAAATGTATAAGTAATTTTAACTGATTCATTGATCTGAATACTTTTAAAGAAATACAGTAAGTATTTCTGTCAGACTTTGAAGTTAAGCTTGGAGCTCAGTTACATCCCTTAGGGTTATTTTATAGCCATTAAGAATGTGTACCTTTTATCTGGTGCCTTCAATTAATTGAATTTCAAAAATATTCTCAAATGTTTTTAGAAAATCATTTAGTTCCTGGAGGACATTCCTGTGTGATTTATTGTTACAGTAATTAAAAGCAGTGAGTATTACACTGGTCACTGTTGGAACTCCTGTCTGCCTTTGGCTATATTTTGGTTTGAGTTAAAACATATAGTGCACTTGAGAGACTTGTGAAGGGAGGTAAAAAAAAAATTAATTATTTTCAGATTGCTTCAGAATTTTGGCACACTTAGAAATAACCTCTTAAAGTGATCACAGTGATATTTACATGATAATTGTATGCAAGCACAATTAAACTTCTATATTAAACAATTAAATAAAGCTTTTCCTGCTATGGTGAATTATTCCTGACTACCCATATTAGTATTCTGTAGTTCTAATCAGTGCCATAAATAATTTTCAGTTTTACACATTCTGCTCTGAAGCAATTATTAAAAGCTCTCAGGAAGAGTTAAAACAGCTAATGAAAATAATTAGCAGAAAAAAAAAAAAAGATGGTTCATCCTGTATTGAAAGATAACCCTAACTGAAAACTGCAAACGCTGCTTTAATTGCGTCTTTGTTTTCTGAGGGGCAAAGAGTTCTCTGCTCTAATCCTTTTTGTGCAAGAAGTGATCACTCTCAAGCAGCATTTCACAGAACTACTCTCTTACAGGAGGATTGGTGGGATTAGACCCACGGCCCAGGTCTCTTTCGTTGTGTAACACGGAGGAAGGATCTGGCTGCTGTATTGCCTCCCTGGAGCTCCACCTCAGCAGCACTGCTCACCTGGGCAAGGTCTGCAGGCTCGGATGGCCCTCCCAGCTCAGGCAAAGCCACAGGGCAGGAAGGAGAACTTGGTGCTGCTAACTTACTTGGTATCTTCTGCCTTTTCGGGGTCTTCAAGGAGGCTTGAAATGGTTCTAAGTCTTTTGAATTATGCCCTTTTCCTGCTAAAAAATAATCTGCTCCACCCATCTGCGAATTGAGCACAACTAAGACAGCCTTAGCTATTTCTCTAACCATAACAACATTTTTTTCTACCACAAAATAAGCATCTTCCCAAAATCATTGGTTCACAAATGGAATTAGGGTAATACTTGCTTAGAAAATTATTGAAGAAATAATCATGAGCCTTTACCTCTGCGGTCTACAAAGGACCCTCAGATGGCCACTTGAGATCTGAAAATAAATGTGGTTTATTAGTTAGGCATGCATTTATGAATAAAAGTCTAATTGTACAGATTCTGACCAATACAGGTCAGTACCAGATACACATTTCACATTTAAATGTACACACTGAAGTCATTGTTCAAAGTAATAACCTATCCTTTTAATAAACCATCCCTGTTACACTGAAATGCCTAAAGGTTTTCTAATGTGCATCAGTCTTTTGAACATCACATAATAAATTTAATGTGAGAAAAGGAAAAGAAATGTACCTGTATGGATCCCTGCACATTATGATAAACGTTGCTGCTCTGAGGATAGTATAAAACTTGGTACCCAAACCAGATGAGGACAAAAATACTTTCAATGAAAATCCATATATTTACTACATTCTGAATTATACTGGCTTTCCTGTGAAATTATTCCAGTTATGTAAACTATCTCAGAGGTTTCACAATTAAGATAACGTCTTCCTAGGACCTTCATAGTGACCATGAGTTATGATAATGTGTGAGTATATGATTCCTTGACTAGATGTTATTTAGTAGCCTCTACAGGAAAATAAAGGCCAAAAAGGTTGGAGACCAACCTGGTGTTTTCTCCCATCTGATGTCTTAGAAAGTGGGTCTTCAAAGTATAGTCACAGTGCTGAAAGAATTGACACTGACGATTAAATGATATTCCCTTTCTTAATGGAAATATGTGGTGCTATCACCAGTGCTGTTTGTCTAATGACATGGAAAATTAAGGTTTTTAACCACTTGGTATCCTTTAATAATGGCCTTTTCACAGCAGAGAGGGCATTGCTCTAGCTACAGAAATGGGAAAGAATGCTGAAGAATGCCGGGAGCATTTCTATAGTGAAAAGAGCCTCTTTTAATAGTTTAAACATTAAAAATGGTTGAAACCTTATCATTATTGGCCATTAAAAAAGTAAGCGAGGGAGAAAGAGGATCTGTAACAATATCACAAACCACATGAAGCAGAATCTACAAAAGCCATTCCAGCCATAGGCTCTAGCCCATGATTTTTTAGGACCATTTCCCAAAAGCTTTTGCTGTGGTTGCAAGCACCTTCCCAGATTTATCCATGACCACTGTTCCCTCAGTGTCCATCACTTCACTATGGCTGACCCACATGCATGTCCACTGGGATTTCAGCTCCACTCAGTTTGGTTGCCCTCCTGCATGGCCAGGCCAGTTTCTGACAGAAAGCCACCGTGCTTTCTGCTGCGTAGATCAAAGTGGCAATGGGTGGCAATTTCCAAGGTGTGCAGGTCGACATGAGCAAATCGGAAAAGACAGACTCAAGTGCCTGCTCGCTTCCTTCAACCATCACTGAAATAATTAAAAATGTTGATCTTGTAGACCTGAGGTTGTCATATTACGAAAGACTCATATGAATGTACTGTTACTGATGGTAGCTGTTAATATAAAAAAATTGCTTTTTGAATGATGCCTCCTATCCATGAACATCGTATTTCAGGGCAGGGGGGGCAGCTCTCTCCAGCACCTTAACTCCCCCCCTGCGACTCTGTCCCCGGGAAAAGCGGGGGCGGCCGCTGGCCGGGCACCTGGCTCCGGGCCGGGGAAAGGGGTGGAGGAAGACACTACGAGGTCCCGGTCCCCGCAAAGCACATTTGGGCAGAGGGCAGGTGACACCTCCCGGGGGTGAATTGCGTCACCCCGCTCTGTGAGACACGGGCTCGGCCGGACGGATTGCCCGGGGGCAGGGCGGGCGGCGGGGTCCCCGCGGGGGCGGCGGGTGCCCACGGCAGGCACAGAGCTGGCCCGGCGGGCTCGGCCCCGCTGCAAGCGGGCTCTGCCAGCAGCCGAGCAGCCGGGCTCGGAGGCGGCCCGGGGCGGGGGCCCGGGGGCAGCGCCGGCGGGACGGGCCTCCCGGGGGAAGAGAGGGAAAAGTCCAGACCGGCAGGACCGGGGCAGGGGCAGCGCACACGCCTGCCGTGCCCCTGGGGGATTCGGGCAGAGCGCAAGGGTCCCGCGGGACGGCCGGGGAGCAGCGCCATCCCCCTGGCCGAGCCGCAGAGCCCTCGTCCCGCCGGCCGGGGGACAGCCCTGGGCGGGCAGCCAGGGAATCCACGTCGCTGTGGGTTTGTTACTCCGCTTTAAAATGCAAAGGCTCGTTGTATGATTGGCTTTCTGTTTACAAGTGCAGATGGGGAGAAGGCTCACGTTTTCTTTCTCCGTGCGGTTTCCCCGCCTTGGAAGCTGCAAGGGCAATCCGAGGAGGGAGAAAGGGGAGAGAGAGGAGGATTTCCCAGTTCCAGCATTCATCAGATTTACCCTGTCATTGCACTACAAGGTGCAGCGTGTGTCGAACATTACGAGCAGGGGCCATGCAAATGACACAGGCATGAAAGAGCCCTGGCAAGAATAAATCTGTCGATGTACAGATGTTCCCTATTAACGTTACTGTTCAGCTTTAGTGGTTACTGTGGGAAGACACCGGATTAAAAATTCCCATTGCCGCCCCACCTCTGCTGAACCTTTCTCCCCACACCTCTTTGTCTTCGCTTAATTAGGTAGGATATAATACTTTCTTTTTCTCCTCCTCTGTCTTATTGAGACGTCTGCCCAGGCTCACGCCTTTAAACAGGAATGATATTGATCCCTCCTCCCCCTTCTGTCAATCCCGATTTGTCCCTTTTCCCGCTGAACAAACAATTAAGACAAGAAAGTACCGAGCGCGCGGTGGAACTTGGCGTGCACAGCTCCCGCGGGGATCCCGGGACACCGGGCCGGAGCGCGGAGCGGGCCTGGGCGCCCGGGACTGGCAGAGGGTGGCGAGAGGCTGCACACCGGGAAGGACATTTCGGAGTGGGGGCTCGCTGCCGGCTCGCCCAGCCTCGGGACCGACTAACTTCTCCGCAGGATAGCGCGCCGGTGGCGGTGACAGCCGGCGGCTGAGACCGGGCGGGACGCACGGAGAGGACAGACCGGGAGCAAGCGCTCCCGCCGCGACCTGCTTGCGGCGGCCTCCGCCCCGCAGGAAGGCCCCGCTGTCCGGGCAGCCCCGCGGGGCTGCGCCCAGGGCGGGAGGCGAAGGCGTAGCCGGCCCCGGGGGCGCTGCGGGGAGCGGGTCCCCGGTGCCGGGCGCTGCCGCATCGCCCCTCTTGCCCCTTCCCCGCGGCCGAGGGGCGCTGGCCCAGGCAGCCCCCGGCAGCTCCGCGGCTCCCGGCTCCGCCGCGCTGCCCCTGGGCTATGAATAAAGCCGAGGCGGCCGCGGGGACAGGTACAGGTGCCCGTCTCCTGCGCGCAGGGCCACGCCGACGTCCCAGCCCGCCTCCTCCAGCGGGAGGGAAACAAAGACGGCGAGAGAGGCAGGGAGAGTTGCCTGTAAGTTTAGCGCCTTTCAGTCGTGACTCGCGGAGATAAATGATAGTTTGGAGGTGCGCGCAGTTAATCACCGCCACGGCTGCCGTACAGCGTGTGCAACCCGCAGATCATTAGGTTAAATGGAGGACATTCGTGTCCTTCCAGAATCAATGCAATTATTGTTGGCAACAAGGACAACAATTGGAGTGGCAGCACTAATTTTACTAACCTGCTATTAATTATGGTGTCCCCCACGCCCCAGACGGCGTTTATAACCCGCGGAAGCAAGCGGCGCTGGCTGCTTCTGTTTTAAAACGGGAAAAGTTGGAAGTGGAATGCTTGGTCGTGTTGGAAAGTGTTAATCAGTAGGAAGGAGTGTGATCAGTGGAACTATTCACTTGAGCGTCACTCTGGTACAGGGGGTTAGTGAAGTGGCTGTGGCGCCTGGGGACCGAAGGCTCCGTGCCGCGCGGCGCAGGTACCGCGCACTGAGACATGTCTGCGTTAGCTCCCCGCAGCTCCCTGCCACGCCAGCCAGCGCAGACCAGAGGAGAGAAGCCCTGCTATGGCACAGCCATCGCTGCCAGGTTTTAGCCGAAGCCTGGCGTGATCGCAGGTAAAAAATTTCTTCTTTCGGTGATGATGCTTGTATGTGTATGTGTGTGTGTGTGCGTGTCTCTACAGAAGCGGGAGGTGGGGGGAGCAGTGGGGCTTTCCCCCCTCCCCTCCTTCGGAGCCTGCTTCAGCAGCTGAAAACGAACTGCTGGAGGGAAGAGAAACTATCTGTGATGAATCACTTGGCTTTGTGCAATCTTTACCTAGGACAGAGGGCAAATGTATTTTAACATATGTGTATTATTTCTTGGGAAGGGGGTGTGGATATGATGTTCAGCGAGCGCTAAGGTAAGGTACCGAGTCAAACTTTCTGGATTTTAAGGCGAACTTTAAAAGGTGTAGAATTTGACCTTGCAAGTAGTAAAGTTTTACCTTCGCAGGGAAGTGAGTTGAAACTGTCGGCTTCCAGAGAGCTCAAAGGTGGCGGCGCCTGAACGCCTGCGGGTCTGCGGCACGGGGGGTACAGGAGCTAGGAAAGGAAGCCTTATACAATCTTGGCTTTGCTAGTGAAAGTGTAGTTGCGATGCTCTGCACCGAGCAGGTAAACGTGGCCATGCTGTAGGGTTCATCTATAGCCACAGAGTACCTGCCCAGGTTGCAGCGTTTGTTTCTCTTGATGAAAAGTTTTGTGTGTGTGTGTGTCTGTGTCTGTGTGTGTGTAAGAGAGAGAGAGAGAGAGAAAGTGTTGGCTCTTGTTCTTAAGTGTGAAAAGTTAATAAATTCAAAGAACAGAATGATCATGTGAGGCCTTTCTGCTTTAGTCTAGATTGTTTGCCAAGAGGATTGAAGACTTATAAAATTAAAGCATTCAAATTGACAGCTTTGAACAATTGATTTTACTTATAGTTGTAATCTGAGTAAATTAGTTAGTAGCTCCTTATGCAACTGTTCTGTTGGTCATCATGGCTCTGCCGATCCCAAGCCATGGCATGAGTTTGTGCAGGTCGGCAGCATCGGCTAGTTTCAGAGTGAAGGAGGTGTAGTTACACCTCAAATGGGCTCACGGGGAAAAAAAGAAAGGCATATTTATAGCGAGTTTATGAGATAATCTACTTGAAAATGTTGTGGGCTGCCCTCGGTTCCATGTCAGATTCCAAATGGGCAACATGTAGAGCTTCACAGTGTTTGTCAGGTGGTGACAAGGTTGCTTTAAATCTGTAACTTGAAAACAAAGCAAACTCTACTGAAAGAGCTTTCTAAAGTCTGTTTAGCCCATAAGCAAATTCCGCTGCTGAAATATTTCCAGGAGTGGCAATAACCCCTCCAAAAGAGGAGATGAAAACGCAGATAGTAAGTGTAGCTGCATTAACTGCCTCTAGATCATGTCCCTGAAGACGTCCATCAAAGCGTGAGTCCTGAAGAGGTTCTGTTTTACCTGCTGTGGCCTGTTCCAGCATCTCAGCGTTTCCTTCTCATTCCATGCTTTTACAATAAAACTTGTATGAGCGTTGGCTCCAGGTTCTTGGAGATAAAACACATGGGAGAGAGACCTGGTTGGGCTTTGGATGGGAAATACCTGCTCGCCTGAGTGTGCAGGCTAGCTCTGACCAGAAGGGAACTCTCCAGCGTTTCCTATTGATCGTGATGGGTTTCCTTGCTCCAACTTTGGAGAAAGCAGTGTGTGTGTTTCTCTTTCGTGAAAGCTGTTAACTGCTTTTTACGGGAAAGGGGCTGTGACAAGGATCAATTTTTATTCACAGCAAAGACTTACATTTTCCAAATGCTTAAGGATATAGCCCACAGCATTAAGCGTCTTTGCTTGGATTTGAACAGTGTTACGTTGTTTATGTGCAAGAACCACAAAGGTTGTTCTAAATCATTGTGGGGCTTAATGCATGTTTGCGCTCTGGCACCAAAAATTCAAGATGAAATATAATTGTGTTGAGTTTCTTATCAACAAAGGGCCATTATTTGTAGACTGTAAGGGAAACAAGACATCCAACAGTACAGGAGGACGTAATGTCAGCTTTTAGCATTTAAGGTTATTAAGTGTTTAGGGTTATTAAGTTTTTTTGTCGCTTTTTCTTTTTGTTTGTTTGTTTTGGTGGGGCTTTTTTAATGACTGCTTTCTAGGGAATACAGATTGGAACTGACACAAAGCTGACCAGGGGTAAAGTAATAGAGCAGGCAGGCTGCAAAGAAAAATGACAAATAACTATCGTGATTAATACAGGAAAGTTCAGTGCAAAAATGAGCACTAGAGTATTTGCATGGCGCAGTGAAAGACAACTGTGATTTATAAAAAGACAAGGACTATAAATATTGAATTTCTACTTGTATTTTAAAGTTTAATACTCATATAAATATCAAAATCTGTAGTATTCTGTGGGCCACTGTGGAGTTGACAGCTGCAGTATTATCAAAGGCGGGGGAAATAAAAACAATCAAAATCCACAACACTAGGACATTTCCCAAACTGTAGCCTGGAAAACTGGGAGGACTTCTTCAGGCAGTTCTCCAGATCCCCCAGCTAATTATAGTTCTTTACACTGAGCCGCTCTTGAGATAAGTGCAACTATTTTCTTCCCTAGCACCGGTGAGTTTTACTCCAGAGCTTAAACAAACATCCCCCAGCGCAATGGGCACAGGAGGCAGAGGGAGCAGCACCGAACACTGCGTGCAGACCATTGTGTAATCACTGGGTGTCTTTTCTCCCCAAACAATGCGATAGCCCGTCAGCGTGCCGCTCAGAAGGAAGGTGCTCGGAAAGAGTCGCTAAAAGTATCATTATACCTTGGCAGCACCGGGGTATAATGCAGGAAGAGGAATATAGAAGCGTTTCTGTAAAAGAAACTCAATGGCAAAGTTATTAATATTCCCAAAAAGAAAAGGAAATTAACATTTCAGGTGAGAAAAGAAAAAGGACTTTCTTCCCCTCCAAAAATCAATACAGAATTCCAAACAGATTATTTATGTCATTTGATTCCCTTTCTTTATATTTTTCTCCAGGCTACAGATACCGAGCTGTCAGGATAATTTGCATGCACTGTATCTGATAGATTTTATTTGCAAACACTCTAAAGCGCCATAAACCGCCTCTTGTTGTAGTCTAACTCAATCCGAGAACTAGTATTTTCATCTGTAAATTAAAGCAATTACGCATCAGATATTATATTATGTGTACTGTGGTCTCCAGATAGTCATCAATCACCCTCAATCGAGCTGTCAGTGTGGGCAGATTCGTTTCTGGGAGGCAGTCTTCCAGCTGGGGAGAAGAAGAGAACATCATCATTAATTAGAGTGTGACCCTGGGGCTATTCACATGTCTGAACCCAGGAATCTCTCTGAGCAAGTCTGCACACCACGGAGCAGCGTTCAACTGCAGCAGCAGCCCAGTTTCAGCCTCGGAGCTGACTCCTCTGCTTCCTCCATCCTCCCGGGGGCTGCCTTCTCGCCCTGCTTCGGTGGCACCGGCCGTCGGGGCGGAGATGCTGGGGCTGCCACCATCTTCCCCCGACGGCCTGTTCTTGCTCCCTNGGGGGGGGGGTCCCAGACCCCCAGAGGGTAGGGAGACTGATGGCAGCGGTGGGATGGGATGGGCAGAAGGGGGTGTTGGAGGTTTGAGTTGGGATCAAAGTCGTTTTAGCGTGAAAAGTCTCATCTTTTCCATCATTCTCCAGCAGACGCTTGTAGGGTTTTCTACCTGTAATCCCAAGTCTGGAATAAAAATCGAAAAGAAATGCAGGATTGCTTTCCATGTGCTTTATTGTCAGCATTAGCGCTAATTTTAACTGTTGATTAAATCTTAAATGAAGACTCAGTCGTGTGTCCCTTCATATGTCTTGTTTGTAATTGAGACTAATTATTACTGTGGGGTGGGAAGAAGCAGCTGCTCATTAATTAATTTCTAATTAAAAGTGCTTACTAGCCTTTCAGGGACTAAGGAGGGTGGGGGAAATTCTTAGTTGATACAACATTGATCCTTCAGATTAAAAACATTCATTTCCTTCCCTTGCCCGCAGAAATATATATAAATGTTGCAAGCAGGCGTTGCCGCTGCCGGAGAGCTTCCCAAATTTCGCCCCTGTTAGGCCACCTGAAAGTGATGCTGGAGAGTCTATTTTCCACGCCGGGGGAAAGGTTCCCAAAAATGAATGTTAAACTTACAGGCAGGTTAATATGAATAGGGTTTGTGTGACGTCAGAAGTTCGACTCTTTTAAAACAACATGCTTGCGAACTGATGTATTTTTATTTCTTCTCCCCACCTTTTTATTTTTCCGTGGGTGCAAAGTATGTTTTTCAGCCGCCATGTATGCCAGCCTTGGAGCCTACATGTAACATTTTTTTTCTGTTTCGTAGCGGTGAAGGTGCTAAAATCACTGTATATATTTAAAAGAAAAAAAAAAGTTCAAGTTTTCATGTAAATAAATTAAATGTGCTTTTCTGCTTCGTCCTATAAGCATCTAGAGACCTGTGGTTACCAATCAATTGGTACAACAGAGCAGAGCCAGGCTGCAATAGCGTGGAGATCAGACGTCTCGCCTTGTTTCTAGATAACTGGGAGCCTCTGTACCATGTCCTATCCTCAGTTTGGTTACCCTTACTCCTCTGCACCCCAGGTAAGACTTTTTGCCTACCGACGTTAATTGATTGAATTTCAGTCCTTATCAATGCCTTCCGTCCGGGCTGAGGGCGGCAGCGATCCTCTCCCGCATGCGGCAGAGCGGCTGCTCGCTTCGCAGATTTCCAAGATGCCCAAGTCTTATGTCGCTCACCGATTTTAAATGGGAAGGAACACGCGGGATTTAGGGTGTTTGGGGGTGATAATGACGCATGGGGGAGAATTACAGAGATGCGGGAGGTGAAAAGGGGAGCTAGAGATCCCCCAGCCCCCACCCGCTCCCTCCCTCCTTTCCCGTTTTTTTTCCTCTTTCATGATTAAATTCACAGTTTAACAATTAAACACGGACGTACAGAGGTCCGACCCGTACAAACAGAATGGGATATTCGAAACCATCAGGTTAATAACAGATGCGTGTGTGACTGCTACAGTTCTGCAGTCGAAATAAATATGCATGAGTGACTTCGAAAAAAAGGTTTAAAATCGCAGATGGGAAGCATTGTGCCGCAAGAGGAGAAAACCAGTGTAAACCCCAGTCTTGTGAGAACACCCCGGAAAAGTTAGTTTTTAAATGCAGAGGGCCAGAGGAATGCATTACAGAGGATAAAACGCCCACAGTCACGGGGCGTTTGATTGTTGTTGTTGCGATGAGGTCTTTAAAAAAAACCCAAAAAACTGATAAAATACTTGCACTTCTGCGTTTCTTCAGAACGTTTCTACCACGATTGAAATAAAATACGGAAGGGGAGGGAGGAAGACGGGCGACACCCCAAAGCTGAGACCTGATTTAAAAAAAAAAAAAATCCCAAACAAAAAACCCACCAAAACCACACAACACAAAACCAACCGAAGCCAAACTTGGGTACACTTTGGGAAGTTCCACACAACCCCCCACCCCGCCCTCAGCGCCGCTCTCTTTTCCTCCAGTTCCTGATGAGCACCAACTCCCTGACGACCTGCTGCGAGTCCAGCGGCCGGACGCTGGCTGAGACGGGGGCGGCCGCCTCCGCCCAGACCCCCGTGTACTGCCCGGTGTACGAGAGCCGCCTGCTCGCCACCGCCCGCCACGAGCTCAACTCCGCCGCCGCCCTGGGGGTCTACGGCGGGCCCTACGCCGGGCCCCAGGGCTATGGAAACTACGTGACCTACGGCACCGAGGCTCCCGCCTTCTACTCCTTGGTAAGCCGCCCGCCGCCGCGGGGCTGCTCCCGCCCGCCGCGGGGCAAGGCTGGCCGGTGGAACCCCTCCTCGGGCGGGGGGCAGGCTGGCCGGCGGAACCCCTCATCGGGCGGGGGGCAGGCTGGCCGGCGGGGCCCCTCCTCGGTCGGAGGGCAGGCTGGCCGGTGGAACCCCTCATCGGGCGGAGGGCAGGCTGGCCGGCGGGGCCCCTCCTCGGGCGGAGGGCAGGCTGGCCGGCGGGGCCCCTCCTCGGTCGGGGGGCAGGCTGGCCGGCGGAACCCCTCCGCGGCCCG
>VWZG01005743.1:74538-101374 GCA_013396735.1 Grallaria varia | reverse complement strand
CCGCCACCATCCCCTCCCCTCCCCGCCCGCCCCGCCAACCTGCCTCTTCGCCTCTCCGCATCTCCCGGCCCCGGCCACGTCGCCTCCCCTTCCCCACACAGACAGGGGGTCCTCCTCCCCTCGGGGCTGGGGGCGATCCCTCTCCACCGGAGAGTGCAATTATCTTTTCCTGCGAGGAGTCCGGCTTGGGCATCCCGGCTTATGTTTATTAGTTTTAAACCAGCGCAAACGCACTCACACACCGTTTCCAGCTCAGAGGCCCATTGGGCGCCTGTGACCTTTCCTGAAGGATGTGCATTAAATATTCAGTCGCAGCCCGGTGTCATCTGAGTTAGGTTCCTACAATTTCAGGAACAAAAGGGTAGAGGAGATTACTAATAAAAGGAGTAAGAGGAAATATATTTCTATTTAACATTTACACCCTGAGGTCACCCAGATGAATTCTGTTTGGGGAGGACTAATCAAACGACAGGAAAGCGGTATTTCTGTGAGTTTGCAAGCCGCTAGGATTTCCCTGTTGCCCGAAATGTTGACATTGACTTTACGGCAAATAAAAGCTGCCGATTCCTTCCCGCTTTCTGCCACCACCGCCAAGGCACAGCGGCAATTTGCATTATCCAGTGCTGCTGCTAGCTGAACCCTTCCTCCTTGCCCTCCTTCCTCGGCCTGAATTCTCGAGGCGGCTCTCCCTTGTAAAGCTGAGCTGTCCTCATCCCCCTTAAAGCTGAGCTGTCCTCGTATTCATCCATCTTCCGCCTCTCCGGTCCAGCCGGCCCCCGGGGGATGAGGCGGCCAAGCGGCCGGGACCCCGCGGTGCCGCGTCGGGCCGGTCCGCGGGGGGCGAGGGTACGGTGTGACAGCGCGGGGGCTGCCCTGTCCCCACAGGTACGGGACCATGGACGGCGGGACGCGGAGAAAAAACGCCACCCGGGAGACGACCAGCACGCTGAAGGCCTGGCTGCAGGAGCACCGCAAGAACCCCTACCCCACCAAGGGCGAGAAGATCATGCTGGCCATCATCACCAAGATGACCCTCACCCAGGTCTCCACCTGGTTCGCCAACGCCCGCCGGCGGCTCAAGAAGGAGAATAAGATGACCTGGCCCCCGCGGAACAAGTGCTCTGACGAGAAGCGGCCCTACGAGGAAGAGGAGGAAGAGGAGGAGGAGGGTTCGCAGGAAGAGGCGATGAAGAGCGGGAAAGGCGAGGGTACCCTGCTAAAACCAGGCACTTAGCGGTTCTGCAGCGGGGGCTCGGCCGGCAGCTCGCCCCCGGGGCGGGCCTCGCTGGTGGGGGCGGCCGCGGGCCTCGCTGGTGGGGGCGGCCGCGGGGCAGCGCGGTGCCGACAGTGACCGTGTGTCTTGTTTTTGCTGTCCCTTCCCCCGCCCCCGCCCCGCAGAGCCCACGGGCAAGGAGGAGAAGGAGCTGGAGCTCAGCGACCTGGACGACTTGGACGCCGCCGAGTCGGAGAGCTCGGAGTGCGAGCTGAGGCGGCCCTTCCCGCACTCGCTCCCGCACCCGCTCCCGCACCCCGGCAGCCACCCGCCCCGGGCCGCAGAGCCCCCCGCCAAGATGCCGCCGCCGGCCGCGGCCGGGGACGAGGAGGAGGAGGCGGAGGCGGCGGCGGCGGCGGCTGAGCGGGCGCGGAGCTGCCTGAAGACGGCGGCGGAGGAGTGCGGCCCTGACCCGCTGGGCGCCCGGCAGCGCGGCTGCGAGTCCAAGATGTGCTTCCAGCAGGGGCAGCAGCTGCTGGAGGCGAAGCCCAGGATTTGGTCCCTGGCGCACACCGCCACCTCCCTCAACCAGGCCGAGTACCCCTCCTGCATGCTGAAACGGCCCGGAGGCTCGGCCGCCGCCGCCGCCCCCGCCCCGGTCAGCGTCATCGACAGGCACCAGGATTCGCCGGTCACCAACCTCAGGAACTGGGTGGACGGGGTGTTTCACGACCCCCTGTTCAGGCACAGTACTTTGAACCAAGCCCTGAGCAACACGACAGTTTCCTGGGCTACCACCAAAGGAGCCATTCTGGAAACGGGCGCCTTGGGACGCGCGGTGGGGAACGGCGCCAATGTGCTCAAGGGGCAGCTCTCAAACCTGGCCCATCATGACTCAAACAAAGAGTTTCTGGCGTTTCCCAAATCAGGAAGCAAAATGTTTTGTTCCTAACAGGCCCGCCGAGGGGCGAAAGACTTTCTAACGCTCGAAGAGTCAGCTACACTGAAAAGAAACTGCAAGAATTTAAATTTAAATATAAAACTTTTTCTTCTTCCTTTTTTTTTTTTTTTAACAAACAACAGAAACGAGGATTTAAAGTTCAGTTTGCTCAGTTCAGCGGACAGACTTTGCTCATGGCTATTCTGAAGATTTTCTTCCTGGCTGCGACTTTAAGGGATCAATGTCGTGAAAGTTATTTAATTTCTATGTCCAAAAAGCACGTACTATAGCGTAGACCTACCTAAAAAGTTTACATCCGAAAGTTTACAAACGGGAAATATTAATTCAGATTGAATTTAAGGCATGCCAACATTAGTTATGAAGACTTTTCAAGAGTTTTTCCTCCTGATTTCCTTGTTAGCATATAATTCACAAACAGCACTTCTACTGAGTTTACACCTACTGCACAAATTTATCTTGACAAAAAAAATATGTTAAAAGGTATGCTCACTCCAATAAATTGTCTGTTTCAGAGGTAACACAAGTGGTGGCGTTTTGCATTGGGCAACAAACAACTGTTATGTTCCAAATTCCCCCTCGGAGCCTGTCCCGGTAATTCCAAGGACTGTCAATAGGCTGCCGGGAGGGGGGCAGAGTGGTTTAACGCAGCGCTGCCGCGGCATTGAGGACGGACCCGGGAGGGATGTGCGCGCAGTAGGGATGCTGCGCTGCGCTCCGCGGGGCAGCGCGGAGCTCCGGCCGCCGCCCGGGCCGGCAAGCGGGGGTGCCGGCTGTCCCCCGGGGCCCGGCGGGGCTGGAGCATCCCCGCTTCCCCCCTCCCCTCCTCCTCGAGCTGCGGGGGTCGGCCCCCAAGGGCCGGGCTCTGCCGCGGCGTCGCCTCCGCCGTGCGCGGAGCAATTGATTCACATGGAAAATTTGATCTTTTAAAGAACCGTTTTAGCTTTCCAGCTCTTCTGCCGGTGCGAGGAATCGCTGATCTGCCATGAATATTTCAGCACTTCAGTACAGATGCTTTACCGTTTTGACATTAAATAGAGTGCAGCCAACAAAAAGAGAGAGGAAGAGCGCTCTCGACGTGCGATTCAGGAGCACTCGCAGCCAATTTACTGCTTAGATAACAGGCGCTTAAAAGATTTCATTTCCTTTCCCGGAACGGGAACAAACTTTACTGAGCCCCGGATCGAGACAGGAGGAGAGCTGCTGGAAAAGAAACTGCGAGGCACTAACAGATGCCGCTTACCCAGGCCGGCCTAAACCCTCTGAGCTTCGGTACCCGGCGCTGCGGGGAAAACCGAGAGCGTCCGAAGGACCGAGCCGACATCGGGACAAGCAGAAGAGTCAGAGCCTTCCTTGCCTCCCAGCATCCTCGCCCATCCCATCCGAGGCTCCCCACCAGCCCAACANCCCCAATAAATAAGAATTCAATACAGGGAAAAATATTTTTGTAAAGACAACTGTAAACACAACCGAAACAACACTCAGCCAAAATATAACATACTCCAGCCCGTGAAGTTTCTAGAGAGACCTGTTAGTGCAAGGACTGAATAAAGGAATCCGGGTGCGGAGATCAGATCAAGCCCTTCCCCTCTCTGCGAGCAGCCGTAATTGGATTGTATCCAGTCATATTCCCTGTCATTGTATTGACTTTCGCTCTCTTGGATGATATTATCGAGATCACTGAACCCCTCTGCTGATCTGGCTGTCAAAAGGCTCAGACAGGAGCCCCCGGCCTGGAAAACGTGCATCAGCCGAGATAATTTGAAGTGAAATTTTCATTTTGACAGTAAACCCCTCAATTTCTAAAGGCTCTGCACCCGGAGAGCTCGGTGGCAGGGGGAGGCTTTACAGAAAGCCCACGTCTTAAACTGAAAAGGGCAAAAGAACTCGAATTAGTTGTAATAGATAAAAGGGCAAAAATAAAGAGTCAAGGGTACTTGACAGTAATAGCGAAAGTGGAGTCTCCGGGGAGCCGCGATCTGAGCTAAAGGCTGGGCCGGCAGGAATTTTAATGCAGCCGGGGCGGCCGGCGAGCTTTTCCTCTGAAACCCTTTAGACAAAGCAAATTATTTTCAGTCAAACTAAGGAGATGAGGATGAAGGAAGCGAGGCAGAGGGAAGGGGGGAAAGGCGAGTGTTCGGGCTGTCCTTAGACCACTGGTGGAGGCGAGCGGGATGGGGCATAAAGCCCTTTGACTGCTGCGATTGTGATGTTAAGGCGGGGAGGTTTGTGTGCGCCAGCCTTTCTGGATGGGCAGGGACTGGAGGGGACAAGGGGGCTCCTGATGAGCTTCGTTTTCCATTCGACAGGGGCTCTGTGGAGTGGAAGAGGACTCCCTTCTTGCTCCCAACACGGCGACAGCCGAGTGTGTGCGTGGACTTTGTGTGTTTGTGTGCAAGGAGAGGTATCCTCCACTGAGCAGCCAAAAATCTCTCTCTGCATGAAAAGCATCCTGACTTTGCAAAGCGCTAAGTCCCGCTGGCTGCCCTGGGCTGACTCTCGGCTGGTGACCCGCACACCTATATAAGCCACTGCTGGCCGGCTTTGACTAGGTCAGGGATGCAATTTGGACATCCCGTTGTTTGGGAGGCAACATCCGCTCGCCACCCGCCCCTTCCCCCACCCCCTCTGGACTTAAAATAAAGGTGATAACGCTGTGAGCAAAACGCGGGCGCACTGAAATATCAGAAGCCAAAAGAAAAGCGCGTCAACCCTTTTAACCCTTCATTTTCGTGTTATTGTTGTTATAAAACAAGTTTGAGTAAGTTTATGCCTGCTGTAAAACAAGAGCGGGGCTCTCAGGACAAGGGGACCGGCGTGTATCAGGACTGGTAGATCTGCCTGTGCCTGTGTGCGCTCACACCAAAACCTTGCCCATCCTCAGAGGAGACTGTATCTCCCCCTACCAAGGGGGAGGGAAGCAGCTTCTTGCTTAAGGTACACGGACCTTATCACTTAGATCAGCCATCAAATGCAGTGGTCTTTCAACAGGGTTGGGGGTTTTGTTGTTTGGTTGTTTTGATATTTATTTTATTTTAAGTATGAAAAAAAAGAGTGTGAGTAATTAATTTTGCCACTTGGTTCAATAGCACAAGCCAAAGATCAGGTTCAGCTGCTTTGAGGAGGCTGCAGGGCTGAAAGGGAAAGCCATGCAGGTCGTATGGCTGCACGATGTGGAAATATAAAGGCAGACTGAGAAAGAAAGAGAGGAGGGGAAAAAATCATAGAGAAACGGCTTGAAACTGAGAGACTCTAAATCATTCAGCCATGGCAAATTCAAACACACAAAGGAGGGGATGCTAAATTAACAGTGCTTTTTACATAGAGCCCAAATAAAACTGTAATCAGCGACGCGTTACTTTTCATTAAGCGAGTTTGACAGGAGCATATTCAGCCTCGACAAGGGAACAGGAGCGAAGAAATATACGGCTCTCCCAGCCCGAGTCATAAGATAATTCCTTAAGCTCCATTAACAACTCTTAGCCGCAGGAAATGGGCTCCTTGAAAACATCTCCAAATCTAAAAGCTTTATCGACCTCTCAAACCTCTGCTGATGGTTCTATTTTTTAAAAAAACTTAGAGGCGAGACGTCCAGCAAGGTAATAGACTTTGACACAACACCTTCTTAACTAGAGAGAGAGAGGCAGGGAAAACGAGACCTTAAATGATATTTAAAAGGCAGCCAATTAAGATTTAAAATGATTGTCTCCTGAGATTATGCATGCGATTTATGTCATATACTTTTTTTCCCAGACATGCATGCAAAATTGCAATGGGGCATAATGCCTGTTCCTTAAATGATGATGATGATGATGATGATAATAATAATAGAAGAAATGGTAACAATTAACAATCTGTAGCTATCTCATATAATTGTAAATGCTAAACTAGGAAAGGGCTGGCTGCTTATAGAGCACCTTGCAACAACCAGCTTATTTATAGGTGTCTAATTAAAAGACAGATAGATGAAATGATACACCCATTGTCTATTAATGTTTAGAAGCGCATTTCTTTTCATCCTGAGTGCATATTTGACTATTAAAGTCACGTAATTGGTTTATAGTCACAGAACTCAGTGTAGCAGCTCCTTCCCATCACATGGAGAGACACCCAAGAAGATTTTGTCTTGGCAAGACTTCGAACATTGCATATTTTTAAGATATAATGGTTCAGAAGGAGACTCTGACTTACTACAGTCTTTTTGATATGCATTTGCCTTTTCCATTTAAATCTGACCTTCAAATATTATGAAGGCTTGAGTGTGTGAAAGTGTATCCAGTTAAATGCCAAGAAAAGAGTTAATGCTCACCTTGTACCATTTCATACAGAAATCCTGTAAAATGTAGAAAATATTATAACTTGCTGATTTTGCGAGGGATCAGAAACTGTTTCAGTGAGTGTGATTTGTAGATAAATGGGGTGGAAAAAGATCATTAAAACACCACTGTAGTTTGACCAAAGGTCAAAATGTTAGGTCTCCACTTAGATGAAGTTAGTGTTGGCTACAAAGCAATGATCTTGGGTCTGAGTCCCATGTCTCTTGAGACCTGTGCATGTAACTACACATTAAAAAAGAATGGAGGAATGTTAATAGTCAAATTATAATTTTTTTTTGCTTGGTTAAAAAAAAAAAAAAGAAAGAAAAAAGGTAATAATTGTACTTGTCCTTACAAAGGATGTGATTTTTAATGAAATAGATAATGGTCAAAACACCAGTCCTGTAAGTGTGACATTTGGCATGTTTTAACTCACATGTACTGTCAAAAAGGCTATGAAGTGCTTAGGACTTGAGGGAAGGGTTCTCTTCATACTCCTTGTGAAATGGCATGACTGCAGAAAATCATTCCAGATTTGTAGGCTGCTCAAAAAGTATTTTTAATAGACACACCAACTATATATGTATGGAGGCCATTTAATATATAAACCATTGGTCTCCTGTACCTTGTGACTCTGTATCAAAACCTTAATTTGGCTTAGAACTTGAAGATACATTTAACATAACCTGAAGAACCAAGGGAACAGGAAATGCTTAGGAGCAATTCAAAAGCAAAAGATGGTAATTTCTTCCCAGTGTGCCCCCACTCCATTGAGAAATGGGACTGGATCCAGAGAGAAATGAAAGAAGCCCCAATGCAACCTAGAGAGAACGCACATATGCAAGCCTCGCTGTTATCCGCTTCCCACAGTGGAGAACAAGGTCTGGCCATGAGAACAGGGTTGACCTACTTACAAGACTCAAGAGCTGTTTCTTGTCCACCCCATTTTAAGGAAAGCATGAAAATGAAGGAAATATCTTGAAGGAAAGTGTTCTCTTAATGTTCTTTTTTTCCCCCCTGACATTAAAAATTCTTTTACTCATTCATTTGGCTAGATAAAAACCAGGGCGTAAAAATCTTTTTCTTCTCAGTTTTTCCTTTTTTTCCTTTCTCCAAATCAGCATGTCATTATTGAAATATCGAAATGGGTTTCAGTTGCATTTGTTGAGTATTTTGTCAGTGATCTCCATGGGATCATAATCAGGCCATTTTTCAAAGACTACCTCAGGAATCCTTTCTGAAATATTGCAAAGGATGACAGTGATGATGAAATGGAACCAAGGAAACACCTACTTTCAACAGCATTTCTTTGATTTATATGGCTCCTGTGGAATGCCAAAAGTCAAACAATTAAAAAAATGTACTTGAGATCTCATCAAATACTTTCTTACATGCCTTGCATTGTGAAACATGATTAAAACATTTGCTAGAAATACAGAACAAAGCTGTATAACCAACACTTTACCGATGTCCTTATGACAGGAAATGTGCCATATCAAAGACTGATGAGTCTCCTAAAGCTTTGTCCTCTACCATGGTATTTATTAGTACGGGGTTTGTAATGACCTGACAAGTTACTCAAAATGAGTTGTGTTTTCCTCACTCTGAAGGTGCTCCACTAATGAACAAGTTCACTATATTAGTCTTTTTGCCAAGGAGAAAGTTATTGGAAAGGAAGGATAGTGCTCAGGGAATGAGCTGAAAGGGAACACTTGCAGGGTAGGAGAAGTTAATAAAGAAGGAAGTACATGGGAGTCCTTTGTGACTGGGTTCCTTCCTCTCTCCCTCCCTTCCTCCCTGCCTTCCTAGAATGACCAGCCAGGCCCTTACAGAAGGCATATAAAGTCAAGCATGATGTTTTCCCTTCTGTCCTGGTTAGATCACAGCAGGCATAAACAAAAGCACTGTGCGTAAAAGTGATGTCACAGATGTCAACCCTCATGACATCAGCTGTTGGTAGCCACATGAACAGAATGCTTTGTCTTTGAGGCTTCATGCCATTAGGTTGCCCTTTTTTTGAACATCCCGTCATCTGCTCACCAACCTTGTGACACAAATGGCTGACATACTAAGCAGAGAAGGTAGAAACTGGGAGCTGTTGCTGTCATTGCAAGTAAAAGTGACAGCTAACTTTTAGTCCTATGTCAAATATGTGATCAAGTACTGATAACATTATTTTGTTGAGTCATGTTTTCTACAAAGTCTGAAGTACACAACTTAATTCTTTGGTTACAGTTTTCAGAGAGAAACAAATAGGAATCTGCTCACTGAAAGGGCCAATCTTATAATTTTACAGATAAAAGTAAATCAGATCTGAACTAGCCTGGACAATCTTTAGTCAGTTTAACACAGGTTTGGCCTACAGTAGCTGAAATAAATAAGAACCAAAAAATAAAGTGTCCCTATTAATTTTACTGAGGAAGTGAGGTCGGAAAGTCTCAGCATGATGGAAGGCTCACTAGATTAAAAGGAGTGGGAGACAGGACCACAGGATGGGAAGTTTTTGTGATAGCAATTGAAATTTTTTTTGTTAAGTCCAGTCATTGACCTGGGACTTATTTCTGCCTTCATTTACACCAGACTGAGTCAGTTTTAACTCAGACTAGCTCCATTAGAGCTCCTCCATATTTATGATACCATATCAGACAGCAGGAAGAATCCTCATGTGTGAAGGGTAAACCTCCACTGACAGAGTTCCTGCATGTAAATCTTGGGATTAACAACACTCACCAAGCACATGAAGGAACCTCACAGTACACAATTGGTTTAGATTAAGGATTTTAGACACATAAACAGAGTGCTTTACTGAAGCAGGCCAGATTATGTTATGTTATTTCTGTATTAAATTGAAGCAAATGGAATCAACAAATGTGGTGGCCAGAAGTCAGATTCTCAGCCTTACTGCCAGGTTTACTGTCAAACATTTCCACTAAGTGTCTTTTCTCTGTCCATAATGCAGGGGAGAGAAACATCAAGAGTTTTCTCTTCATCTTCCCATCTGGAGAATGCAAACCTCTGTTGCTTGACAGACCTGTGAAGGAAAGAAGGACTTTTGCTCTTCTCCCATCTGCTGCCACACAACCTGTTGTGTAGAAAGTCTTCAGATACAACTATTCTCTTGCTATGCAGGAATCTTTGCTGCTGCTCTTTCTTTGCCTGAATTTTTCTTTTCTAGGAGAGGTGATGGAAGAGGAAAAAAAATCAGGCAGGAAGAAATGTCCTTCACTTGAACCCAGACTCACAGATGCAGGCTTGTGCATATCACTGTGGATGGGAGGCATTGTCAGTTCTGGGCTGAATTTTGCAATTTAGAGCAACCGTGTAATACAAAGATGATCCCAGAAACAGCCACAACACATCCATTCTACACATTCATTATGTTCAATGAAAGAAAGCTTTGCAAAAATCCTAATGTAAGACTTTTGACTTGAAATGAAGGGCATAAAAAACTTAAATTATAATTCATCAAAAGAAAAAAAAAAAAGGAAAGAAAAAAGAAAGAAAGAGATAGGGCCAGTTTTTCAAGTTCACCGAAGAGGAAGGGACTTATCATAACAAAATGCTCAGGTGATTCTGAGAATTGAGCTGTGTTCCATGGTAAGAGCAAAACAAAAGCACATGAACACCAAATCCTGATCCCAAACTATGGATGAACAAGATGTACAAACTAAGTCTGAATTTTTTGCTAATACAGCATGTCTCATCTTTTTCTGTTGTGACTCTCCATTACAAAAATACCCAAAAGATGAAAAGCAAGCAAGCAAACAAGACAGAAACTAGGTTACATGTCAAGAAAATAGAATTTCCTAGTTGCTGGAAGTGACCGATAGAAGTTTGGGAGAATGAGACTGCGCACATGTAGTATGAGCAGAAAGAAAGCAAACATGATAAACATAGAATGCTGCAGTCTATTGAAACATGTCCATCAGTGCTTCCTGGAAACACTAAATTTCTGCTTTTCGAAAGGCTTTAATTAGCTATGCGTAGACAATTCCCGTGCCATCCTTCTCCAATTAATAACAATCAAACAAATAGGCTTCACATAGTATGTGCACAGCAGTATAATAGAACTAATTTATAGTTGCCACTAAATTGAAACTGTAGTTCCTTAATCCTGAAAAGCATGACTGGGCCAACTGTATCACTGAAAATGCCTCATTTTTAATCCAGGCAAGCTGTATTATAACATCAGTCTGGAAACCTGAGTCACAGTGCATGGGGAAATCAGACTATTTACTTACTGTTCCCTCTGGTCAGGCTTGTATCAGGACCGTTTGGGCTGAATTTTAGCCCAGTGCTCTGCCTTTCAGAGTTATCTCCCAGGATGACTAGATCTAAGTCAATATCTCAACCCTTCACAAACATCCCAAGCACTTCACAACCTAACTTCAGGCCTGGATGCTGAAGAATGAAGATGCTTGTTACTCTTGAATGCGAAGGACCAACAGGGTGGGGAGAGTGATGTGCCTTGCTGTCTTCTCAGTGCTGCTCTTAGGATTGCCAGAGAAAGAATGCAGCCCATTTTTGACGGGCTGTGAGCAACTGCTGACATCCTTCTCTCTCGAATCCCAGTGGTGGGGCACATGGGGACAGAGTGGATCAGGGACATTTTATTTTGTGATGCATCACTTACAGGAGAGTGGTGAAATGCACTGTTCTGTTCACTGAAAGCGTGTTCCCAAATTTGATACAAAGTCAGCTGAGCGCAGGAAAAGATTCTGCAGACTAAGAAATAACATCAGCTTGTTGTTTCCCAGTGAGTGGTTGCTATGTGAGGTTATGTGTATGGGAGAGCCACAGAGGTACAGATGAAGAAGGATTCTTGCAAAGATAGCTGCAGAGAGTCCTCTATTGGGCAGACCTCGTTTCAGCTGGTATGCCCTTGGGGTCGTTGTTTTTAAGCATTTGGCACTCTAGATGGCCAGGAGAATGGGGTAGGAAGTATTGTTACAGAACCATGATCGCTGCTGTCACCAAGGTAGCTGACTGGTAGACAGATAGCTCTACAAATAGGACAATGTTAAGAAAAGGTTGTAAGGAAGTGTTTTATTTTCATTCCATTGCCTTTAACTACTATAAATTCTCCAGGCACTGAGATGTAAGGAGACAAGGTTCTCAGCCTTTGTCTTGACTTACCCTGATTAATGCTCTGCCAAAAGGAAGTAATATATTAATTGTTTGTGATCTGGAAAAGGATAAGTTCATGACTTTGCATATGTTACCAAAATTGAGGCAGATAATGCTGTCTTAAGGGCAGGCTTTGGCACAGTTCTCACCACTGAGATTTTCTAAACTGAGGAAGGATGTGTGGCCACAATTATTGCTTCCAGCTTCCAAAAAGGATGCCTCCTTCTTCAAAGCGAGAGCAAAGTGACTGAATTCACCCCACACACAGTTCCAAGTGTGGGATAAAAGCAAAGGTACTTTAGTGTAGCATACTCCATGTCACCAAATCTTTCTGTGGAAACAGTAAGCCTAATTTAAGACTGAATATGCTCAGTGACTGCCCTCTGCAAAAACACAATATATGCTCTTAATTGGTAACACATTTTCTAACATCTTCAGCCGTGACGGGCTGCCACATGTTTTGGGGTTTGGACGAAAGGCTAGGCAATTCTCTGAGAAATGGAGTTAATAACTTTGGACCATTTTGCTACCTTCTCTTCAGAGCAGTATCTGCAGCACATTTTGCTGTATGCTGCTGATGCACTGCAAAGGGGGTTAAGCATGTCCTTTATCCTCCTAGATCTGGACTTTGGCATTTGCATAAATAATAATGTTGAAATAACTTTGCGTGGACTACAGTAGGGCATCCCATCCCCACTTTTTTCCTCCGCAAGGTCCTGAAGATTCTGATTCAAGAAATTGGTAATTACATAGACCGTTTCAATATTAAATTTGTGTAAAAAAAGCCCAGAAGTTCAGTATTTTGTTCCTCTTGAATGCTGATTTCTCCTATCTTTCATTCCTGCCCACTAGGTCTTGGCCCTGCCCTTTTGAAGGGCATAGGAAGAAGAAAGGATCGCAGAAGCTGCTCTCTTTCACTGTGACCCATCCTACATGTAATTTGCTTTAACTGAACTGAACTGAACTTGCCTACCATGTACATACATAAATGCCAATCATGTTCTGTGTTTTTCAGTGCACCTTGACAATTTTAGGACTATAGGTTGTGAAGAAGTGAGCTAGTAATTCAGAGTGGGATTGTTGTGCACTGGGAAATCTGCATGATAAATTATGCACAGTACTTTATATAACTGTATCCAGTTCAAGCACTATCAATTTCTTGTTTTACACAATTATTTATACTGATTTTATGAAGAAAAAAATCCCTACTGGAATAGTCTCTGATATTTGCATGTATATATCTCCATAAGTAGAAAAGGAGATATTTCTGCTGGGCATACATCTGAAATTCTCCTCATTCTCTTAATATAAATATTTGAGCTTGGTCCCAAACAGATACATGTCAGCTAAAGTTAAATGAATATAAGCTAGCTAAGATGCACATTTTAGTTGTAATAAAATTCAGTGCATTTCATTTATTTTTAATAAATTTAAGTATGGCATAAGATTAAAACTATCTGTATACTTTAATACATATGGACAGACACATATATTTACAAACCTTGCTTAAGTAGTCTTCTTGTTTTCTTTCAAAGACCCTAAAGGATTCAAATGACATATGGCAAGAATTCTCTAACAGTGATTATATAGGAAAAACTAAACAAACTCCCCCTTGAGTCTCTTGTGAACACCTAGTCCATACTGAAATGGGGTTTTATTCTTCCTAATCTTTTTTTTTTTTGTACAAAATGCGTGCTTTCCATTTTAAAGTAAATATGAAGTATTTGCACACTGAGTCATAAGATCATTGGTTTTGAAAACAGAGTTAGAGTAAAAATTCCTATTTCTAAATTTAGGATCAGTTACTTTAATAATTATTTTCCTGTTAGCAACTCCCAAAGTTAAAGCTGGAACACAATTTTAATTCATTCATAATAGTGCCACTTAAGGCAAAGACACCAGCTCCGTCAACCAAAAGCTGAGGCTCTCACTTTTCACAGCTGGCACACTTCCTTCCTTTTTTAGATTTCTCTGAGTATGTAAAACAATTTTAAAAGTAGATGGGCTTTTATGCTGCCATTGCTAGTGATTTTTCATTCTTTACTTCTCATGTTTTAACAACTAGCACAATGCAGATATAGTGATTTTTTAAGGCCTCTAGGAAAGAGTTTTTACACTAAAAAAGTTTTAACTGGTTTAACTATAATGCAAATAAACAAGTACAGTAAAAATTCAGGGAATTTTCACACAAAAACAACTTTAGAGTGCACTAGTAATACCAGTGACTCCACTATTATAATTTGAGGGATTGATGATGCAACACTGTGAACAAAATGCTGTAAGATTTACTCTTTAGACATTTTCAGGCATATAAGTGACTCACAGTTAGCCTATTTGTCACAGCAAGTTTGATTTTCAAAACAGGGCACTCAGTAATTGCCTGCAGTTTTACCAGGAGCTTTGCTGAGCCCCGCAACAAAACTCCCCAGGACGGTGCAGTCACTGGTAGTCAGACGAATGGTTTGATTCTACAGGACAAAAATCCTCATCAACAGATTCTTCCAAATCCTGGCCCAACTTTTTATGAGTACAGCTTGATAAACTACGGTACAAGAGTTGGGAATTCAAGGAACATGAACATCCAGAAAAATTCAGGCTTTATAGAAATCAGTTGAAACCTTATATATTGTTGACATTCCTTTAGAGATGTTGTTGGTATTAGACAATTACATACTGTACATAATTAATTTAGTTCTTTTCCCTGTAATGTACATGACCTGATTGTAATTTTCACAAATTAGATCATTTATCATAATTATTCATCATATCATTTATGTGAACAAATGACAGACTATGGTTTGTCTTCAAATACAGAGCTTCATCTTCTGCTATGTATGACTGATCATGTAAATCAGCAACCCCCATCCCCTTCTCTGGATAGCCTTAGCTTTATAAATGTGAGCAGAGCAAAAAGTAGTTCTAAGGCTCTAAAATTTTTAGAGAAAGCAGAGAGCACTTTAAGCAGAGAAAAGCAGGTGGTACAAGAAATTTAGGACAGCTTATGTTTTTCCTGTCGTCATTTCCAAAACTTTCATTTTCAAAGGATCATAGACAGAAGTTTAACAAATGTATTGGTTTCTTTTTGACACACTGAAGTCAACAGAAGCACAAGATTTTAGGCATTTCAAAAATCTTAGGCTGCTTTGTAGTAACTAAAGTGGCTCATCCTAAGCCACAGGAAGTATGTGGCTTACTGCATGAGCTTAGATCTTTTAATTTTTAAATATTTTCAGCTTTTCATTGTGCCCCACAGAGAATTTTTTCCTGCACAACGAGAAGAGTTCAGATGAGCAAAAAATATGGCATTTCACCTAATCGACTTTGACTTCCTCTATAGCCAATGAAAAGAGATGCTTCCTATGACAAAGCCTTTGACCTCCAATATCCATGATGGGTTAAAGGAACCCCATTCAGGGCCTTGCTGTGAATTTAGGCCAGTACTTTTCAGGGCTTTCCTCTTCACTAACTCTTCACTGGCTTTTACTTCATTCTAACATGTTGGTCATGGGTTCAGGTGTGACAGCATGCAGATCTGTTTATTTGGTCAAAAGAAAAAAAAAACCTGAAGGAAGTCCTAGGAGCTGACCTGTTCACAAAACCTCAGCAACACTGCAGACACCAAAGCTTTGTCTGAAATGAGGAATACGCTTGTGCCTTCACACTCCCAGTCCCAGTCTCTTGACTACCTACAGCAGGGGATTGCTGCAGCAGATCTTGACTCCCTTCTTGCTTGTTCAGCTTTCCTTCAAGTGCAGAACAGGGTGTACTGAAAAAAACAGTGATTACTGAGTATTTGACTTGGTATTCATGCTAGGGTATCTAGTGTGGTACCCTCACATGGGGGCCAGGACACTGAATCCATGGGTAACTCAGCCTGGCTGGAGCTTGCTCCCAGCAGTTCCAGCAGCACTGCCAAACTTCTCTTAACCCAAACACAGAGCTCTCAGCACTGGTCCAGACAAAATGCCTGAATATGAAATAATCTGGACACATGGTGGCTACTCCTCTGGCTCTCCTTGAACAGCACTCTCTGATGAGCTGGTTTGTGTCTTTTGATCCGCAAAGCAACAGTTAAGAGGGCACAGCAATACTCATCATAAGTAAGACTGGGAGCTGAATATCCCTCACACCCATTGAAATAAGGGAAACATTGCTAGCATACCTCCCCATCTTGCAAGGCTTGCTATCAGCATCATGCAAACCTAAGTGGCATGCTGCTCCTTCTTCCCTTTCCTGCTGGCTTGCAACTGTGGTGGCTGCTCAGACTGTGTGATATAGTCTTTGCTTTGATACAACACAAAAGGTTTCAAAGTGGAACATGCCGCAGAATTAGGAAGGGTGGATTGCTTTGCTTTCATGAATCGTAATCTTCCCTTCTTCTCCCCCCTTTCCCATACCCCTTATCACGCATTCTAGTTCTGCACAGGCATTTCTCCCACTAGCCCTGCTATCGTTCTTTCTTCTTCTCTCAGTTTCTCACCATTACTGTTCTGCATTCTCTTATACCCAAAGACACTTCCCTGCCTCAACCTCATTTCCAACTTCTCTTCCCCCCGCCCCCGAAATTCCATTTACAGCTACAGTAGTAGCTGTAAATAGCTCCCAAAAGCTATGAGTGGCTTCTCAGACTTGTCCATTCCCTTAAATGGCCCTACAATAAAGAACAAAAAATATCTACATCTTTCCTACTCACTACTTGAGGAAAAGGGGTACTTTGAGCCTGACATGAGGACAGATGAAGGAAAGCAGTGGTAAGTGGGAAAACCTGCTACCAGCTCCTGACTGGCCATGCTGTCTTGTGACCACTTCATGCTTCCTACTCCTCCAGAGCGTGTTAAGAGCCATCCACTGCTGCTTACTGTCCACAGGCTGCATTCGCTCTGCACAGATCTGTGCACTGAGGCTTTGGGAGAGCAGCTAGAGCTTGTCCTCTGAATGTGAGGACACCAGTTCATTGATCTCTGGGATGTAGACTTGGCTCTTAAGCCAAATAGTCCTGGTGTGTTGACTGCCTTGTACCTCCTTGAAAGGCAGGATTTCTTTCTGAGATCAGTTCAAAAGGATCGGAAGTCAGCTGAGTGCTGAATAGTAATGAACAAAAGCAGAGAGCTGGCAAAAGGCTGTACCAGGGCCAAGCAAGGTTCACCACAAGGGATTTTTGCTTTGCAAACCAGAATGTTGTAGGAACCCCAGAACAGAAATACCAACAGGAAGATTCCAACGATGGATCATGGTACAGAGCCAAGACTTGCAAAGCTGGCAAAAATATCTGCTGTCAAGAGAAGCGTGAAATTGCAGCTCATTGGCCACTAAGGAAAGCAGCTCTATCAGCTCTTCAACAAACAGTCACTGCGCAGGGGAGCTGTGATGAATCCACTCTGAGCACCTTCTCCAGCTGCTTCTACCTCTCCATTTAAACAGCAGTGCTGTCATCCTGAATGGCTGACAGAAGGAAGAGCTTAAGTTCAAATGTAGCCAAGGATTTTATACAAACCTAGGTCTGAGCCCATCATCATCCTCCAGATGCAACAGGAGGAGCAACCAAACCTTTGTTAGGCAGTGAAAGGCCAAGAAGCAGGGAGCACACCACCCCAACCTCCCACTTGGGCAGGGGGATAGAAGTGTGCTGGGGTAACTCAGCTGTTTCTGTGGGTCAAAATGTAGAGGCCAAGAGTGCTCTGGCATGACCTAACTTAGTCCACCAAAACAGTAGAAAAGTAACCCAAGACCAAAAAAAAATAGGTTTATTGCTACTTTAGTGAGCTGATGTGAATTGGAAAAAGAACCAAAAAGAGCAGGCAGAGACTTGCAGCTGGGAGCAGAGACAGGGAGAAAGAGCAGGGAAGGAGGATAAGAAGCCAGGATGGGGTGTACAAGATTTCCTCCTTTTGTCTGCAATAAGACATTGTTGACAAGGTTCACCTGCCTGTGAAACTAAAGCCTTGGGGTGAAGTTACATGTGCATTTCAAACTGGTAGAATTTTTCAGGGTCAGCAGAAGAAGGAAGTCCTCCCAGAACCAAGGCCCCACCAGCTTAGTGAGATCCTGTCATGCAGTTGGTTGTAACTCTTCTCATCCTCTCCTGCAGGTTTGGGTTTTTTGGTGTGTGTGTAAGACTAGTTTGCAGAAATCAGGTCAGAATGAATTTAATAACAGAGACTTTCAGGAAAGGGTTTTTGTGGAGGGTGTAACCTTGTGCACCCAGGGTTAATAATGTCTTAATAATTCTGCCTTGCTTGCTTTGCTATGGGCAGACACACAGACAGTAGATCATAGAATCATAGACTCATAGAATATGACTAATAAGAGAAAGAGTAGGGGAGTTAGCAGGACTTTCTGAAGAAGGTATACAGGTTTTGTAATTTAAATAGAGACAGAAATCTCCACAGTGATGATACAAGGCAGGAATCATGCAAACATCATCAAGATCCTTAGGACATCTCTATGTTAGTCTTTAAGTCTGGGTCTCATTTTTAATATTTGGATATCTCTCTATATTATACATATATAGCTAATGTCTACATTAGCTTTGCTGAGGTCTTTATGGTGTTAGTCTGAAAAGCAGTGAAGCATCAGAAACATGTGTTCTGCTCCTACAAGATGTAATCCATGGCTGTGTTCTTGTTCCTGGTACTGGGCCAGACTCCCTGATGCCGCCAAGTTCCCAGGACAATCAGGGAACTGGTTATAGTTCCCTGGTTATCTGAGTCAGCTGCTGCAATGTATATACACCAGATGACAATCAGCCCACAAGGGACTGTTCCCCTAGCTAAGAATAGCTGGAGCAGTGAAAAGAGGGGACTGCTGTCCCAGTGTCTGCACTGAATGAAGCAGGTTGCAGCTTGTTCAGCTTTATCATAATTAATAACAAAAGTGATAGGGCCAACAAGCCTGTAATCTTGGCAGCCCTTCAGCATCTGATCAGCCTCATTCGATACCTTTAAGTAACTGAGATCTAAAGCACTAGAGCAATCAGGCTCCTGTCAGAGGTGAAAGAGGGTGTTTCTGAGTCTGATCAGAATAAAAAATATGTCTCCTTGGAATAACGTCAAGTAAACCCACCAACTTCCGAGTATGAAGAACCCACCAGACCCTTGGGAATGAGCTCAAAACTAAGGTTTGCGCTGCACCATTTAGATCCTTGGAATAACCTCTTCCTTCCTGAGACACAAGGGACGGAGCTAGGGACTTCTGCCCATACAGGAGTTTTTCCTGCTCACAACTCTCAGCAGCACAGGCAATGCCTCCACCTTTGCCAGCCAAATGGCACAATGCTTAGCCAGCACTTGCTACCCCATGGTGCTGGGAGATAGATACCTGCTCCTCCTGCTACCAGATCTTGTGCTTTTTCTCTGTTTCAGTTGCAGGAATCTTTGTTAAAAAGCTTGAAATCTGTTTCATGTAAACACCTGAAGAAAATACTCATTTGCACCCAAGAAGCTGTTTGATAAGGATCTCCCACTTCCTCATATCTTTTCCTGTGTAATTTTGCTCAGTAGAACAACATGTGCTATGTTCAACTCTTTGAGTCATGAAATACTTCTATGCCCTCTCTACTGTAGATAGTTACAATGGTAATGCTTAGTCTCCACTGACAATTGTCATTTAAGTATCTGCGCAAGACAAAGCAACCAAACTATCAAAAGGCTGTAAGTCAGAAGTGGCAAAATTGCACTTTTTGACTTTCCGTTCACTAAAATAGATTTGTGTGGCCAAAGTCTACTTTGAACTCTATTTATATACATTTATATAAAAACACTTAACAGGGGTATGGTAAGGCCATCTCTCCCATTCTTCATTCCCAGGTAAGAAAGCCATTAACTTTCATACTGAGGTGCAGCTGAAATACAGTTACTGCAGGCTTTCTAATCCTCAGTCTCCTTTAATTTATTGTGTTACACCAGTAGTATTAGCTGCAGACTATTTTTACATATGGCTATATACGTTTTAAACTGCTCAAAGTTACAATGTCTATTCTGGAGAAACTTAAGCCTCTTTACAGGGTATTCTTACAGAATTACTTGTGAAACACGTGGTGTCGCTCTTTCTGTTCCTTTGAAATAGTGATGATACTGAGGTTTTTCAATCCTATTCTGATTCGACGCCAACGGCGTCTTGTGTTCCTCTTGTTAGCAATCAGCTAGACTGCTCATTTTGTATCCACTTGACAAAGTTAATATTTGTGCCTAATATGATCATTGTATATGATCTATATAAATAGACCATCACAGCCATTCCTTAGAAAAGCACAAAGACTGTGGGGAACATCTGCCAACATACTGCTTCTTCTGAAAGTAGAATTTTTGATTAGTTGAGAGAGTTTTCGCATGAGATCAGTGATACATATGAATTAAAATCCTCTTAAATGTGTGTTTAAGATAATTTTTTCTTCACTCATCATTCAGACACCCCTTTTTTTTCAAGAGTGCATTATGGTTTTTTTTCTTTTTTTGTTCTGGGCTACTTCTCACAGGTTTCTAGTTTTGTCGTGCTCCATGAGGAAAGTAAATATGAGGACTTCTTTGTCCTGCCTTGTAATTGCTCAGATGACTCATTAAGATTACTAAACACATTCCTTTTCCAAGAGAAGGGAAGACCGTATTCTAGTTTTGATGTTTCCAGTGTAAAAATCTCAAAGTGTCATTAACAGTTCATCCAAGCTCCCAAACAAGAACTATTAACAAAATGTTGACATTTTGGGGTTTTCTTTTGACAATTTCCTAGTTAATAGATCACTAAGGCAGAGATCACACTTGTGCTCTGTCCTTGTCCCACATAGACACAGACCTCTTTAGGGCACCAGCCCTCCTCAAGACAGACAGACAGACACAGACACACATACACACACACAGGTACACACATGTAGAGTCTCTTGAACACTCCTTGATCCCTACAAACCCCAATGCTGTCTGAACCACCAGACCTGGGGAAGAAGGAGTTTCCTTGTCCGCCATGTCACAGCTGTTGCATTTGGCAGGGAACAGATGGCCCCAGCAAAGTCCACTTGGGTGCTCCAGATGATCCAGTGGGTCAAGTTGGATGCTGTGCTAAAGGAAATCAACAGTAAAGGCACCTAAAGAAACACTGGAGCAAGGACTGGAGCCTTGGCCTGTCCCAGTGTCAGACAAGGAAGACTGTGCTGTGGCTTGCAGGGTGCTTCTGTTGACAGTGGCCACGTGAACCCTCAGAGGAAAAGGAGGGAAGGCCATCTATTTCTTACGCCTGGTTGTAGGTTTGCAGCACAGGACCAAAACATTAGCTTTTTTCTTGCAAGTTACAATCTTATCTTTCAAGAGAAGGTTATAGACCTCAGTTTCTTTGTGTATCCAGGCTAGAGTTTTCAGAATATTCTCCTCGAGGTCAGATAAAATTGTGTCTTCATCCATCTGAAGGAAAAGCTCAAGGATTAATAGCACAAAATGAGCTTTCTAGCATTTTTCATTTTTCATTACGGTGTTTTCATGATTTAAAGTTCACAGCCATATAGAGAGCTGTGACAACTGTCATGTCTGAGCGTGGCTGTGTTGTGCCACTGTCAGCCAAGCTAGTTGGCAGCAGTGAGGATATGGCCCTTGCTTTGCATGCATTTGTGTTATTTTTCACATGGGTGCTTCCTTTTATAACTCTTTACAGGTTCGCACAAAATGCACATGAACCTACTTACATACACAGAAGCCAACATGTAAACATCCATATATGTAAATCCTCCAAACACCTAAAAAACCATTTTTCTTTTAAACAATCATCACTACATAGGAACAGTATTTTCTACACATCCAGTGATTATAAAATATCAGGTTAGTGTGTTGTGTGCTTTATTCATTACCATGGATTTGAAAAACAGGTTATTCCTAGTGCTTTTGTTAAAACAACACAAACCGAATTTCTTCAAGTCTGCACTTTTTACGTTTGGAAGTAAGTATCCCTTAAAAACAAGTATACCTTAAAAACAATCACCTTTTGCAATAATCTTTATTTCACATCTTCTTACCCCTCAGTGGGATGAATTGCTCATGCGGCTGGCAGCATTTAGCTCTGTGTTTGCATACCTGGCGATGTGGCCGGGTTTCATAATGCCGTGAATACCAAACCATAAAACCGCTTTTCAAAAGCAAATTCATAAATGCACTCATGCATACCTTTTGGAGTTATGAGGTGGCTGCAGATTTGGCAGTGCTGACTTGATGCAGTTTTGACAGGTTAGGTTAAAGGATTAAGTCTAGTCTGTCTTCACTTTGCCCTGCCTCTGACACACTCTAAAAAAAGTTGTAGGCTGGCTCTGTGCCTAGCATGACCTCTACATCTCCTCAGAGTGACAACACTTCCCTTTAAGGCTCTCCAAAGGTCAAGGCAGATAACTTGTTGAGTCTTCCAGATACTTTCTTATCTGTGGCTCTTCCTTCTAACCTCACACAGTGGAAGAAATATGCAAAACCTTGGGGAAAAACAAATCAGGCTTCATAAGGAATAACCAGCATTAGATCAAATATATCTATCAACCTTTTCTTTATTATACAATGCTTATTTACAGGAAACATCCAAGATCACAGGTCACTAAAATCAGATACGTGTTCCATACAAAGAGATCTCATATCCCATCTTCTTTTTGCCCTGGTTAATTTGCAATTGAAAGCAACCTTCAAGCACTAAAAAGAGAGACCTGGGGAAATAATGATATGATGATAGAGGAGCATATTGTTAAAAAAAAAAAAAAGCCTGTAATATTTGTTTAACAACGGTTCACCTTTGAGAAAAAAATAATGTGAACAAATAATGATGATAAGCACAGCCTTTTATTCTGGCATTATGTCAAAGGCATTTACAGAGAAGCATTGGTGTATGCAAGATTCATAGAGGTTAATAGATTTTAAAAACCAGAATATAATTTGTTTTTCTGTATGATTTAGCCATTTAATTTCATCTAGTATTGCATTTAATGACTTGTGTTTGACTGCAAAATGTCCCTGAGGAATGAGAAAAAAACAACATTCAGTTTTGATGTACAAGCTCAAATTAAAAAAATAAATAATCTTTCTATACATAGTGTTATCACTTTATATTCTGATTGCTGTAACGGGTATAATGGGTGCTTTTCTCTCCTTAATTCAAGTGCCCTGCCAGACAGAAACACTTTTGGCAGTAAGAGAACTATATAGAGAGCACATACATCTCCTTTAAGATTCCTGTATGTTTGGTTGTAGGGTGGGATTTTCTGACTGTAAAATCATTCCTGTAGCTCTTCTCTGAACACTCTGCAAGTTTTACTGTCTTTTTTGAAGAATAGATATCAGACTGCGTTTTGAGAACAGTGGCAGCAACTTTGTGGACAGTGAGAACACAGCTCTCCCCCCCTGTCCAGTGATTTCTTGTTTATAACTGCACAGACTTAACACTAATTCTTTTGGCTGTAGCACTGGATGAGAAAATATTTCCATTGAAAAAGTATCATTGCCTTTTCAGGTGTAGTGCTTCTTAAAATATTCACTCTCTAATGTTAAATCTTGTATTTTTTATCCCTAGGTGTTTGGCCTTGTATTTGGTTATATTAAAATACCTGTTATTTTTTTCCCAGTTTATTAAACAATGCAGAGGATCATGTACAAACAGCACCACATCACTTTTTTTTTACCTTTCCATCTTTTTTTGGCACCTGCAAACCTTATCAAAAATCATTTTATATTTCTTCCATGTTTTTGTCAATGATTTATGGGTGCACTGGAGCAAGAACTGGTCTCTTTGAGATTTCAGTGGAAACAAGACTTGATTATGATTTCTAGTAATTACTCTGTTCGGTATTTATCATTCATATATCACATATATCATCTTTTGATAGTGAGAAATTTGCATGGCAACATGTGAAAAACTGTACAGATATTCAACCTGAACAGACTAATAATCTTTATGTTTAATCAGCTCGTCATCTCTTAAGAAAGGAAATGAGGCCAGCAAGAAGTTTTATGTAAAAAATATATATAAAAAAAAGGTCAACTGAAAGGAATTATAATCTCATGCTTTATTTTACATATCAGTTATCCCATTATTTTGGTAGAGCTGATATCATTTTACAGGTTTATTCTAATGATCATTTTAAACTACAAATTTACTTGCCATACTTAGAATTTCCCCACCACTCTGAAATTTTAAAATGTTACCAGGAGCAATTGTTTTAAAACTCTTGTATTCAAATGGTGAGGACAGTACTTCTTTGTAAAAAAGGCCTTATTGCAGTTGTTTAACTTGCTTCTGAAGCCTGTTTTTTTCTAACAGTGCAGATGACTTTGTGACCACTTTTTTTTTCCCCCTGCTATAGAGCACCTGAAGGAGGAAGTTATAAACCCAACTTGCAGCGTATCTATAGGCTCAGTTATTGACTTATTGAACTCCCCATGTTTCTTTGAACCTATGAATGAGTAACCTCAGACTCAGGCCAGTTTGGGGCTGGTTTTCTGTCCCTTCTTACAAGAAGTGAAAAAAAGAGAGGGGAGAAGGGGAAAATACCATTAGGTTCACCATCCGAGGTTTTGTTTGCTTTTTTTTATTTCTTTAAGCATTGCCAAAGCCAATGGGTGCTTCACGGTCTGGGAGTGTGGGGAGAAGAAGATGTCGGCCAGGGGAGGAGTCTGGGACAAGAATGGTCCTCTGCCTGAAGTGCAGGGACACCGTGTGCCCTGCTCCCAGCAGGCTGGGGAGCCCTGCTGCCACCACTTGCTCCTCAGCAAGATGTGCAGCCTGAAAAGCCCAGCACATTTAAATGGAAGAAGGGCTGGTTTAGATTAGATATTATGAAGAAATTCTTTACTGTGAGACACTGGAACAAGTTGCCCAGAGAAGTGGTGGCTGCTCCATCCCTGGAAGCGTCCAAGGCCAGATCGGATGGGTCCATGAGCAACCTGGTCTAGTGGAAGGTGTCCCTGTCCATGGTAAGGGAGTTTGGAATCAGATGATTTTTAAGAATCCTTCTAACCCAAACCATTCTATGATCCTAACCATTCTACGATTCTAAGAAATTCATCTTCTTGCCTTTCTATGTTTATCCTTGCATATGTAATTTAATAATTTTCTTGTACCTCCATGAATAAAAACACCGTTACTCCTTTTTAGTGCCAAAACATACATTTTGTCATCTTTAGCAGCGCATGAGAAGGTTTTGCCCCAAAAGGCAAACAAAGGCATTCCAGGGTTTTTTTTTTGCCACGGCACCCTGCCCTGTGTGAGCATACGTACAAAACACAGCATTTTATGCAGACTGTCGTTAGATGGAAACTGCTTCCTTGAATATATTTTATAGTCACTACCTCGCAGATACGCAGACGTTTAGTAAAGTACTGAGATTCAATACCATATTTTCTGCTCTTCATTCTACCCCCAAGAAGTATGAGGTTTGCATTTTCTTTTTAAAGAGCTTACACATCCTTAAAGCTAATTATCCTATGAACCCAAAAACCAGTTTCATGAACTTAAGTACCCATCAATTATGATTCTAGGGTATTTTTAAGCAAGCCAATTTTTACCTGGAGTTATTATCCAGTGCATATTGCTGAGTGTGAAGAGGACAATGGTTCAACAAGGAGTAAAAATGAATTTCATGTTTTAACATTGGAAAGAGTAAACAAGATCATGTATTAATTAAATAAAAGACTAAGCAGGACAAACCTTTGGAACAACAGACATAACATTTAAGAATAAAATCAACATGGCAGGGTAAAGGTCGGAGAAGATCAAGTAAGACGCTAATAGTTGTGCTTTTTCCATTTTCTTATCGATCAATATTATGTTTTTCCCAGTGAAAATGCAACAGCAGAGTTATTGCTGACCTTTTTCTCACCCTTCCATTGTGTATAAAATCACAGCAAAACAACAAACAACTTCATAAGCAGCAGAATTTTTCGAGTCAAAAAGCCTTTGTCCAAAAAATCATTGTTTCAAAGATGCATAGAAAAAAAGTCCTTTCTATGGTAAAAGTATTCTACTTCTCTACTAATCGTATGTGAAAAACTTTGTGCCAGCTTGATAGTCAATAGTTACACCTTTGTTTGTTTTTTTTAAATTCAGCAATAAACTTTGTTAGCATTTTAAGTAATTGACAGGTCCGATACACTCTCAGCAACCAGAGCAGAAATCAAGTATATATTTCAATAAGGAATAAAAAAAGACATGTATACTTCAGTTATTATAATATGGACTTTTTTCTGATGTTTAATTTCTTCCTTTTCACTTTAATGCACCATGGATAAAAATTCTATTTATTAATAATTATTACCCATATTGCAATTTTAAAAACTAAGAAAAAGCCTCAGTAAGAACTTTACATTACTTACTAATAAGGGCATGGATGGCCACAATAAGCAATTCAATGAGAAAATTGTGTTTTCTGATCCAGCAAAATGACATTTCCCATTTTCTGCCACTGCCACCAAGAAGAATGATACAGAAACTGAAGCAAATAGTAAGTTATTTTTAAAGGAAAAAAAAAAAAAAGGAAACAATTTCTAGTGATTTCAGTGATTCCAGAACAAGTGCAGTGAGTGTTTTATCCCTTTTAATATTTTTATTTTGATCAGCTAAGACTGGGAACTGAAGTTTATATATGATAAAATTGAACATATTCATCATTGTGAGTATCAGTATACAACACAGAAATGATATGACATACCATAAAGAAACACAACTTTCAAGTGAAAAAGAGAAATGTTTATATTTTTCTATTGTAAATAGTGTTTTCAGATCCAGTAGACATAATAAAAAAATACCTAACTCATTTATCGAAACAATCCACAGTTGTCCTTTCAAAAATATATATTGAAAACACGATCAGCAGTTAATAGCTGACTAGTAAAAAATTTATTGTCATTTCAAATGTCCAGCCAGTGAAGATATAATTGCTTTACATACAAATTAGATCATCACAGGATTATCTACATAAAAATTTAGCTTGATAAACCATTGGTCTCTGATACACTGAGGATGTTTTATTGCAGAAGGTTTTATGCTCACTAGATGTCCTTTTATGTGACATACAGGGTGTGGCGATTTTTGTAGACAAAGAAAGCCTCTTTGTATTCATAAAAGTTATAGCTGTTTCCCTTATTAAAAGCCACCACAGAATAGAAGTATTTATATTATTGGGGTAGTTCTGCCTTTGTTTAGGCAAGCAGGTTGCAGCAAAGCTTGTTTCTTTGCAGACACTTGAAAACAATATTCTAGAAGTATTCTCAAAATGCA
>VWZG01005743.1:0-74503 GCA_013396735.1 Grallaria varia | reverse complement strand
AGTCCCCAGATGCATTATTTATTATCTAGTCTCATAATTCATTTAATGATGTAATTGTTTTACAAGCCTGAGTCGTCATTTGTGAATATCTAAGTGTAGTGACATAGAAACTAACCTAATGAAATGTCACTATTGTGCTTTACTGTGCCACAGCAATTACTGTAGGCAGTAGGCAGCTCTCACTTCTCCTCCTCCTCTTCATTATCCTTACCTTCCGCACTAAATTGAAACTAATGCTGCTTGAAGTTACAGAAAACAACATCCAAGAGGAGAAAGGACATTTTCTTTTCTAACTATTTGCCCAGGAGTTGTAACATTCCCTCAAACCACTGGAAACACACTGGAAACGCACAAAAGGAACACTGAAACTCCAGACAGGTTCCAGAAAGAGTTGTGCAGAAAAGAAGACATCTGAATCCAATAAAATACTGTGATGGAGACATGGGAAAATGCAGACCCTTCCATATTCCTTTTCTGCTGCTTCTTGCTGTAGAGTTACTGCTTCAACACCATTTTTCCAAACTTTTAATAACTGCTAGTACCCCACAATATATAAAAGCTGAAATGAAAGGGGGTCACGGTCCTCTATCTGGTGAGACACTGACTTTGAGCAGGATATTACTGTAGAATGTTACTGCTTGGATTATCAAATTTCCAAGGTAAATATTTCCCACTAGTAGGCTTTGTGGTGGTTCCAAAATTACTTATTTTTTTTCCCTAAGAAAGGTTGCAGTTCAGAGACACTCCTGGGATGCCATGGTTTTGGAACAAGCACACTTCACTTTCTACTGACCAAGTCACACTAAAAGGTACTTCCACAACAAGAAACTGCAATATTTCTATTGCAGAAGAGGGTCTTTGGGTGCCATAAGACTTCATATCTTGCAGCTTATTCTGCTTCTTCTCCCCTGAATCTTCTCATCTTTTGGAAGATTTTTAACTTCCATTCTTTCTCTTTTCCCTTCTCAATTTCCTCACACGGGTCTCCTCTCTGTTCCTAGGCCCTTCTCGTTTTGCTTGATTGCCTCTCAAGCTGTCATTATTATCATTATATTCAGCCATCCTTCTCTTTTTTTCCCCAGAGCTTGCTGTAATTTCTTCATGAATATGGTGAATATGGTACTTTAGAAGTATTTATGACTTGTGCATTACACACTTTCCCTGATTCGAATTGCTTGATATCTCCCAAAAGGTTCAGGGCAACTCAGACTCAAGAAGGTCTCTTTGTCAGTGGCTGCATTTTCCCTGCATGTTTAGGTGTCACTGCAATTGCCATCTGCCTGGCTAAAGATGGTTTGCAGCTCCTTTTATTTCTGCCTGGAAGGAGTTCTTGGAAAGACAACTGTACTTGAGGCTTCAGGAAAGCAGCTGAACAGACAGCACAGAAGAGAAAAGGTTTTTCTAACTGGAAGAAGAATGTGGGTGAGAGAAAACTGTGTCTCAAGATATGTGAGACACAGAGCATCAACAACAACAGCAAAGATAGGGGCTTGTTTCTATATTTTTCAAACATGTGACAGCTGGACTATATATCCAGAAGTCTTCACAGTACATGGGCAGTCATCACAAAATTGATGTTTGGTGACAGGACAGGGCAAGGCAGAGCACCACTTGAGCCTGTGACTGTAGATAAGATTTGACCCAGCGGAGAGAGACCGGCTTACTTTCAATACTAATTTTTCGCCCCGCATATCAATTGGATTTGTGAATAGAGTAGAAGGGGATATGAGGATTCTGCTGTTAAAAAGTCTTGGCCCTACCAAAGTATGAATTTGCTAAGTGGCCCTGTAATAGCTTTTCATATTTGCTTTTTTAATTTATTTTTTTTTACAGTTGCCTCTGTTATTTTTGTGTAACTTTATAGTTATGAGGTTTTTTTCTCCAAGACATGTATGTGATTGTGCAGTTTCTTGGAATTCCCACCACCTGACAGAGAAGTGCTTGCTCATGAAGATCACTAGGAGATTTAAATTCTCCGAATTCTGAAGAGAAAAGGGCTTAACTGGGACTCTGAACCAAGCATTTAATTTTGCAAAGGATCCTTTGAAATAATTGATAGCTCCAGCTCTTATTACTGCTGGTGGTTTCTGCCAGAAGGGTTAATGTTTGGAACAGAGAAGTTACAAAACATGTCTTGTATTTAAACCTCAAGAATAAAGTATAAAAACTGATTTCCTGTCCAGGGGAAAAAAAAAAAAAAGGAAATTAAAAGAAAAGAGAGAGAGAAGAAGAAAAAGCATTTTCCAAGAACAGAAAACGAAATGCAACGTGGTTGTTTGGGCAAGAAATCTATCACAGTTGCTCTGCGCCCATCAATCAGTGGCTGAAATGAACCCATTTGTAAAAGTTAATAGAGCAAAGTATAATGAAAGACAAATTGGTGTTATTAGTCTAAAGTTTATGGTTCAATTAAACTAATAATATGCAGTAAAGCAAAAAGAATAATTAGAAGCCATGATAAATATACATGGGATTGTAAAAATATGACAAAGATCTACATATTTTGTTCTTTTTGAATATAGTATCTTTTTGATAACTTTATACACAGTTGCCTTGGGGCATATGAGCAAACTGCAACAGTAGGATTTAAAACATATAATTACTTGAAACCAAATAGTATTAAATATGCAACATAAAATTTACAGTGGGAATTATCCTGAGAGCTGAACCAATTTGATATTTTAAAAAATAAAAGGACATTTTAAATTGGTTTTATGAAATTACTTGTTTGTCAGCTTTATAAATAGATAAATTATAAATATTTAATGGCTAAGAATTATTACCCTGTTTTCTGAACCCTCTAATATTTACGAAATACATACCATGAACAGCTCTATCTACCATGAACCAAGCCTTCTATGTCCTCAATACTTCTCTTTCTGGAAATGCATAAAGGAAAAAGAGACTTTGTCACTTGACTAGCACTCAGCACTGACTTCCCCTCCTTGCAGAGCAACATCAGGAAGATCAAGAAAACCTGAACCATCTTCTCTCCAGAAAACCAGGTAGAAAGTCAGGAAGACAGGCAAGGGGACTTGCTTACTGTTTGAACTGGCTTCTCCCCCAGCCTCCCTCAGAAGCACCCAGAGAGCTGATATGATTCTGCTGAGCCTTTTGGCTTTGCCAGGCTTTCCAACGTGGCATGGCTCTGTCAGCAGGTAGCCAGGCAGCATGGGGATGCAATGCTGCCTTCTGCGAAACGATGATCTCCTCAGCTGAGGAAAACAATTACTATTCACACATGCGCATCTCCAACAGGAGGGTGTCACAGCCATGAGCACTGACTGTACAGACGTGGCTGGAATCAGCAGGAGCTGCTGAAGTTGTGACTTAGATTGGGAGTGTGAAACTCTATAAATATCAGCCCGATCAGTGTTACACGTAGCCTCTGAGTCTTCAAGTTTACTATAATTTTTTTAAAAATTTTGATTTTTCAAAGGTTATTGGGATGCCAGCCAGGTATTTTGGTCATTGAAAGATGGGTGGGGAATTTGCACAAGACAAATCAAGACAAATCCTAAAGAAATAAGTCCAGTTTAAAAAAAATTAAATTTAATCTATATCTGACTCAAACTGCAAATGGTGGAAAATCTGAATGGAGAAGCACAACACTGAAAAGGTGCAGCAGAAGGAAAGTGGAAAATGAGACAGTAAAAGCTTCAGGTCCATAAGACAACAGAGATCAGTTTTGAAATGTTATGTGAATGCCTCTGTGGGATTTTGTTAAACAGACAACTGGAAACTAAATGGAATTTAACCACTGAAAAGTAATTACATCAAGTTAAAAAAACAAAACAAAACCCAAGAACAAACCATTAATTCAAAATTTTAAGACAAAAATCCCAAGCAAGCCCAAATCTGTCCTACAATATATTTTGATATCTCTTATGGGCTTTGAAAGGACTGTTGTATCATCTTCTCAGGGAAGTTATATTTCATACATCCTTAATCATTCAAATACCTTTTCTCAAGCCCAGAGGCTGTGACATTTCAGTCAATCAAAGGCAGAGGACAGCAGAGACCAAGACACTTCCAGGATGGGAACCTGATTAGATGTCTACGCAACAAAAGCTCTGTTACCCTCCCAGCAAGGAAACCGTATTGTATTTCAAGAAATGATGTCTAGCTTCAGAAGAATCTCTGGATGCTTTTGTCAACAAGATTGTAATCCCCTACTGTCAGAGCTTTTCTCCACTATGAAATTCCTGTTGCCAGTGATCGAGTTACGTCTTGATTTTCTTTTCAAATAAGCTGAGCAAGATGAGCCCTGAAAGCCTCATGCCACAGGGCTTGAATATTTTGTTCTCACATGGCCAAGTATTTAGAAAAATAATGTCCTAAATAAAAGTTCCACACTTTTTCCCAAAAATCCTCTGCATATAAAAAACATAATTTAGATGAAAATTGCTTTAGACTACATATTTTTTTACCATAATTTAGCCTTGAAAGAGGCAAAATTTTGAGAAGTTCTTAAAACATTTATTCAGCATTTCTAATTTCTTGCCTTTCCAATGTATAAATTGATTAATTAATTGCAACAACTTGATCCCTACTTGTATTCAAAAGCTATGTATTTTTTTATTTTTTGTGCTTTTAAATTTTGTAACCGATTGCTTAGGCAAAGGTATTTCAACCTATAAAGTAACACCTACTGCAAAAATTGATCCAATATTGTCTTAAACTTCTAATTTCTAGCTATGATCGATTCCTTAAATACAAGATGATGTTTGGGTATTTTCCACCTTCTGATTAGCTGAAAGACTCAGAAATTTACCAAGAGTTTCCTACAATAATTTCAATTAGAACTGAACAAATAGACTCCACCTAACAGTTCAGGAAATGCTTTATGATCATCCTTCTTGCTAACTCTCTTGGGAAAGATCCTCAAATAAAACTGATGTGTTGCTAGCTGGAGTTGTTCTTCCCCTGCTTCCCTCACACGTACAGTTTAAAGATTACATACAGTTCTCTGGAATATTTAATGTTCAAAATTCAAAGTCTTTTGAATGTTCTCACTAATTTTCACAACTGCATTATTACGCTGAATTGATCAAGCACAATGGCCATTCAGGACTCCACAATTAAAAACCTCATGGAGGTCAAACAGCTTTTCCTTCCTTCTGTTTGCTGCATGTGCACAGCAGCAGAGCTTGGGGAGCCCTTATTTGACATGACACTGGTCAGTCTCTAACACAAGGCAAACCACTTTTCATGCCAGCCTTGGTCTAAGTAGTGATGGTCACTTCAGACACCAGAGAGAAAGAAAGGGAAGGAAAGAAGTGAAAGTGATTTCTTTGTCTGCTTATGCTTGGACAGCACAGAAAATTCTACCTTGCCCATTCCCACGATCGTCTTTGTGGGAGAAACACTAAAAGTAGTGCAGAGGTAAGATAATGGGAGCAATAGACATGTGGGAAGGAGAAAATTGAGCTTGGGGAGAGAGGGTGTCCCTGAAACAGGTTTTCTTGCAGGAAGCACTGTCTGTGGTCTCCCTCTTAATTAATTTATTTTGATGACTTTTTAATTTTGCTTTGGGAGTTCTCTTACTCTTCCCAAACTTCCTCTTGGAAAATCCACATGTCAGCTCAAGATCAGTCATGGGTCACTTTTGTTAAGGTAATTTAGCTATTAGAAAACTAAATGGACGGTAGAATAATTTTTTTCCTGTTGGCAACTATCGTATATTCTTCAGAATGTTTGCAAAGAGCATTTCTGGATGGAGGAAAAAGCTTCCTGCTTTGTGGGCTTGTATTTTCACTGAAGGGAGTCAAAATTACAATCCTATATCCCCTGCTCATCTGTGACTACACAGGCACACCTGACTCTGCCTGGAAGGAACATGAAAATCCATGGGCATCTCATTCACATCTCAGGTTCTTGTTCTGCCGCCAGTCATAGCTAAGAAAGCTCCCAGGACTTCTTTGGGGATCTCTGAGAGGCCTGAAGCTGCTTTGTGCTATATGAAGCTCTTCCACCAAATTTGTGCAGAGTCAGTTCCACCTTCTGTTTGCTCAGCAAGGAGAGGGCTCACTGGTAGTTGGAGAGACCAGAGCTCAGCAATGGCTTTCCCTCAGCTACCACTAAGTATTCTGAATGCCAGGCTTGGACCTGTTCTGGAGAAAACCAAGCCTGATCTCATGTCTGTAGAAGGGCTCAAAATTTGAATGGTGGTACGATCAAATCCAGATTAAGAAACAGAGGAGCTGGTGTGAGTGTAACAGCCTAGACTAGCTGTCAGAGCGCTTGGTGGGCAGAAAAGAACTCTTGGAGTTTCATCGTCATCATGGCTAGGCTTTGCAAATGAAGATTTGGGAAGGGCTCTACCCACGCTTGCTGCAAGTGCGCTGATGGCTAAAGAGGCTTTGTTCGACCGCAACAGAAGATGCCCGTTGGCTGTGGTTCCTCAACCGGGTGAAGGGTGGAGATGAGCTTTGGTTAGGCCACCTTTTCTAGGCCCCTCTCCATGNCTTTAGTCCTAAGGTTCATCTGCCAGGGCCTAGCAAGCTTGGACAGTGTCAGCAAAGTCCTCAGGATGTAGGTTTAGTTAGAGTGTTCTTCTCTTAGACGGATGGCCTTACAGGGCTAAGCGAGCTCCATCTGCCCGGGTTTGGAATTAGAGTTGTCCTTCTCCTAGGATGGTTGCCGGGAGGCTGGTGAGTCCATCCTGCCCATGGGCACACTTTGTCTCACCCTTCAGCTGAGACCTGACTAGCATGGGAGACCCTACCCGGAGGCACAACCACCACCAGCATAGCTCACAACCTCATAAGGGCACGCAAGCTTCTCCCCCATGACCAGGGGATGTCCGTGGAGAAGTCTTGGAGTTTATTAAACGGCTGTTTGGTTATTTAAAATGTTCACTCAAACAGAAGCTTTAAACCACACCTTCCCTCTTCTTGCCAAGTGCCCCAGCTCACAGACTCAGGAAAGTGCCCAGATCACACACCTTTTCCATCTGATCCAACAGACATCTTTTTTCCATGATTCAGAGCACCAGAGCATAAATGGGAAGGTATGGGCTGCACTACCCTCTTCTTGAGGGAGCTCCCAGCCCCTGCTGAGGGCTCTCGGGTGCCAATTTTGATTTCCTACAGGCAGAGGAAGGGCTTCACACCAGGAGCTCTAAAGACCCTGTCCCCAGCCATGCCAGAAACTATCAGAAACCGCTGCCTTGAACTGGATAAACAGAAGCGTTTGATGGATGAGGAAAACGACAGTACATTTCCACAGTCTGTCCTGGTGGATGTCTCTGGCAGGTCCCTGCTTCATGCTCCGCGTGCTCAGAGTCCCCTTCTGTGGCACATTCCCTTGCTGTCGGTCATGCAGGAGGCTCAGGGACCTTCCCAACCTACGACACAGTTAAATATAGATGTGGCTCAGGACTGCATTGTACAATGAGACAAACCAGAATTTCAGCCAATACTGAAATGTTTTCCAGCCTCAGAAAGTCAGTCGCTGCTTTCCAAACCAGCAAATACCCCACTGTCTATGGGAAGGCTGGGAAAGTGCCACAACCTGGTATTTCTGAAGTGGCCATGAAACTAAATCAGCTGAGGGAAACAGTGGGTGTGTCTTGAAGCCGGTCATAAGTATATATTTTGTAGGGCGATTCTTCACATTGTCCTGTACTTCATTCCCCAGTCCTTTTCTGCATTTCAGCCAGAACCCAAGCCCATATATCTTTGCAAACAAGCCACAAATAATTTTCCCTCTTGAATTTGTTTGCCATTGTAGCAACACCATTTTACAGCACACCAAAAATTTCCTGAGGTTTTTAATAGTACGACAATACCTCAGTTTTAATTACTTGAAAAAAAGGGCTTCAAGTTCATCAGAGTGCCTTTCAAGGCCTGTGAAGATATTAACTGATTCCGTAACCAATTACCTACATTTTCCTTTACTTATTGCAAATGTGACCTTTTGTGAGAATTTGATTGCAAGTTTCCTGCTGTGAGTATATAACTATCTGTGTGTCTGAGAGTGGCTACCCTCCACTCATGTGATGACTGCTGTTAATTTTAATACACTTTGATGGCTGGAGAACAAATAAGTGTCTGTGACACAGAGCAGAGACATTTGAAGGTGGATAAACTACCACTTTAATGAGTAGAAATCAGCAAGTAAAGGGGCCTTTCAGTGACAAACCAGAAGACCTTCAATCTAAGCAAAGTATTTTTCAATCTGGAGGGGATTAAAAAAAAAATTCCTACTTTCCATAGAGGTGGAATAACAAAACACCTCATAAAAATATTGTAAATTATAGAAAAGAAGAATGCATAAATAAATGATCTCAAGTAATGATTTTTTGCATAAATTAATCTATGTGGAAGAAAATGTTTCAGAGAAACTATTGTAGTTACATGTTTTTATTACCTGTTGATAGTAATTCTCTGAGTTACAAAAAAAATAGGATAAGGTTTATAGACATATTTTTTTCCATGCTGGCACTGTATTACTGTTTGGATTTTCTTTGGGTTTTTTTTTTCCTTGACTCCAAAGACAATCAGCAGGCTAGAATCCTACCTCTGAAGAAAACTATACTCACAGATTTGTTTGAGTCCAGAAGTGAGAAAGGATGAAAAGATGAAGCTGAAAGGATCTGCTTGCTAGACAAGATTAAAAAAAGTTACTTACCCTGACTAAGTAATGATCAAGGTGAAACACTAATTCTTTATAAATATTTAAATACTATGAATCCTTAAGAGAGAGAGGAATTAACTAGCAGTATGTGAAGAAGTACTGGGACATTGGAAAGGTTGCAAATAATCTAAAATATGAAAACCGGATTACTTATTGCACTGAAAAAATTTACAAATTATTCAAGTAAATGAACAAAAATAATTGTCTGCTTATGTAAAATGATAATGAACTAAATTTTGGCTCTTCAAGCAGCATTCTTTTTTTTACTACTGTTTCCCCTAAAAATACACAACTGCACATAGAGGTTCTATTGTGCAAAACTAGAATGCAAACAGAAAAACCTTGCACCAGGCTCTTACTTTATTTCTTTTCTCGTTTCTGTCCACAGTTTGTGGGTGCATTCTGAAACCTAAGTACTGACTTTTTATCAGTAGTGGAAGAGTTTGCAGAGGTCTCTGATGACATGTGAAAAAGGAGCAACAAGCAGGGAAGATTCTTGGCATATATTCTTTCCTATATTCTTTCCTACTCAGTCATCATTGAATGGTTTCCCAGACTGATGAAATTATCAATTATTAGCCTACAGAGTTATCTTCCCTTATCTTTACAATCACTGATTAAAAATCTCATTTATTTTCAGAAAGAAAAACCCAGTTTTTATCTTGCTGCCCCTGGAAAGAAATCCCACCTTTGCACTGACTCCAGAATCTACCACTTGACTGGACTAAACTCCCTTATTAAAAACTCTATACAATAATTAGAAAAGCTTCAGACTTGTATGAGGACTTAGGGCCCTCTACAGTATTTTAGTTTCACAGTCTAGAGCTGACTTGTTTTCTGCTATCATTGTTAATTAAATAAGCAGAGGAGGGGCATTGCCTTTGCAAAATACTTTCCATAATAAAAGCATTTTGAGGTAATAACAATTAGTGTCAATATCTTAACATTTTTTTCTGAATTGCCCGTATGAAGTCAGATAATTTTATCTTAGTTTCTAGAAGAGAGAATTTCAGCAAAGATTCCAATAGTCAGATAACCAAAATGACTGTGCTGCTTATTTCAGCTCCTCCATTCAGCGACCGTGTCAGAAGAAACCCTGCTGTAGTTGACATTCCCCTCAGAAGGCAGGAAAAACTCTTGGTCTCACCCCCATCAGCTCTAGTTCATCCTTCTAAGGTAAATTTGAATGATAATTTCAGTGGTCCCACTGTTTACTAGGATTTGTAGTGTTGGCACACAGCATAGGAAATTCAGGGTGCTGCACTATTTTTTTTTTCTTTTGTTGTTGTTGTGGTAGTGGCTTTTTTGTTTGTGTGTTTCTTTCTGTCTAGGTCACGGGGAGAAGGTTGTCTTCGTCCCATTGCTTGAGTACCTCCATGGCTGGTAGGTAACTGGCCTCCCCCCTAGTTGCCCTTCTGTTCTTCTAATGTCAAAAACACACCATGACGCCGTTACCAGCTCCCACCAATCTCTTTTATTCTGCTGACCCCAGGAGTGGTTAGCAGTCATCCATAATTCCACACGGTTATCTTGCCAACTAGTCAATTACCTTTCTAAGCCTCCTCCTCAAGTTCTGTATCAGAAAATGTTTTTTCAAGACTTTAATAAATACTCTCTTTCCTTTAGTGCACCAGGCTGGAGCCCCCAATATACCTGGTGCACATGTGGCTGTTTTCCCAGAAAAGAAAGTTTCCCAAGCAGGATTGTAATTGCAAGAGCACAAGGACCAGCAAGGCTTGAGCTGTCAGAGCTATACTGATCATAGGACAGCACTTGAGTGTAAGCTCATTGCCAGCTCATGTCCAGACCTGGCCTTCTTCAGCAATGCAGCTAGCTGACACAATACAGGGCATTTTGGAATACAAACTGACACACAAGCGTTGAAAGTGATGCTGAGGAGGATGGACAAGGCTCATGCTCGGCAGTATCCTTGGACTGGAACTAGCTCATCAGCCAACAGACACAGTCAAAAGAGGTCTGGCACACAAGTACGAAGGGTTGGGTGGTATTTCCAAGAGGAGCAACTGGTAACAAGTAGTTCCACACAACTTCTTAAAAAATCAATGTTGAATCCATGTTCACACTGAATAGAAACTATCTGTAAAATGGAGCACTTAGTAGAACATTGTTCACAGAAAGGTTCAGCCAGTCTTACCTTTTTGTATCAGTGTGACCTATGATTTTTTCCCTGGTTCTCAGTAAGATTACTGAAGCAAGCAGGAGGGAGGAAGTGCTTATATTACAATGGATATAGTTTTTAATAAAATGTAATTGATAGCCAGATATATGTCAGTCAGGGTGATGAATCCTAGATTGTGAAATATAGTGAAATAACAAATCTTACTAAATCTGCTTATATTAAGGGCAAAGAGCATTTCAAATATACGACAGTCAAGATGAATTAGAAATCTGAATGATACAAGATGCAAAGCTACATGTCTTTGAGATGTGAAACTGCCTGTTATTGGCACAGATTGTATTTATAGATCTTGCAGAATGTCCCTGATCTGTATCTTTTTCCATTATAATCTTCTTTGTGTTGTTCTTGTTTTATTATTTTCCAATGGGAAGTTATTGATACATTTCAGTCTCTTTTGATCTCTTGGAACTGGATTTTCTTTTTTTTTTTTTTAACTACATCATAACCTTCTCAAATTAATTATAAAATTATTTATAAAAACTAAGGAAAATACTAATAGCAAATAAAATTATGTATTTCCAAAACATACCTATTAAAATTCAGTCAGTCTGTGCAAATCATATCTTAAAAGTTGTGCTGTAGACTGTGAAGTTACTTTATGAGCAATAAAAAGGAAAGCACGATGTCTTGTATCAGTGAAAAACTGGACCAGCTACTCTATGACAAGGTTTTCAAACTGATTTTTTTTTCCTCCTTCCTCTCCAAGAACAGAATGATTTTAGCCGCTGCATAGACTGAAACAGATTCTCACATTAGTAGTCACTGGTGAAGCAGAATGACAAGAGAAATTCAGAGGCTAGAGATACCACATTTGCAAGATGGACAGGATAGGTGGGATTCAGTAGCCTAAACATTGTCACCTCAGGCTATCTAAGATGCCCTGGGGCAGCCACAACATCTTCAGGGGGCTGGTAGGTCTGAGGTAGGACTACAGGGAGATTCACTCCCTTGCAAAGCAGCAAGTGGAGGCCAGGCAGGCTTAAAATGTCAGAGGAAACACCAAAAGTGATACTTGGCACTGATACTTAAGCAACTGAATCTCCTCCTTGAGTATTTCTTAGCTTGACCTCCTTGGAGGGCCTGGGGCTGTAGTTTGTCTTTCACTGCATTCATACTGAAAATCTGATCTCTCCATGGATTTCACTGAGACTGAACCACACACCCCAAAATTTTGATTCCCCAGTTGTTCACCTGGGAAAGGACTAAGATGACTTTATATCTGTTTTCTTTTGTCCTCTTTAGGAGTTCATAGAAGTTATGGGATGTACTAGCTGGGTCCTCACGCCTCCCTCCTGGCCACTTTGGCAGAACACAAAGGAACTCACCCCAGACATGTGAGAGTTTTCTAAAAATTCTCAGTCTCTTATCAAATTAAATGCTTAGGACACATGGCCTCTCACAAAAAATTAAATAAAAGCTACTGAAATCTTTGCTGTCTTACAGCATTGTTCAGTAGTGAGGGCTCTCAGTTAGAAGGTGAAAGATCTGCTCTGAGATACCTATTAATTTGAAAACAAGGAGCTCCATCCAATTCTCCTACTGGCCTGGAGACTGCCTGCAGCAGAAAACCATTGAAGAATTGCAGGTGCAGCCTACCCAGGCTTGACAGAGCTGTTCCATCTCATGTTAATAATTAAATATTCATTGGAGCATGGACCAGAACCTGACTCTCCCACTTCCCAGGTGATAGCCCTAATTATATTCCTATGTCATCAATCTCTGTCTCTGCTGTAATGAATTGTCATTATTTGTATATACTGGAAGAGTTTTAACAGGAGACAGCTCTTCTCCCTCTTCCCCTCCCCTCTGAATATCTGACAGCCAAGAGGTTGCAGTACTCTTTCTAGCACAGATGATGAGATAGGTTCAAGTCTTCTCTGAATTACATAGAGTAATGGATCTGTGAAGAGCTGCACTGAGAATAGCCATAGTCACTGCAAGGTACTCCTCAAAGACTCTTCCTTTGGCTAACCTGAGGGCAACTGATTCTGGTAGGAGGTCATTCTGAAGAAGGATCCTGACCAGGTTGGCTGTGGGTACGTGTTTCTATGTGTCCATTGGACACTGAACTAGGGCTCTAGCAATCTTGCTCGTTCCTTAAGACTAGAGTTTTTCACCAAAAGGAGTGCACAGATGCAGAAGTCTTTTCACATTTCTAACCCTTGCTATCTGCAGGATTACCTGTGGAGGTATACATTGCTTCAAATAGTTTTCTAATGAAAGACAGTATCAATAATCAATAAACAGGCTCAGTGCTCCTCTCCCTTCTGGTGTCATTACACAGCCCTTGCCACTGACTTGAACAACATAAAGATTTCACATTAAGAGTCACACAAAAGATACTTCAGACTCTGTAATCACATATTGCCTCTCCAGGGCATTTTCTACAATGCAATACCATATTTTCATATCCATTACTCACATTCTCTGCAATACTTTCAGCACTAACACCGTTGAAATTACTTGTGTGGGCTTTAAATAGGCTGTTTTTACTACACTAAGCAGGTGTTTCCCCAGAGTTTTCCATAGCTAGATGTTTCCTGAAATGCTGTGCAATAGAAATCATTTATCACAAGTTAAGTCTGTTAATGCTTACCTTTTCTTTAGGAAAACAAATGAGATTAGAACTGATAAACTTAGCACTATTTATAACAGCCTCACCAGTTCTGCGCAGAATTACTCTGTGTGCAGAATTACTAACACTGCAGTGTAGAAAAGCTTTTTGTGTTACACTCTGGTAAAAAGGGAATATGTATTTTTTTACATGACATTGTTGCACATTCATCTCTTTAATATTGTAGCCTCTCTGTCGTGTCTGAGTGCTTTGCCAAGTCAAGCTGCAGCGGAGGCCAGTGCGGTCCCCACATGACTGGAAGGGGTGAGTGACAGAAGATGAGCTTTACCCCTTGCACACCTGATCACATGCTGAGGCATGATCCTTCTTGTCCCACCACACAGTACCCAGCACAAGGCTGCCACTTGCCAGCTGCTGCGTGGATTTGCAGATCCCCTTCAATGATCAGATGATCCCCTCCTGTGACCAAGATGCCAAGGAGAAACAGCCTCCCAGTGCTGTGGGATACCCCAGTGCTGCTGCAAGGAGATGGAGATGGGCACTCCCGGGCCCTTATCCTTTTCTGTAAATCTGCACCTGCAAATATTGACTGAATTCTATTCCAGACAACTTGGCCATAAGCTAATCCATGCTTATACCATCTACCTTTGGTTCTCCCCTCTTGCATCTACTGTGTGTTTTAAAAGCGATTTCTATGTAAGGTAGCAGCAATTAAAACATTGCTTTCTAAAATCCGTTCAAAACGGTAATTTTGAAAATGTTTCCATGTAAATCTTTTGCAATCCAATTGTGCTTTTGCTAACAGCAATTACAACAGTGTCACCTCTGTGAGTTATTTGGAATTACTCTTAACTTCACCATCACAGAGTGAAAAGGAGAATCAGACTTTCTGAATCAGGCTTTAACATGCTCAGAGGGAGAAAAACACTGAAGGCAAACCCGAATTTTTCTTTGTTAGTGGCAGCATTTAAACATCATGCCCTCATCCCAGCCTAGTTTTTGTGAAGCTGAAGTGAGATGTGCATTGATTCACAAGGTCTTATGCGACCAAGCAGAAAGTTTCACCTGTGGTTGGGTGTGAGGGAAAGAACGGCACATTGCTAGACCTTGGATCACAGCATTTCTATAGCAGGAAACGTGGGAAAAGCAAAGAGAGCATCTACTAGGACTCAAGTGTGCTGTATGAAATACAGCTACAAGCAGTATTGATTTTAACTCCTTTCGTCTATACAGGAGAAAGAGGAACTTGACCTCTGCTTATAATTGTTTTAATAATTAAGAAACTAAAAGCCTAGCTGTGATCTCCCATAAATAAAAAGAGAAAACATGATGAAAATATAAGACTGAAAAGGAAGGGGAATAATGCTGGCTGAGCAGTTGGCTTGGCTACTGCACAGAACATGCTCGTACCTCTGCCGCATTATTATTATTGTGGTGGCTTGCCATGCCATCTAGCAGGGACTCGGGGAACTACCAGTCCCGGGGAAGGGCTGAAAAGGCAACACAAAAGCAAACCAAGGAAAAACGCCCTGGAATATGTATTTATGAGTAGTAAATATAAGCATTTGCATTTCTCAGATAAAACAATTTCTGAATGAAGAATAGTTTCTACAAAAAAAGATCTACCTTTAATTCTGTAATACATACTGAGCGCTTCCACAAGTTCATTATACATTGTGTATGAAGATATTTTTCCTCTACCTTTAAATGTCTCATGTTTTCTCATTTTTTCTAATATTAACAAAGCTGACTTTCCATACATCATGCAGTATTAGCGTTGCACCTGTGATGTATTCATTTTCTTAATCCCTTCTCTGCATTTTTTTCCTGATGCTTGTTTCAGTTGAACTGCTCATGCTTCTAGACCAATCCTGAGACTATACTCACAGTGGTTTGTGAACATCACTGGTGACCCCACACACTGCACACCAACATATGTCAAGTGTAGTTGAACTTAACTACATACTGGCATGCAAAGTGGCTTGTTAGAGCTTTTTTCTTCTTTTTTTTTAAAGAGGTAATATGCCATTTTTTAAGTTGAAGTCATTTCACATCGAAGAAATTACTAATTTTCACCAGATATGCCAAATCAAAACAGTACACTAAGACAAACTTCGGCAATTCAGCTTCCCACTGGAAGACTGTATTCTATCCCACATGGACAAAATACTATTTCTGTTCTCCTTTTAAGAATTTTAGGAAGCAGGAAATTTGAATGAAATTTTATTTGTTCCTAGTATAAAGCTACAGCTGCTCTATCACTTGGTCACAGAGGCAAAGCCTTTCCCAAACTGTACACAAACAAATACTATATTTGCTCCAAGCAACTCTTAAAAGGACATGAGAATGCCCCTACTGCTGTCCCTCTACCTCCCACTGGGAGTCCAAGCCCCTGGAATTCTACAGATACTGATAACTTTGACATTTCTCCTTCATCTTCCCTCCATTGTCCTCAATTTCTACTGTGTCTATTTTCCCTCCCTAGCATGAATACCTTACACTCCACACCTTCAACCCATATGCCTTTTCCCCTCACTGCAGCAGTTTTCTTTTGTTTTCTTTCTTGCAACACGTAGGAGCAGATCCTACCAAAATGTGGTTATGACCTCTCCTGCAAACAGATGCACTTAGACTTCATTTTCCCCATTGTAGCAATCAGAATCACCACTACCATGCACAGTCCAGAGAGAAAATTTGAATAAGCCAAGATCTGCTGTTGACTTCACCATTATACTTCCTCCAGGCTCCTCATCCAGCAGAATGAGGTGATGGGGGAAGAAGCAACACAAGCTCTGGCTAAAAGACCAAACATATCAATCCAGTTCCACCCAAACCTGATGTTGGCCATGGACCTATTTCTTCTTGGTCCCCCTGTGAACACAAGAGCATCCTTGCGGGTCCCTTCCAACTAGGAACATTCTGTGATGGGTGCCTATATTGTGCATCACATGTGACATGTTGATGCCTGGCAGAGCCCATATTTGCAGTGACATCTCTTGGCATACCACCTAGAAATGCCAGGGTCTACCCATACTTACTCTGCGTTTGTGGTCTCCTGGTTGCCAGATCATCCCATTATGAAAATGTACACATGGGAAATAGAGATAAGATTTGGTCGTGGCAACACTGTCCAAGAGATAGAGATATACGATTTTTTTTTCACCTGGTACTGAAGGAACCTTCTTAGACATGATGGAGAATGGGAATCCAGTTGTTGGGTCACCGCAGTCCAACAAGTCAGTGTAGGTACTGGCTCGCGTTTCCTGGCAAAGCAACAGTGAACAGCACCTGTTGCTTCCTTGGATGGTTACAGAGTGTTAGACACTGCCAGGAGGACTTTACAGGTATCCATCTCCTGTTTAATGTGGGGTTTGGCCTGTTCCCATCCTTGCCTTTTTATCTTCAATAATAACTACTCAATTGTCTTCTTCTGTAGCCCTGCATCATATTCTCTCTCAGACATCTTTCATCCAAGCCAAAGAGTCACAGTGTGTAGTTTTGCTTCTGATTGAACTTCTGTAGCCCTGACCAATGCTGCTGTGAGGTTGTCTTGATAAAGGGCTCTGAAGATGTTCTAAGTCTATACAGGTTCAAAGATCGATTAAACAAAATGTGGGGAAAAAAAAAATCTGTTCAGTGCTACTAATTACAAAGTTATGACATCAGGAATTTCCTGAGCTTTGTGAGTGATGCATCGCTACATATAGTCAAGCACCCACCCCACTTGGGCACCCACCATTCCCAGCTGTCAGAGACAGCTTACTAGGTCTTTGGTATGTCCCACCTCGGTAGGTCCTCCATTTTTATGCCTTGCTCTTTATTTTCTCTAGTTTTATTACATCTTTTTCAGAGGAGAACAGAAAGTAAAAATAATTATTGTCAGTATTCCAGAGACAAGTGCATATATTGCATATGGGTCCATAATGATCTTTCAGTTCTCCTTTCAATTCCTTCATTATTCCTTTTTAGATTTACCTAATATAGCACCACAAAGAACATAATCAAATTTTTAACAGAATTATCTACAACTTTTATATTCTTCCTTGCACAGATCCTTCCCTGGTCAGCATTATTTTATATTTACCAATATTTAATTCCTAAACCATTTTACAATTCATTTATTCTGTATCTTGAAATTCTTCTGTGACTCTTAATTGTTACTGCCCTCAATAATTTTGTATCATAATTTTTTTTCACAATCTTTTTTTCTTCTTTTCCAGATGATGAATGCATACACTCAATGCTATCTCTTATAAACATAACTTTTCCCTTATCTCCTGGACAGTTATTCGTATACACGAAGACCACACAACAAATTTATTGATCCAGAAACCTGTAGTGATGGAACCACCTGAATGTGCCTGGAGTACCTTTAAAAGATGCTGTGTTTGGTTTTGGCTGGGATAGTGCCCATTTTCATCACAGTATTTACAAAGCCACAGTATGTGGCTCTGTTCTGGATTTCTGCTGAAAGTAGCATTGATAATACAGAGTGGTTTCATTATTGCTGAGCAGTGCTTGCACAGGGTCAAGGGCTTTTCTGCTTCTCACACTGCCCCACCAGTGAGGAGGGTAGGGGTGCACAAGAAGATGGGAGGGGACACAGCTGGTTAGCTGACCCAAACTGACCAAAGGGATATCCCATAGCATATGGCGTCATGCTCCACATATAAAGTGGGGGGAAGAAGGAGGAATGGGGGAGATTTGGAGTGAAGATATTTTGTCTTTCCAAGTCACTGTGCCATGTATTGGACCCCTGCTCTCCTGGAATCAGATGAACATCTGCCTGACCATGGGAAGCAGTGAATTAATTCCATGGGGGTTTTAGCTTCTGTGTGCAGCTTTTGCTTATGCTATTAAACTGTCTTTATCTCAGCCCATGAGTTTTCTCACTTTTACTCCTCTGATTCTCTTCCCCATCCCGCCGGTGGGGGACAGAGCGAGAGAGGGGCTGCACGGGGCTTAGTTGCTGGCTGGGCTTCAACCATGACAGATGCGTTCTGCATTACTTATCTTCCATGTCTCTGCCAACAAGGCTAGTTTAGATGCTATAGTAACTACTGGAATTATTAGTTCAGCAATGTCTTATTTCTTTTAAAACCTTCGGGTGAATCCTTCTTGAAGCAGGCTGTTACATCTAATTTAACGATATGCTCTATAGACTCTGAAATCTCTGTTCAAAATTCAGTTTGCCAAACTCGTCCTTAAAAAAAACCCCAAGCAAAACAAACAAACAAAAGCAAGCATTAAAACCCAAGCTCAGAGAAAGAGGGTCTGGCATGGAAGTCATGGCAAGCAGCAAGTCCCAGGAAAGGGGCCCTCAGCCCCCATGATCCTCCTCCTTCTCCCACATTTGGGTACCTTTCAAGCCACAGGTCCCCCATGCCCAAACTCACCATATTTGGACACACACGTTCTTGTTTCCAAAGATGTTAACCTGGTGGAGATCTGACTAGTAGTTTTCAAAAATAAACTTGGTTGCATAGGAAATGCCAGGAGGGAAAGGATTCCTGAGGGAATTTCACAGGCCTAAGAAGGAGGTCTCTGTGAATCTCATGAGGTTCAACAAAGCCATATGCAAAGCCCTTCACCTGTGTTGGGGCAATTACCAGTATCAGTACAGGCTGATTGATGAAGGTTCTGAAAGCAGTGCTGAGGAGAAGGTCTTAGGGATCCTGGTGGATGAAAGATTTTATATGAGCCAGCAATGTGTGCTTGCAGCCCAGAAAGCAAACCTTGTCCTGAGCTGCATAAAAAGAAGCATGGCTAGCAGGTTAAGGGAGGTGATCCTCCCCTTCTGCCCACTCTCGTGAAAGTCCTTTTGCAGCGCTACATCCAGTTCAGGGGTCACCAGTACGAGGAGCCTGTTGGAGCAGCCAGAGGAGGGGAATGAAAATGACTAATGGGCTGGAACACCCATCCTATGAAGACAGATGGAGAGAGTCGGGGTGTTCAGCACAAAAAAGAGAAGGATCTGGGGAGACCTTACTGTGGCCTTACAACACTGTAAGGGGACTACTAAGAAAGATGGATAGAGGCTTTTACCAGTGCCTGTAGTGAAAGACAAGGACAAATGGTTTCAAATTGAAAGAGGGTAGGTTTACTTTAGATATAAGTAAGAAACTTTTTATGATTGCATTGGTTGGGCACCAGAACAGGTTGTTCAGAGAAGCTGTGAATTCCCCAAAGTGTTTAAGGCCAGGTTGGATGGGGCTGGTCTAGTGAAAGATCTCCCTGACCTTTGCTGGAAGATTGGAACTAGATGATCATTAAAGGTCTCTTTCAATCCAAGCCATTTGATGATTCCATGACTATAATCACTAAATTTAGCAAACAGATGAATAAGAAGGGACACATAATAAACCACATCCAGTTAAATGCAAGTGACTACATCAGGAGGCTGTTACTGAAAACTGCAATACTTAAAAGAGCAATTCCATTGCCACTCACACAACCGGCTTTCCACCCCTTGATGTTTCTACTCTGGAGACTAAATGAGGCAGGATTGATGAGGGGAAAATTACATATGACCATGCAATTCAGAGTCAGGATGCAGATAGACAAAAAAGACTCAAGAAACGCATGCAGACAATTGTAGGTTCAGTTCTAAATTTTGAGTGCTGAAAATTACAACAGAAATATTCTTCTAATAAACTTCTTTTAAAAAATAATTTTAAAACTAAATTCTTGAAAGTGATTCTTCATTTGAATCTTAAAGAAAACCACTGCAAAAACTTGACAGTACTCCCTAGAGCTGTAGCAGCAGAAGTCACTGCCTCCAAACTCTGCTACAGTGACATGTTAGCATTTTCAGCACAGAAGTAGTCACCACGGTTGCAGTTTTTGTCTGCTGCAGCAGCAGCTGTTACTGCCTTGGCAGTAGCACAACCTGGGTTCTTCAGATGTTCATTGGCTTTTGACAGACTGGATATTCCTAAGAAGGGCAAATGAAAGGGGAATCTTACCACCATATAGAAATGAAAATTTCCAGGACAATTAAAAATGCATTTCTACAACTCAGGAGTTTTCTACTTGAAAAATATCCAAATCTATATTTCAGCTACACAATAGCAGCATGTAATCTTCCGAAAAACACTCAAAATCCTCCTCTAAAATGTTGAGAAATAGACATCCTAAAATGCAGGATATGTACCAATTCTCTTTTGCATTGTAAAGAATATATAGAAGATCTATCAGGATAGATCCCAACAAGGCAGTTAAGAAATATAAAAATGGAAAACACAATCCCTGAAAATACATTTTTTCTCAATAAAATTTGTGTGAATTGGGGAATCACTACTGCAACTCAGTTATTTGAAGACTCTTAAGGCCTTAGCAAGTTTCCAGGAAGCACATAGAAATAACAAAAGGACGTAGAACATTAAATGTTAGTTTCAAAAAAAAAAAAAAAAAAAAGGTATAAGGTAACAATCTTAATCTTTGTTTTTTAACATGAACATAAATCATGATTAAGAAAATCTCGTGGGGTGAGGTGCACTGATTATCCCTAAACAGCAGCTAAGTAGTTTCACAGCTACAACCTCAACTACTTGTTGGGATTACTTTTACGAAAAGGACACAAGAAGGGAAATCACTGTGGGTTTTGTGCTTTGGGTTTGTTGTTTGGTTGGGTTTTTTTAAGCATTGCGTAATGCTCAGAAAGGTCAGATTCCAGGTAAGCTGCCCATTTCAGTGGTTTCAGTAGATATTGCAAAAGTAGCTGGGTTGGCATCCACAAGTGGCCACAGTGCTGGAGAGGAATGAAGAGTCTTTGAACTGCAATGAATTTTCACATGCAACACTTAAATTCTTTAGGAAGCTTTACACATAACCTAACCAAGATCAAGAAGTACAGATCAGCCTTTCCGTGTACCATTATTTGTGTGAAAGTGGTAATAGAACATGATATGTAGCAAAAAATGAGAAATAAAACCAAATCTTAAAACACTTTGATCCCACCCCTCCCTTCTTCCTAGACACCATTTCTTATTTGTCTACCTCCACCCCGCTGAGTGGCACAGGGGCACTGGGAATGGAGGCTGTGATCAGTTCGTGGGATGATATCTTTATTACACCTTCCTCTTCACGCTCTTCCCCTGTCCAGCATGTGGTTCCTCCCATGGAAGACAGTCCTCCCTAAATTTCTCCAATGTGCGTCCTTCCCAGGCAGTGCAGTTCGTAACAAACTGCTCCAGTATGGGTCCCTGCCATGGGATGCAGTCCTTCAGGAACAGGCGGTTCCAGTGTGGGTCCCTGACACGATCACCTTTGCTGTCAGCAAACCTGTTTCAGAGTGGACTACTCTCTCCGAATCCACAGGTCCTGACAGCAAATCTGTTTCAGCACAGGCTTCCCACAGGATCACAGCCTCAGTCGGGCATTCACCTGCTCCACTGTGTAGTCCTCCACAGTCTGCAAGTGGATCTCTGCTCCAGTGTGGACCTCCATGGGCTGCAAGGGGACAGCCTGCCTCACCATGGGCTGCAGGGGAATCTTTGCTCCAGTGCCAGGAGCACCTCCTCCCCTTCTTCTTCAGTGACTTTGGTGTCTGCAGGGCTGTTTCTCTCCTCAGCTCTCTCTCCTCTCTTCCAGTTTCTTCTGCCCAGCAATTTTTTCTCCCCTTGTCAAATATGTTATCCCAGAGGTGTTACCACTGTCGCTGATAGTGTTGGCCAGCAGCAAGTCTGTCTTGGAACTGGCTGCATTGGCTCCATCAGACATAGGGGAAGTTTCATAGAATAACAGAATCTGTAAAGCNTGGCTCTATCAGGCATAGGGGAAGTTTCACAGAATCTGTAAAGTTGAAAGGGACCACAGTGGGTCATCTGGTCCAACCTACCTGCCCAAGCAGGGTCATCCCAGAGCACATGGCACAGGATTGCGTCCAGGCAGTTCCTGAATATCTCCAGTGAGGGAGACTCCACAACCTCTACGGGCAACCTGTTCCAGGGCACAGTCACCTGCACAGTAAAGAAATTCTTCCTCATTGTGATAGTTTAAATTTTAGGCTTCGGTGAGGTTTGTTGTTCTTTAGGCCTTCCTTAACAACTGGGGTCAAAAACTAAGGAAGTTTTCCATCCTAATCCCTTACAAAATCAGGTGCATATAAAATAGGTGAGGGGGAGGTTCTCTCTCTTGGGCTCCAGCGTTCCTCCCGGTCACAGCTCTGGACAGCAGCTCTCTGTGTTTGGGCCTCGCTTATCTTTGTGGGCTGGAGGCCTGGACCGAGGGCTCTGTCCGAGTCGTGTCAGAGGGAAGGGATTTGCTGTTCTTAAGGGAATTGGTGAGATTTCATTGTATTAGTTATTTTGTTAAGCTATTCCCTGAGTTCCGATTGTGTATATCTGTTGTGTTTTTACCCCTATTGTCCTTTTTCCCCTTCCCTTTTTCCCCTTTTCCCATTGGGATTGGTTGTGGTTTTCCTTGGGGTTCCTACTCATATGTATATAGTGGTTTATTGTATATAGTTATGTGTATATGTAGAAATATATTTTTTGCTGCAATTGTCTTTTGCTATCGTTTTTTCCCCCTTTCTCTTTCTCCATTTCAGGAGGGGGGAAAGGCTGTTTTGGGCTGCTCAGGGCTTGGCTGGGAGCCAACCAAAACTTTTACACTCATATTCAGGTGGAACTTCCTGTGCATCAGTTTCTGCCCATTGCCTCTCGTCCTATTGCTTCACACCATTGAGAAGACTCTGGCTCCATCCTCTTGACACCTTCCTTTCAGATACGTCTAGGCATTGATGAGGTCCCCTCTCAGTTCTCTGTTCTGAAGGCTGAACAGGCCCAGCTCCCTCAGCCTTTCTTTATAAGAGAGAAGCTCCAGTCCCTAATCATCATCATTACTCTCTACTAGACCTACTCCAGGACCTCCATGCCTCTGTTGTCCTGAGGAGCCCAGAAGTGGACACAGCACTCCAGATGTGGCCTCACCAAGGCTGCATAGAAGGGCAGAATCACCTCTTTCTACCTGCTGGCAATGTTCTTTCTAAGCACCCCAGGACTCCACTGGCCTTCTTGGCTCCCAGGGCACACTGCTGGCTCATGGACAGCTTGTTATCCACCAGGACCCCCAGGTGGAGGGCCCCCAGGTCAGCCTCCAGCTTATACTGGTGCCCAGAGTTATTCTTCCCCAGGTGAAGGACCCTGCATTTGCCTTTGTTGAATTCCAGATGTTTTTCCTCTGCCCATCTCTCCGGCCAGTCGAGGTCCTCCTGAAGGGCTGCACAGTCCCCTGGGGTATCAGCCACTCCTCCCCGCTTTGTTTCAAACTTGCTGAGGAGGCATCTGGCCCTTCATCCAAGTCACTGACGGATAATTTAAACAGTAGTGGGCCCAGTATTGAACCATTTTAACATTCTACATCACTGAAGTGCCACAAACCCAATCCCACAGTCTGTTCAGAAGATACATCTTTGGATGTGCATGTGTGTAAGAGGCCATAACAGTACATTTTGTTTTATTTCACTTAAACCAAGTAAACTTACATGGGGGCAATTATAATGAAACGTTGAAAAAAATAATGGTTTAAAGATGCTTTGAGGATAGGAAAACATTGGAAGAAATTTTCAAGAAATATGTTACACCTGAACAGACATGGCTACGTTGCATGAAGATCTCAGTAAGAGCTTTTGGTACCAGTACACCAGTTACTGAACTCTTCAGTGAACAATCTGTTCCATGAAAGGATTTACACAGGAAGTAATTTTAGGGGTACATAATGAAAAATTAATATAAAGCAAAAAGCATAAACATGTCAGAAGAGTAACAAAAAGCCAGAAAGATAAGATACAAAACAATATTTCATTAACAATGAACATGAAAGGCAAAAAGTAGCAGTTTTACAGCTATACTGAAAAAAATAAGAAAGTAAAAGGATGTTTTGACTTGTTTGTAGATTCACAGTTAGAATTCATGTCCAAACCTTTAACATTAAAAGAAATTAGTTAATATACCATCTTTTTTAAATAGAAATGTATAGGTTCCAAGAAGACCAGCTTCAAACCAAAATTGACTGTTTTTATTTTGTTCAGGTTTTTTAGGCTTCCTTTAGCACTCGTGAGGATGTTGTGTGTCTTAAGGGAGAGGAATACAAGAGAACAGCAGTCTTACATCTAGGCTTTGGGTCAGGTTTGAAAAGCATCACAGTACCTCCTGCTCTGCCTCTAGCAGTTGCCTGGTACCTCTCCCACTCCCTTTTTAATAGGTAGATCACAAAATGTTAATAAATAGGTTCCATTTTGCTCAGTTAGTTATAAAATGTAAGGTAGAAAAGAGTTACCTAGACAATACTTGCTATTGGTCAGCTCACGTATGTTTTGCTTGGATTCACTTCTTTTTGTCTGATTTGTATTGAGTCTATTTTGCTCTACTTACAGTTGTATCAGAGTCTTACAAAGAGGGACTATTAACGCTGATTTCCTTGATCACAGCCCAGGACACTACCACCCTTGAACTTCCACTTTTTCTATATCTGTGCAAAATCACAATATATCTAAGAAAGGATTTTCTTCCTGGGCAAAGTTTATTTACATAAAATGATCATTCTGACTGTAAATTTATTTTTTCTGATAATGTAATTTAAAAGATGTATGGATAATTAATACAATTATCTGTCTAGGAAGTTCTGAAGCATTTTATTTTAAAATAGTGTTTTCAAGTTCTTCTATTTGTACCTGGAATTGAATGATTTCTAAAAATTCCTCTGTGTAACATATATAGATGTTTTCTGTGTTACAAAAAATCCCAAACAAACAAAAATACACACACCAAAACAAACAAACAAACAAACAACACAAAAAAAACCAGACAAAAATTTAGACTGGTTTTCTGCCTCTGAAATTCCCTTTTTTCCCCAGATACTGACTAGTTCTCATCTTTTCTTCATTACATCTTTCTCTATCCTATTGAGTCCCACTGCTTCTAATTCTCCTTTGTTTCTGCTTTTATGCCACTTATCAGTGGCTCATGTCAAGACTTAAGTGCTTTTAAGATGGAGCAGATTATAATGAGATACAGATTATCTGATTTAAAACACTTTTTCTTTGTTGCCATTGTAAATGCCCACAGAAGTATACAGAAGATTAAAAGGAGTCATAGATGTACATAGAACATGTATATATCTGTAAGTTTTTTATATACCCGGACATGCACACATGTTTTTCTTGGCATTTTGTATTCAAAAGTAATAAAGTTGGACAGAAAATATTTCACAGGTGACCTGCTGCCAAAAAGAATTTGAATTATTTTCGGTCATTTTGAGTTATAAGGTCTCAAGATAAAAGAAAAGAACATTAAGAATAAGCCATTAAGTCACTTAGCCAAACAGTCCTAAAGGAGTTTACTGCTAAAGTGAACCACATTTCACTGTCCCTCTACCTGCTGTAATGAATGATACATGAAGCACTTCAGATAATACCATGGGGTTCAGAATGACGAGCTGACAATGTGACTTTCCCTGGCTTCGCTGGCAAGCCATCAAAAAGAAGTATTAAATCATTATGGGTTTCTTTTTTTTCCCCAAAACATTTTCCAACTGCCTAGTACACACATACATATTTTTGCTCGAATGACATAAGGCTCTGTTCGCTCACCTTTCATAGTGAAGGAAGTACTGCACTGTATTTGCTTTGTAACTAAATTAAGATTTACCAACATGGAAGGCTATCAATATATTTGCAAAAATATTTTAAAGATCCATATAGTGAAATCCTCATACAATGAATATGACTCAGTGAATATGACAGAAAATAAAAAGTAGGGACAAAAAGGAAATAATCTAAGCTTATAGTTTCATACTGACCAATTAGATTTTGTTGCATACACGCCAGCTCTACCTTTTAAATGATTCAACTAGTCATAAAGAAAAGGCAGAAAGGAATTTTATTCTATACTTTATACCAAAGCTCTGATGCCTGTGCTCATTATTTGAATGTTCACCGTTGTGTTACTAAGCACATCCTATACAACAGAGAACTCTTGCTGTAAGAAAACAGCCATGTCCATCCTTCTGTTAACATTTTGCCATCATCCAATCAACTGAGCAGAAATTCATGCCCTTGGAAAAAAAACATGCAAGAAGCAAGCAGACGGGAGCTGAAGAGACTGTGACACTCGGATAGATGCAAAAGGGAGTAGGATCCTAGTTATTGCTTCCTTACATTGCTTAGATGATTCCTGGATCAGAAAAATCCCCTCCACCAAACCAGACAGTCTGGAGAGCAGAATAACCTATGGATGATAATAAACTGAAATAAAATGGGCATTTCCTACAGAATACGGGGTTTTTTTCCTATCTCCACAAATAGGATTCATAGAAAAGGTCACTTCTTCAGAGGTTCAGATATACAGAACCTTAACTAGTCAATCAACACCAAAGCCCATGAAGGCTTTGAACTAAAATATTCCTACACAGCATGTGTTCCCACACCATTTTCCCTTGACTGTAGACATAGGTTTCCAATTTAGCATTAATTTGTTTAAGGAGTTCTGTGATTTTTTGAGAGACATCATCATTATGGGGTTAATTCAAAGGCGAGCTCAGTAAGCCCAGCCAGGTGATGAATTTTTGTAGCATAAAGTGATACCCGTAGTCCAGGTCCTCCTTTGGTGTATGTGCAGGTGTGGCAGTTTTAGTTTTGCTTAGTCCCAGCTCAGCCACTGTTAGGTGACAGAAAGGGATGGCCTGGGCTCCCAAGTGCCTGGGAAGACGCAGCCCAAACAGCCCTGGCAGGTGGCCCAGCAGGGCTGGTTTCAGGCAGGCTGCCTTGCCGGTGATGGCAGAGCCATCGTGTTGCTCACTCACCCAGAGCGAGGGCACCAGTCCCAGGCAAAGCCCCGGGTTATTACAAATAAATTGGAGAGGTGAAAGGCAAACCATGACATATTACCTGCCTACAGGTAATGGGACGGGATCGCCCCAGCGGAGATGAGTAAGGACATGTGCTACAGGAAACACAGAAATATAGAAGAGTTAGTATTCAGCTCAGAACAAGTTTATAATCTCAGCTTCTTTTCAGCTTCCAAATAAACTTTTATCAGGTTATGTGAAAATTAAAAAAAGAGGATGTTGGAAATTCCCTAAAACAGTGATAAGGTACCTGCCAAGGAACTGTCATTGGCCCGTAAGATGATCTGTTTGAGCAACAGAATTTGAGCATGGAGAATGAAGGTTTGTATCCTCCTTGAAACAAGAAGGAAACAGTTCATAAATTATGACCACACAGGTCATCAGAAGTCAAGTTATTCATAATTCTGACCTTAGATGAAGCATGAGCAATTTCAGGACAGAAAGTCTGACATGCTTGTTCCTCCCTGACTCGAATGGATCCAGCACAGCAGACCAGGTGCCTTGATTCAGATGTTTTACTTCCAAGAATTTTTTTTCTGTTCCAACAGCAATACAGCAACTTCAAATGTGGAAGTGAACAATTTCACCAAATAAAGTGAGTAACCTCAAGAAACACTTGACTTTTTTTTGTTCATTAAATAATAAACAGAAATGTTGCTAGAACTGTTGATAAACCCCTCCTCAAATATGCATGAAAGGTTGAAAAAAATTCTTAATGGAATGGGGCTTATTTTCCCCCAAATTCTCCTGCTTTGCAATGTATTTTTAAAGTATTCAGATAGAACTTAAGAACTGAAAAACTAAATCACAAGCTGGAAAATGAGGGATTTTACTTTTTATGAATTGAATAAATAATTAGTCCCTGATTTGGGAGTTCCTCCCTCCACCACAAACACAACACACTCATCCCAATATCTGCAATGAGAAAAAAAATCCAGAAAAAAACCTAGGGTTATTCTGAGGTTTTAACTACCTTTCAGTCAGTTAACAACTTTAGATAAGAGCCTGCTTTAAGAGGGAGTAGCAGATCATAGTCACAAATAACTACATAAACTATTGATGCATACAATCATACCAAAACATCTGAAATAAAAGATTAAACCCAGTAAAAAATAGGCAATACTGAAAATTAATCACAAATTAATTAATCAAAATAAATTAATCAAAACACATATAACACTAGGACACTAGGAAAAATCCATATTGTAAATGATATAAGGCCAGTAAATGTGTGAGTGTGTTAGGAAGACTTTTACTCTATTGTTATATTCCTACCATTAGACTAAATTAGAAATAGCTAGGTGGCAGGTTACAAAAAGTTGTTCCAAATGAGGAAATCCTTGTCAAACAAGGACGTTTCTCATTAGGCAAAGCTTGACACCAAGCAAAACTGTTACCCGGAATTAAAAAGAAACACAAAACCATGCCCGGTTATGCAAATATTTGCAGAGGAGTAAAAAAAAAGACAGAGAGAACTGCTACAGAGTGATTTGAGCCACTCAGCTGAGCGCATCTAAGCTCAATGAAATATCATACAATGGAGTGCAAGGTCACCCAGCCAAGAACAGAACTAACATACAGAACAAATCTGTAGCACAAGAACAGCAATGAGTAAGCATCTAGAGGGCACAGCGGACAACCAAGTCTGCACAAGCTTTCAGCACTATGCTATCCAAGAAGGCGAATGTGTTCCCTTCCCACTATTTTAATTCTGCATGAAGCATCAATGTGCTCAATGCTAAGTTATTATATTTCCTGTAGCTAATAGTATATTAATGTGTTGAAAAATTGCTAAGCGTTGAGCCACAAAAAAATAAAAACTTGTTCTGTGCATCTTAGCAAAAGAAAACAAAGGTCATAGGGTACAGTATGTAAAAACCTTGATTGAGGTAAAATAACAGACGCTAATTACCCTTTTAATGGAGCAGGAAACAGTCAGAATGAGCAGCGAGATATTGTCATCAGTAGCATCTTTAAGCATTACCATATTAACTTTCTCTCAGTTTTCTGAAGGCTTACCTGTGTTCCAGGTTAGATCTGTCAACAGAGGTAACTGGGAAAGCTCTTCAGCCAATTGTTTTCAATGTTATCCAGTCCCAGAGGTCTAAAGGTCTTTATTGGGATTATATCCCTAACATCTTTTCCATTTACTGTTGGAATGGAATGTATTTCACCATGTTTAATGTAAGTATCAGGTGTTTTCCAATTACACTGGACATAATTTATTAAAAAATTTCTCTCCTTTGAATATTCCTGAGTTTTCTAGCTCTTTAATGTAACCAATATCAAAGATTATTGTTTGGGGTAGGTTTTTGTTTATTTGGACTTTTGGGGGGGCATGGGGTTTCTTTTTAATACATTTTAAAAATCCTTTCGATTGTTCCTAGCATTAATAAAGACAGATGTTTCCCTGATATGTACAAGTTCCCCTAATATTGCCTTAGGCTCCCCCAAAAAAGTCAGAATATGATTTCTAATTTATGCTAACTGGCATAAACATCAGACATTTAATGATTAAACAATAAGCACTTTATTCCATCATTGTTCTTGAGGGGGATGCTATTACACAACACAGGAGATGCTGAATGCAAGCTACTTCATCAAAGCTGGGGAAAATGTGAGAAGCCACTGGAATCCAGTGTGGCATTTAAGGGGCTAAGCAAAGCTTAATAAAGTACAATCCTCTTCATTTCAGAATCTGGTGCAGCATCAAGAGCACCGCAAAAGCAATACTAACAAAAGCAAAATTAGAGTAACCTTTAAAAGCTGGGACTTCAGTTTGAATGGAAACAATCCTTCTATGTTTTCATCTCAAAAGGTAGTACAAATTTCACATATGTTCTCTTAAATGAGAAAGTGAGAACAAATCTGAAGTCGTCTAATTGCAAATGTCCTAAAGCCCTGATTATTTATTTATTTATTTATTTATTTATTTATTTTTAATTTCAGTTTGTATGGACTTGTTAGACACTGAGAAGATTATGGCAATTTCTCATTATTAGTATCAGATTTGAGGTTTGGTCTTTTTCCACATTGCTACAAAGCCAAATATTCTTTTGCAACAGCAGAGTTCAAGTCCCCATCACTCGGATTGCTGGAATATTTTTTTGTGGGAAAACAAAGTTCAAGTCCTTTCTGAGCCTTATTCAAAACAAGGTCTGGAAGGCATTTTTAACAGCACCACTGTTCAGTGGAATCACTGTCTCTGGCCTGATATATTTCATTTCACAGATGGAGAATGGACCACTGCAATGATGTAATTACCTTTGTAGCACAGTCCATAATGGTTTTCAGATTCCAGTCTTGTTTCAATTAATACACATTTTTTAAAGTACCAATCTCAAAAATAGAGTCAGGAATGCTGCAGAATTTACTGCAATGCCTGGTAAATCCCTCACACTGTGAAGCCTCCTTTCCCCTGATCTGAATCTGCTTGTCTATACCTTCCAGCTACTGGAGCTCATACTTTTTAACCAGACTAAAGACCCCATTATCAAGGTTTTGTTCACTGCATTTGTACTGGTAGACCCTGATCAGGTCATCCCTTAACCCCATTTACGGGGAAGTGCAAAGATGAAGCTTGTTAGATCTTTCACTACACAATACATTTTCTGTTCTTGTAATTAGTGCAATGGCTTTCTCTGAACTTTCTCTAATTTAGCCATATTAATTAATGAACCACAGACCTCAAACTGGACACAGTTTTCAAGTAACAAATGCACTTGTGTCAAATTCAGAAAGATATGCCTGCAGAATACAACTCTATCTTTTTCTCCAAAGTTCATAAAACTCATTTAACACATGGAATTGGACCGGAAACTCATACCGATCTGGTGATTGATAAACTCCCCCAGTCAAGTGTGGGAGTCAGTATTTCCTCTTACCTGAAGTTGTTGAAGCTGCTACTCACACAGAATTAATTGCAACTCAGGCTGTTAAAGTTATCATTTCAGAGAAATACATTTTTTTACAATAAATGTGGATGTCATTTTATTTTTCCTGTACTGTTCATTGCATTGAAACACATTTAGCTTTGTGCAAACCTTGGCTGGGTAAGCGGCAGCGAACAGACTCACTGTTGAATCCTCTGCCTTACTTAACAATGCTTCAACCTTTCAATCCTCAGCAAATCAGCAGCAGCTATTACACCGTTTTTTAGGACACTGATAAGAAGTTAAGTGCCATAGGACTGAGAAAGGACACCATGAAGAGTCCAAGAAGAATGCATCCTTCCAGCAGTGTGTCTCATTTTATGCTGACATTTTCACACCTAAGAATTAGCTACCCTTTAATACATGTGAAATAAGTGAAGTGTTGCTGGTTGGTTACACAGGACTTTCATTTCTGAATCAAAATATGAACTACTGACTCTAATCTTCACAGAAATGAGAGAATGTTACATTAACACTTTTAGGTTTATCAACGACGACTTCTAATTTCATCAAAAATGCATCATGCCAGCTTGACATGGTCAGGCTTTCCTATAACTCATGTTGATTGGCACTAATTATACAACACTTCTTTAATTCATTATTAATTAGGTCCCTTATTATTTTGCCCAGAAGTGATGTCAAGCTGACAGACATGTAATTATCCAGGTCATGCCTTTTACCCTCTTTGAATGTTGGCACGTTAGCCATTTTTGTGCTCTTTTTCCAATATTTCAAAGCTTACAAGAAAAATCAACTTTAATGATCCAGGAAGCTCATTGGACAGCCCTGTTGAAACTCATTAGCTGGGCATGCCAATTTAAAAATGTCTAAATTTAGCTGCTGTTAAAGAGCAACCCCTTGAGTGCCTCTTACTGGAAATTATTTCATTGACTTCCTATTAAACAATTACATAATATAACACATACATCTTTTAATTTTCCTCTTTTTACATCACTTAACAATTTCACCACATCCCTCTCATATTAGACCAATACATCTGTAACTCTAAAGTAATTCAGTGCTTCATATTGGCCTTAGTTATGCTTACTATTGGTCTAATTTTCCTTCTGTTTTCATTTTCCTTCAACCATTTACAATGTACATATTATTTTATAACTCTACTAGCTGAGCACCGAATATGAAGGATAAGTTTTTAATCCATGTGGCCTCCTTTAGTTCTGGCTCTAAGCCAACAAGTAAAATTTCCATAAAGCACACCCATGTTTTTTGGGCTCAAAGAAAACCCCCAAACCAACACAAAAACCAAAACCAAAACAAACAACAAACAAAACCCAACCAAACAAAGCCCCAGACTTTTCTTTTTAATCTGAACAAATACTCCAAAAAATTATCAGGTCATCATTAATTTTTGGCTTTTACAAATATCAGTGATTTGGCCATTCAAAAAGTCAATCCACATTTTCCCTAACATTCAGGATTTTGTAAACTGCTATCATGATCCTAAAGAGTCTAAGAGAGTCCGAGACTACTCAACCCATCCTTCCTTCTACAGAAACCTTTGTCTTGTTTGCCGTCCTCTAACCTTTTTCCCTTTCTAAAATGCCTGGGGTTTTTGGTGTTTTTTTTGGTTGGTTGGTTGGTATGGTTTTGTTTGGGTTTTTTTTAATAGGAGGATCACAAGTGTATGGAAAATACAAGGTGCAGGTAAAAAATTAGTTTAGTTAGCAGCATAGCTGTTTTTTATCTCACACTATTCTTTTTACAAAAATTCCTAATATAGGCTTGATTTTGTGACTGCTACTGAGATTCAAGATGATTTTTTTAAAAAAATTGAAATATTATAGTCCTAGACTCTCACTCCTGATTCAGCTCTGACAATAGACGATTGTAACTCAGATTCATAATGTTATAGGCGTAACTAGGCTCACATGTAGCATTTTACCTTTGCTTACACCTCATTTCAGTTAGTTGTGGGGGTGAATGATGTTGCCCAGTCAGTCTAAAGAGCCTCTTTGGTAATTCTTCAGAATAAGATTCTCTTTACCTTCTCAAATAAACTGATGAGGAAGATTTGCCATTTCACTCTCCAGAGCCTTTCTTCAGGTCTTCTACGAGTAAATTGTACAATGTTTTACTGGCTCAGCTTTATTACACACAAACAAATCACCATTATTTGTGGTTATGCTGCTGGTAGGTGATGCTGTGATTCAGGAACCAGGCCTGCAGGGCTGCTTCTCAGCCTCAGGACTTGGCTTTCCAAACTCCAAAGCCCGAGCCACAAACCACTGCAAACCTAGCTGTGCGTGAGTCCCATTCTTTCTCCCTACCCTACACTTCTTTGCTTTGGTATAGGAGGGTCACTGAGGAGCACAAGCCAAACGGAATAAACCCAAGCGTGTGTTCTGGCTTGACACCCAGTGTTCATCACTGGAGACAAGATCTGTGGATTACATTGCAACATGCATGTGTACAGATAACGTCAGCAATGCTTCTGCCAAAGGCTGCGAGCAGTGAAAAAAGACAGCTCAAATACTTCACTGTTCCTTTCCGAAAACCCAAGCAACACATCCCCGTCAAGTATAAACAGAGCCAACTGGAACTCCCCCCCAGAAATCTAGGAAACTCAAGTTGCTGAATCTGAAAACACTAGGTTTTACCACATCCACTTCACAGGCACTGAGTCCAAGTACCTCCAGAAACACACCTGTGCAAAAGGAACAAGAGTCGAAGTGAACTCAAGAACGTTTATAAATCAATGAATAATTTAACAATATTAGGTAATAATCCTCTCCTACAAGTAGCCAGGCAATAGCCTCATTCCTGACCACCATGGTTATGAGTGACTGGTACAGACATTAGACCCAGCACTTCCCTCTGCTTCTCACTCAGCTTGTTTTTCAGGGTGGAAACAAACTGAACTGGGAGCAAGTCCAGTTCCACCTCTACCCTCAGAGAAGGACCTGGTCTGTTGGGAGGGGAATCCTTGCCATATGGAATATGGAATCTGTTTATGAAAGAAAACCTTTTTCCTTCTGAAAATCTTTCATTTCTATGTCCAATCTCCCTTACATACAGGAACGCCAGGTAACAACGAGGTCAGGCAGATCCAATTCTTCAATAACAGTGCTGTATTTCCAAAATGCTTTCATTACACAAAAGAAATAATGGCATTGTTATATTAAAATTTCACGTTAAAGCAACTTATTAACCAAGATGTCTATCCTTAACACCTACTCGATGTGCTTTCCTTATTTACTCATATGCTCCCCCAGAAGTTATTTTTTGTATAATCTCACTACCCATGCAAAGAACTCAAAAAACCCAACCAAACACCTTACAGTTGTTTACCAAAAGGCACTAAAAGAAAGTCCCCATCTTTACTATTTCAAGTCAGAGTTCAGGACATGATTTAATAGATTAGGTTAAGATTCCAGATAGTTAAGATTGAATCTGTAGTACACATCAGAATTCTCCAGGATAACATTGCCTTCTTCACTACAGATAATGAACAGATGCTTAGGGCTAATAGTGTTGTTTCATAGCACCATTTGAGTATTTTTGTTACAGTTGCTGTTATCCCAATTTGTTTGCAAATCCATATATTGTATATAAAACACATTTGAGAGTTCCTCTCAGGAGCTGATGCCCAAGGACCATGTTTTACATTTTGTAAAAGGGAAAGCTTCCACACGCTCCAAAAGATGTAATCTTTTAATGTAATCTCCTTAATCTTAAAGTTAAGGTACTTCCCTAAATCTAATTAGGTACTAAATCACAACTCTGTTACCAATTGCAGACTACTTGGAGAGGAGGATGAAGATGCATCTTTTCTCCTTCCCTTAATCAACAACTAAAAACAAAGATCCAACTTACTTGAAATTTTCTTGAAACTGACTCTTTCCTACCACAAATCCAAGTTTAGTAAAAGAATATATATTGCCAGAAAAATCTTTACTTAATGTGTGTGTGTGTGTGTGTGTGTGTGTGTGTTCCTAATTACATCTTTTGGGAGGTGAAAAAGCCAGCAAACAAGCAAACAAAACCAACCCAAACAACAGCAAAAACCTAAATACAACCAAACCAAAACCAACCAAAACCAAACCCAAATCATTCTGTCCCAAGAAAATATATTACCCCAAGCTTCTATGCTAATTTCCCCCTTTTTTAGATTGCTAATAGAGAAATCAAATTGCAGTCTTAGAGAATTATTCTTACCAATGAAACCAATTACTTCAATTTTCAAAGTTGTCTCATTGAAATAACCAGCTGTTAAAACAAATCATAAGTGAATAGTAGAGTTTCTGCAATATTTTACGATGTAGTATAGCAACTCTGAAGTCCCAAATTCCATCCTAGATCTTTCTCCTACATTTGTAATTAGTACAAAACAAAAGGATTTAATTTTAATCATTAACAACTAGTAAAAGCAGACTAGATGTCTCAATCCATGAAACATTAAGAGAAAAATCTAGCCAGATGCCTGCCTATGTAGATTGCTTTAATTTATGCTTTAGACCAACTAAGAATTTCAGAAAGAAACAGGCTTTTGAGTTAGGCACTCTTTTACTGATGTTGGAGATAAGCATTACACACTGTTCCAAAAACACAACTTTATTATAAGATAGCCATTGCTGTGTCAAAAACCAAGTCCTTATTAAAGAAATTGGAGGGGACGTGGGGGGGACCAAGGAGCAGCAAAAACATGGAAGAGGACAAGAATGAAAACAGGAGGAAAGTTAAAGAAATGTGGAAGAGAAAACACATCCAAAGCCAAACATTTAAAAAAGGTGGGAAAATACCAGCAGGTTGATGGAGAAGACGTGCTAAAGCAGGATGTTATCTCAGCAGAATATGTATGGATAAATGTAGTGATGCATATTCTCACAGTACTCGCACCACACTGAGGGACACTAACAGTCCCCTTAAATAAACGAGAGGTGGTTTAAGGCAGTGTTTCCAGTGCTCCATCACATCTTTCCCATATTGCACAGATAACATTCCTGGTTCCTCTGTAGCAATTCCATGATCTGTCCTTTCGCATGGTGGTATTTGCTTTCTCAGTTCAACTTTTGACACCTAAATACTGAGGGCTTTGGATGGTGATGGATACCAACATAAACCTGGAACAATCAGTAGTCACTGCCTAACTTCCAGGTATAAAAATAAGTTCCTGTCATGTCAGACAAATTCATTGTATCTCAAACACACCTGAGCTCCACGAGCAGCTTTGTGCATGGAAAAACTGGTAATCATGTTCCATTTAAAACCCTGCACTGCAAACAGCCAGCAGAAAATGCTTTGGGATCTGGAAAGCATGGACTGAAGGTTGTCAGTAGCCAGGCATGCAAGGTCGTCAAGGTGTATTTTGCTGTACACACTGTTAACACTGGACAATGCTTGACAAAAATAAAAGCAAGTGAAAAGATGATCATAAACATCACAGCGGCATTTACAGCAACAATACATGTTATGCGCATAATTCTACTTTTTTTTTGTTTGCTATATTACCTCCAATAATGAAAACAGAAACTGCCATTCTTCCCTAGTTACACAAGTCCTGATGTAGACCTGGAGAGGCAGACTCATGATAACTTGTGCCATGAACTTCATGACAAGGTGAATGCAGGGTCATTTTTCCCTGATCAATACATTCCATTGGCAAGACTGCAGTTGTCAGATGTGCTTCTCAAGGATCCCTGGCTTGAATTTGGATTACATAGTCTGAGACCACCACAAAAGGATTGCACTGACTCTGAAAACAATGTGTACCACTACCACGGAACACACTAAGCAATGCCAACAATGTGGATATTATAGAACCTAACATTTCTATTGCTATTACAGTGTGCTATATTTTGTCTGATACTTACAAGAGAATGAAAGAAAAAGGGCAAGAATTACCTGCAGGTCAGAGAGTAAGAAGTTTAAGGATGCTTCTTGCTGATTTGGAGAAGCCTGTTACCAGCGCAACTTCCAGCATACAATCAGATGCCATACGACTGAAAAGTTTTAGAAAAGGTGCCTTTGCATATTTTGCCACAGTCATAGTAATTATTTGTGCTCTTGCAAACAAACAGAACTTGCCTTGTAAGTTAATTTTAGTTGTTTTTCACATAGAGGACAGAGAGCTACCAAAGAATGCAGGGGAAAGGATGGATGATCCTTATTTATTTTGGAAGTTTAAATACACAGTGATTTTCACCAAGCTTGATATATGCAGCAGTAAGGGATAAAAAGTCTATCTGGTTTTACTAGGTAAAAACAAGATTAAGTTTTTAAGACAGGCTGCACATCAGTGTAGAATACTTCACATTTTCATTGGGACAGAATATAAACTATGGTTTATACTCTATAGTTCCAGCCTGGGATGAATTATCTGTGAGGAACAAAACAGTGACAGATAGTATCTAAGTCTGAAAGTTTTATTCCACACTGCTTTCAAGTCTGAATTTGTGGCCTGAGAATCGCAATGCTGCTTTGGTACTTATCAGGTTTAGTCTATCCTCACTTTGATACTCCTGTGTTTTAGTCTGTTCTCATAGATGCACTTCCATGTGCACCTGCTTGTGCACATGCTTGTACCACAGTAAAAGTTTCTGCTTTTTCCCACTTCTTTTTCCTGCAACTCAAGATTGGCCTTTCCAGCCTTGGATGGTGTAGCTGAAAGTGCAAGAATTCATACACACAGCCATTTCCAAGCATATATATGAACTTAGCACACAGGAAATGAAAAGAAGCAAAGTCTAAACTCTTCCCATAAAGATCACAGGACCTTCTTTGTTTCACTGGTGTCAACAACTTCACATAAGTACTTTAGGGAGAACATCCAAGAACAGTATTCTATAGTTGAGACCAGTGGGATGGGATTTGTCTGGGTCCTCAGCAGATGCCATGCCAATTTAAACACTGTTAATTTATTATGAGCAGCAGTGATCCAAGCAGATATATTATTCATAAGAACATCAAAGATCCAAGGAAGAGGACCACAAAAAATTGTTTCAGGTCTCTTTGCAGAGATGACGGCACCATGACAGAACTCTGGCAGCCAAAACCCTCTATAAACTGGAAGAGAGCCAGACTAAAATGCAACCAGAATTATGCTTAAAAACAGACAAGGCTACTTCAAGTAATTATTTTATATTTAGAGCATGAGATGGACTTATCAGAAGACCATTCATAACATCATGTTATGCTCAGTTGATAGATAATTTGCATAAGGTCAGACAGGCTGAATGCAAGTTACTGCATTTCATGAAAGGATCCTTTGCCATCTTTGTGCACGCTCAGGTGCTACTCAAAATACAATATACAAAACCTGAGCCACTAACATTACAAAGTTACAACCATGTCCGATGGAGCCAATGCCAGCTGGCTCCAAGACGGACGTGCTGCTGGCCAAATAGTCAGTCAGAAATAGTGGTAGTGCCTCTTTGATAACATATTTAAGAAGGAAGAACAGAGTTATTGGACAGATGTAATTGCAGCCAAAGAGGAGAGTGAGAATATGTGAGACACCAAGGTCAGCAGAGGAGGGCGAGGAGGTGCTCCAGGAGCATGAGCTGATGTTCCCCTGCAACCCCTGGTATAGACCATGGTGAGCAGGCTGTCCCCCTGCAGCCCACAGAGGACCACAGAGGTGCAGAGATCCACCTGCAACCCATGGAGGAGCCCACGCCAGAACAGGTGGATGCCCAGGAGAGGGCTGTGAACCCATGGGAAATCCATGCTAGAGCAGGATCCTAGCAGGGACCTGCTGACCCATGGAGAGAGGAGCCCAAGCTGGAGTAGGCTTTGTGGTAGGACTTGTGACCCTGTGGGGGATCCACACTGGAAGAGCCTGTGCCTGAAGGACTGCAATCCATGGTAGAGTGACCCACACTGGAGCAATTAGTGGAAAACTGTTGCCTATGGGATGGACTTACATTGCAGAAGTTCATGGAGGACTGTCTCCTGTGGGAAGGACCCCACGCTGGAGCAAGGGACTCTTCCCCCTGAGCAGTGGCAGGAACATTGTGTGATGAACGGACCACAGGCCCCATTCCCCATCTCCCTGCACTGCTGGGGGAGGACACAGAGCTTGGGAAGGAGGGAGGGGTGGGGGAAAGGTGTTTTTAAGATTTATTTCACTTCTCCTTATTCTGCTCTGATTTTGTCAGTAATAAATTCAATTAATATCCCAAATCGAGTCTGTTTTGCCTGTGATGCTACTTGGGGAGTGATCTCTTCCAAACCTTATCTCAACCCATGAACGCTTGGTTATATTTTTTCTTCCCTGCCCACTTGAGGAGGGCAGTGATAGAGCAGCTCTGGTGGGTGCCTGGTGTCCAGCCAGGGTCAATCTACTACAGTTCACACAATGCAAAAGACAAAGACCTAAGGTAAGTAATCGCCCAGTAATTCAATGTTGAAAAGAATATGTATCTACTCAGCACAACCCAAACCTATACTGCAGCGAACCACCACTTCCAAGCCTGAGAGAAGTGTGCCAAACACAAAAATTAAATTAAGTACAAAGCAAATATTGTAACACCATTCAGTTCTCAAACACCTGACAAGCTGGGTTTTTTGACTTTCCATATTTAAGAAAAACACAAATGCTAATCTTGGCTTTCTAAATATATTGTTTATTTATAGTTAAACATTAACATCGGAACAGAAATCTGCAATCATGCAGGGATAATCTTTCAGTGATGCTTCTGTTTAAACTGAAGTCCACAGTAGCCACATGTTCCGGTCTTTGTATCTTTGTCCTGCAAAAATATAAAAATACAACAGCTGCTATTTTCACTTCATAAAACTTCTAGAAATCACAATTTTTCTCTTATTTATTTGTGCTATCTTAAAGCTGATCAATATTGCTGAAGTACAGAGTTTAAGCTTATTTGAAACACTAGCAGCAAGAATAATGCTACGAGGTTCACACATTATTTCTGTATTCTGTGCAGCTTCCCTTCTGCCAGACTTTCAACTACCAGGGCTAATTTCAACAAGTGATATCTCTTCAGCAATAAAGGACTCTCTTGCCAAACTGGACATCTTAAGCCAGTTCAGTCATATGTGTTCCAATGTTCTGAAAAGATCACTTCATACTGAGAACAGTACTTAAACCACAGGTCATCATCGTTGAATCCACTAAGGTCATGTGACAGTAGCCTAAATATTTTTTATTCTCTAGAACAAGAATACACTGGAAACTATTATTACAGTCAATAGGAGAACAACACAACAATTATTTCGTTGATTCTCTGTCTATAATTGAAACATTAAACCTTTAAAACTACCAAGATTCCTAAATACTGAAAGAAGGGTTTGGTTGGTTTTCTCTTTTTTTCCCCCTTAAACTTGCAAGATTCAAAACAAGCTGCATATTCCTAAGAATACTGCCAATGTATCGTCAATCTACATGGTGATGTTTAAAAAACTAGAGTCTCAAAACACACCAAGGTATTTTTCAGCTCTCAAGGCACTGCTTGTTCTTATTACTTCACTTAATTTCTTACAAAAAAATATTGTCCTATTAAACAAATTAAAATTTCAAAAAGACATTTCTGTAACTTCAAGCAAGAGCCTATTAATTCTTCTGATTTTATATTAGGCAACAAATAAAATGAGCACCTGAAGTGGTTACTCTTTTTACTTTGTCAAACTAACATGACAAAAAGTAGATAATTTTACAAACAATTTACAGGCAAAACATGCTATAGGCAGAATAATGATATTACCAAGTTTATGTATACTTTAGGATGTCCCAAAGCTCCACCACCGCCATCACATGATATCACTCTGCTTTCAACTTCACTCACAGGCTGCTCTGCTATCAAATCAATTGCAAAATTCTTGTTCACCTGTAAGAAAAAAAGAGGGAAACTTTCAGATACCTTCCCCACTCAGACAGAAAGCAATTGGTATTTGCTGCCTCCCCAAGCAGTTCCATTACAGCCATTCTGAGAAGCTCTTGCATAGGCTTCCTCCCACCTCCTCCATGACCTCAGTGCCATAAGCCAGACCAATGAACTACATGTTGAACTCTGCAACAGTAATCCCCTTCCCCTGACAGACAGGCCACATTGGTGCCTGGGTCTATGTGACCAAAGCAGATTCAGCAGAGACACGAGCAGGAACAAGCTGACAAGAACAGAACATGTTTAACCAACACTGCCTCTGCATTCTGCTTTAGTGAATCAGTGCTGATAAACTCAAAAACAGTAATGAGACAAGTAAAGTAAGGCATAAGATAAAAAAATTCCTAGTAATTTAGAGTCTCTAACCACACATCTTATTCTATCACTCCACAGGAATCTCCTGAAAACATGAATGGGGTGTATAAAAACAGCTCAAAAGACAAATTGTTCATCATTAGAAAAAAAGAAAAGCCTCTAAATGTCAGTACACCAGTGTGTAAATCCATCATATACACTTCCTGAATACGCACATCACTGACAAGTAGGGCTTTTTCCTAGAGCACACCTGCGTGGCCTGGCAAACATATCCATCTCTGGACAGGCTGGCAACATGGTTTTGCCTCAGCAAGAACTACAGCACTCCCATAGGCTCCAAGTCAGCACTGAGCAGACAACTACCACTGCAGCTCAGGTAAAAGTAGTCCAGGAGGGGCCAGCTTTTTCAAAGGTGATGTTATACGCACACGAATATCAAATAATATGGAAGCCCAAATAAGGCACTATCCATTGTTCTGTGTATAAAGTTGCTAATCATGTTGGTATTTGAATGAAGATTAGATTCTTGGGGAAAAGCTACACATCCATTATATGAATCCTAAAGAAATACAATGGTCTTCTTAACCAGTTCCAGCACATAACAACATAGTATCTTTCACCAAGACACCAATTAAATCTCCCTAAAATTAGCATTTTTGGTACAGAAGTGGAAAAGTCAGTTTTGCCAACAACGAATTTGTCTTTACCAAAAGATAATGATAATTTTTGTTAATTTTTTTTTAAGCTAAGTTTTGGCATTGAAGCAAATCGCAACATCAAGAACTCCGCTCTCTGGGGCTTGTGTCCGGAAGTCACATGTCATTTTTGTCAAACTGCAAGGACTTCTACGCTGTTTTTAGTAGTGCTCAAAATTCTGCATTTTTGATTACATGCTAAAGAAGGATGGAATAGCATCACGATACACCTTTGTTTCAAGATCAGAAGCAAGAACTCCATTCCAGCCAATATTTTATAACCACAAAGGCATTTGTGAGGAGAAGGGAAAGCAAGAACCTCTAATCCAGTGTATAGCTATGACTTGTCTGTGGTTCAGCCTACTAAACAAGAGAGAGCCTAGAAATTCACAGGGAAAACACATAGCAAAAAAACCAAAACAAAGTGGTTTCAGTTACATCAAGTCACTTCAACTAAAGAACAGCAGTACTTCGCAGGAAAGGGCTGTTTCCCTCAGCACATCCAGAGGTGCCTTGCCCAATGCATAATTCAGCAGGCAATTATTTTCCTGGCCACAATGCCAGTTTCACAATTCCATTGCTCCTTCATTCTACTTACTTGCTTGTGCCAGTACATGATCTGGGAGACCAATGATATAAAACCAAACTTGGATTTGACCCAAGTCCAAATATCCAGACAGAGGGCAGGAAAGAGTATTTAAAACAGACCAACAGTGAGGTGGGTTCTCCTCACATCTTCAGCTGCTGCACCAGCCCAACAGAAAGGGTAGACCTGAAGTGGGAATGGCAGTGTTGAATTGGGTCCTGTGCCACCTGAGGGATTACAGAAGGGCAGATGACCTAGGCGACCTGCAGCAGGTGCAGTTTAGCAGTTGCCATGCTTGGTTTTCTCAAAACTACTTGGTTTAGATCCTTGCCACAGAGCACTAATCCCCCAGCTCTGCACATCCAGCACAAAGAACACTGAAGTCAGGCAAAAAATGGATTTCTTTAAAAATTAGGCTGGCAGAACTGAGGGGACAATAACCACATACTCTAGGCCATGCCCCTGGGCCTGGCCACCTGAAGCACCAAGGCATGGGCCCAAATGCCCTCACTGGGGGTATCCAGAGGCTGCATCCCCAGACAAGAAAACTGTTGTGGCTGGACTGGGTTGATCACAGGCCAGGCTCACACACCAGGCCCGTACTGAAGGCAGTGAAAAGAAGCAATGAGAAGGAAGTCACCAGCATTGCAGGTGATCTTTTGCTTCTGAAACAAGACAGTGTTCAGAATACACACAGCTGTCAAACTCTAACACTAGCAGCTGAAACACACTGTGGGATAATGCCAAACTCGTACAGAGAGATCCCATTAATAAGCACCGATGAGGATCATTTTAAGTATTTAATGTGTAAATTTTGTCCCAATTTCACAATTAGCATTAAATATTGCTCAGCAGACTTAAAGCTTGACTTTTGCTGGAGTAGCAAGAACTGGATTGAACTGAAAATCCTGGGTGTTCCACACCACATAGAGTCTGAAATCACCTGATGGCAAAGACACATTAGAGGGACCACTCCATGTGGAGAAATAGGCTCAAGGAGCATTTCCTGCAAAGGTACAGAAGTTGCACAGAAACTTGGAAGAGACCTCTTTTGCCAACTATCCTCCCAGAAGTAAGCTAATTCAGCATTTTAAGTGACATTTTCATTTAATAATTTCGCACATAGATCCACCATTTTTGTCACACAGCATGAGTTAAATTGGATCCATGATACAATGAGGTAAACTCAATATGAAAACTTGGAAATCGGTGTAACTGGTTCAGAATAATTTAAGAAGAGAATAATTAGATGCAATTAGATTAAAAATCTACCATACCTCATATTTAATGCCTCCACGATACATAAACATTTATAGCATTAACACTAAAACACTAATCAGAGACTCAGGCATTGAGAAATACAATTTAGCTGAAACAATTTGTGTTTCTCTCCCAAGGGCCAGCAGATCCCTCATGGAGCTGTGTTGCTTGAACATAAGAGAACTCAGGACTAAAGGACTTATCAATAGAGTGGACATGTGAAACTGTAAGCAGCAAAAACAAGCCCACAAGATACCTCCAAGAGCAGTATACTTGGATGATGCTGGCGATACCAGACTTTGCATTTGCGGCTTCATTATTTCATAATACTCCACATTTTACTTTTATTTGTTACATCACTCTTTCAGCAAATGATTCTCAGGCTCTCCAAATGAAGCAGCCTCATCAAAAAACTCAGCTTGGGTAAAGATCAAAATTTTAACTATGCAGAAGCAAATTAAGTTTCAAAATACATATGTAACACAGATAAATAAACAGATGCACAATTAAAAAACCCTCAAAACCACAAGCTACCCCCCTCCTCTGTAAGAAACAGTAGAATGTTACCTCCTTTTGTCGTCCAACAAATCTAACTCTTCTATAATCCTTCTCTTCATATACCTAGAACGTAAAATAAACTTGATCTTATTTAATAGCAACATCTATAAACAAAGAACACAAAGGATTTTTTTTAACTGTTCCTTGGTTTAAGTACTATCATCTGACAAGTATGTCCTATACAGAAAAAGTAGTTTACATTTCTCTCACACAAGAAAAGTAAATGCCACCTTATAAAGTACAAAAGAAAAGGAAACTGGTGGTGTGGCATGAAAGCCAGTACACAGAAGACTTAGGTCTAATAGAGGTGAACACAAATTTATTATTTATAATGCATTTCCTTGATCTCCCACTGACATCTAGAAGGTGAAGCAAAGTAGGAAATCCAAGTTTTGTATTTATTTATGTTCTGTTAGCCACAGCGAGAGGCTTCCCACATTATCTCCACTAGCCATGCCCCTCTCGCATCCCCACACGAGCCCCCCTCACTCACAGACTGAGTTTCCCCAAGAGGGAAGAGGTAAAAGGGAGTTTACGCGGCGCTGACACACGGGCTGCTCGCACCTGTCAGCTCCCCGGCCGGGTCGAACGCTCCCTCATTCCTGACGCCCCTGCTCCTGACTGGGGTTCCCTCTGAAACCGTGCGTACCTATGACCCCAGCGCACTAATTCCCACCGCGCCTTCGGAACGGGGACTCGCAGAATCACACACGGACGATCAGGTCGGCACAGACCTCTGAGACCACCGAGCCCAACCTGCGAGCCGACACCGCCGTGTCAGCCATAGCCCGACACCCGCTGCCACGGCCAGCGTCCCCTCGAGCATCCCCAGCGACGGCGGCTCCACCGCCAGCCCGGGCGGCCCATGCCGACGTGTAACCACCACCCTTTCAGCCAGGGAACTCCTCCTTCTATCCATCCTACACCTCGCCTTTACATCCCACCGCACCGGCGGGCCCGGCGCGCTCACCTGCCCCGTGTGCGTCACCAGCTCGCCCGTCTCCGAGGCCCGCACGCCGTAGGGCCGAGCGGGGGCCGCCGGCCGGGACAACACCGGGAGCCCCCGGGGCAGCAGCGGGAGCCCCCGGGACAGCAGCGGGCGGAAGGTCGCGGCGGGCGCCGCCATGTTCGCCGGGCCCCGTGACTGCCGGTCAGGCGGCGGCGGGCCCCGCCCCGCCCGTGGCGGGCCGCGCGCGTTTCCGGCTGTGGCGCGCTGCTCTNGCTGGCCCTGCCGCCGCCGCTGCCGCCGCTGGTGGCGGGGCTGAAGACGAAGGCGGTGCTGAAGCGGCGCTGCAAGGATTGCTACTTCGTGCGGCGGCGCGGGCGGCTGTACGTGTGCTGCAAGAGCAACCCGCGGCACAAGCAGCGCAAGGGGTAGAACCGGGCCCGGGGCCGCCCCGGCAGAACCATCGCGGTGTTCGCCTGCCGGCCCGGCCCCCGCTGTCCCTGCCCCGGCCCCCGCTGTCCCTGCCCCGGCCCCGCTGTCCCTGCCCCGGCCCCGCTGTCCCCCGGCTGCCCCCTGGCGCCGCAGGGCCGTCCGCTGCGGACACGGGCGCTGAATGGCGTGGGGACAGCGCCCCGTGTTCACCCGGCTAGAGCGAGTTCAGCCCTGGACCGACCTTGCCGTGACTTCTGAGCGTGGATGCTGCGAACTGAAAGGGGAAGCCGCAACTCTCAGGACCTCGTGTCATCTTAGTCGCGAAGCCTTACTTTTAAATCGCCTCGCTGTTAAATTAGTAGGGGTGAAACTGAATCATTGAAATCTCAGATGAATTTCTGTTTAATTAAAGCAAAATGAAAATAAACTACATTATGTTCATTCTTACAATGAACTGTTTTCTTTTCTTAAAATCCCTGAAATGTTTAAAGCTCTATAGTGAAACCAAATGAAAGCTGTATAGTTTGAAACCAATAGTTTCAAATGCAGGTGGGCTCTTAAGTAGCAAATGATATGAAATATGTTACGTTGAAAGATAATGTTCTGGCTTGGTTCATAGGTGAGGTAGAAATTCTTTTAACTGCTGAGTTACAGCAGACATAATCCTATGTATCTTCAGTAATGCCAATGTAGATAACCCTTGCTGCTTATCACTGGGTTTTGAAGGGAGATGGTGGTATTTTTGTCAGTGTAAAGTAATAAACACTTCTTAAATTTTTGTGTCTTAAGCCATTTAATGATATATTGACCATTCAGTGTATTCAGAAATGTTCACAGCCTCATCTCCCTCAAAGAAGTCCTCTGAGGGCTTCTGCTGTACCTGCTGTTCTACAGTTTCCCAAACCTTAACCCAAATAAAAAGGCAATACCCAGGAATCACTGCTTTTTGTGGGGGTATTGTAAACCATTTGGTGTGGGTGCTACAGCAAAAAAGATAAAAGTAGCAATTTCAGATTCCACCTAACTTCCCTTAAGCTTCTGCAAAGCTTTAGGCTCACTCACGTAAATCAGTGACGCTTTAGAATTACTCTTATTTTCTCATGTCCCTTGAAACAATTCTCTCCTAACAGAGGTTGGAGAGAATGACTGACAGCCATAATGCCTCAGAGGTCACATAACCAAGTGTAATGTTGAATGCAAACTGATGGATTGATACCCATGAATTATTAGACAGCCAAAATTGCTACAATCACTAAAGGTGTTCCTCAGGCTTCAGAATATGGCTATGCTTGAGGCAGGAGTGTTCCATCTTCCTGTGAACTGCATGTTGTTAGCAAATGGTACGAAACTAAACTTTTGGACAACTATCAAGCTACTGCTACAAGTTTGCCAGAGTACTGTGAGCGTGTCCCCAACTTACAAGAGATGAAATTGGTTGAACGCTGTGTTTGAAGTTGCTGTAACATTGGATAATATGGTGACCTGAAGACTTTTTCTGCCCAGTTACAGTTCTACAACTTTACAATTGCAGTAACTTTTATAATTACATCTTTTTTTACTAGGTGCTTTGTAGACAATGAGAAACTAAGCCTGGAAAGCTGTGGCTAAGCGTCCCAGAGGCAATAGTTATTGGCTGGTTTTCCATATGTTGGGTGAGTTGTCTTTTCACTCATCTGTCTGATCGCCAGAAATGTGGGTTCGGTGAGAGAGGAACAGGGATGCACATCCATCTTAGGGGGATATCAAATAAGTCCATGTCAATGAAGGGAGAGAGAAATGGCTAGCTCTATCTAACTAAAGAGAGACAGACTGATTCAAAATGTAAAAGCCTCCTCAAAATCAAAGAAACTTGAAGGACTGGAAAACTTGTATTTCAGAACGTTTGAGTGAAATTCAGACGCTCATGAAAAAGAACTTTTACTTTCTGAATACCCATAGCTTGTGCATGAAAATAAAATGTAAGAAGAGAAATTTAGTGGAAAAATTTTACCTTAAACACACTTTTTCTATTAAGCAACTGGAGATTTTAAAAGCTGTGATTCTCAGTTTTAATGGTACACATTTCTAGGTGTGTGCTGTGTTTTGTTCCAGCAGAGGAAACTGCCTGTGTACTGTGAACCCCTGCAATATCTTGTGAGTTCAGATATTAGTACGCCTGTAAGGTAAACACTGTGTGTATGTCCAGAAAATCCAGTAATTTCCAGGCTTACCTACTTTTTTGGAGGATGGTAGGAACTGTACAAGGACTGAGCTGTGGATTTGCTATCAGATGAAGCGAGGGTCTGCAGATTGATTGGTTTTATTTAGGAAAGAGAATTGTCAGCTGGTCTCTCTGCCTCCCGGAAAGCTCATCCAGCCCCTTGGTTCTGTCAGAAGAAGGCAGCTCTCTGGTACAAGACAAATTGTGCTGCGGCGTCACGGAGTGGGGTGTTCCAACCAGGGCTGGCTTGCCAAGAGCAGCATCAGATGGTGAAGAGAGACCTGCAAATACGAGTTGCCAGGACAAGAAGCAGCAGGCATTCACTGGCCAGACTTTCTGAATTCAGTAGCATGTGGGACTCTGAGACAGATTCACTCTGCCAGGCTGGTGTCAAATACGGTCTACACTCAGAAATGGAGTGAAATTTAGGCCTAGGATTGCTCTGCAGCAGAGGGAGGCACAAATTGCCATATTTTCATCTCCTGCTTTATCGTAAGATAAACTTATACAGTGCTGACTCAGCAGCCTATTTCAACAACTTACAATGATGAAAATTTGTTCCCTAATTAAAGCCTTGAATGTAGTGCTATTGGTCTGAAATTTGTTATGTGAAGTTATTTGAATTCAGGTGTTTATTACAGCAGTAAATGATTCATATGCCATCATCTGAACAGTCCATTTGTGATACCTGGATTGAAGCATTTAAAAGAATGGAGCATTCACGGTCTTCACTGAAACAGCACATTTGGGCATGCTTAATAGATTTGGGAAAGAGGATTATAGGATTAGAAACTAGAAGGCTCTGAATTGTAATTATACTCTGCCATTAACTTGCTGTATAATCTTGAAAAAAGTAATTTTGCCTTTGTCTCAATTTTTCCAAATGTTAGGCAGGAGTACTGAATCTCACACTTGTAAGTACCATTTTTTAGTTAATTTCTACAAACTGTTAATAAGGTGTACTAAAAAAAAAATCAGATTCTATAGCTTTCTGTCATTTGGATGACATGAGGAAGGTGACTAGAACTGCTGTTTTATTTGAGGGTTGTTTACAGCAATTGCAGAATGAGCATCTGAAATAATGTCAGCCAGTTGGTAACTAAGGGTTCACAGCCTTCATTACAGACCTTCTGAATGTTGTGCTACTTAAACAGCTGTTTGCAAAGGGTAGGGTACGCAAGAGCTGCTTAAGCTACATGGGCCAAAATGTAGTCCTGGAGTACAAAAAGTACCAATCTATATTAGTTCCATAATTGTATGCATTTTCTATTTTATTTCTCTCACCTGAAGATGAAAGGGAGTGGAACAATAAGGAGACTGCAGCTAAAATGTAAAATGTTTTAAGGGAGGAAATAGGACCCAATAACACAGGAAGAAGAATCCATACACTGAAAACTGAAATAAGACTTAGGCTCCAGTTATATTTTCAGTTTCTGGCTTCCTGATGGTTTTGTGTCTAGGTTGTGCCTTTCAGTCATTTTTCATTCTTCTTTAAATCCCCACAGTGGAATGGGAACGTGACAACTCATGTCTCCTGTGACTGACTCCGTTGTACAGTTATGAAAATCATATGCACTTGTGAGTGACTGAACTTTCTTAACTCCTCAGAACTCTTCTAGGGAATGAGACTGTCAGACTCCTGATAAGCAACAGGTGTATTTAGAGATGTATTTAGGTCAACTGGAGGATGAGTCTTAGAGCTCATGTATATTAATGACTGTTAGACGCAGTCTGTTATTGTGTGTATGGGAATTACAGTGTTGGTTTCTGAATTCAGGACAATGGCTCTCCAATAATGACAGATGAGGGAGAAGTCTTTAGGAACCATAGTGCTGGGAAGCTGTGTCTGCTCAGATCAAGACAGTACACACTGAGGATGGCTGACTGACAGGTGACTGTTCCAGAATCTAGAGTTTTTAGCAATATTTCAGAGAAATTTCCTTTTGCCAAATATTAATTGGAAACTTTTCTTTATTTATAGAGGTGAAATAGGTGACTCTTCTTTGATAGCCATGAGTCTATGACTCAGCAAAGGAAAACTACAAGTTGGAAGTATAGTTTTGCAAGAAAAATAAAACAAAAATATAAATACTCTTAAACAAGGAGAAAGAAAGTGAGAAGGAGGGCTGCTTTTTGCTTTTTGTTTAACAGTGCAAATAGACACAACATGCTATTGCAGGCACTGCTCACAGTATCTTCTCTGCAATGCCGAAGTCTTTCTGTGATTTCAGCAATCTCCACGCACCTGACACTGCAGAGGTTTCATTGCCAAAGCTAGTTTACATTAATCTGCAGCATCACCATATTCTAAAGTTCTGAATCAGCAAGGGTGGACACACCTTGATACACACTGCTGAAAACTATCAAATTACTCTTAAAATGCAAGTTAAGGATATAGTACTTCTGCTCAGTTTAATAAAGCTGATTACACATTAAAATACTTGCATTTTTTCTGTTGTAGCTCATCACATTATTGATCTGGAGCTTGAAATCTGTACTGGTAGCTTTAAATCCACTGGGGCCATGAACATGTTGGTCCCAGAGGCTGAGAAGGAGCCAGATTCTTTCCAGCTTGCTGGGACAGTTTAACTCACCACAACTGTGAGGGGTCATGCCCTCACCTGTCCAGTCTCCTCTGCTCACCCCGACTGAATTTATCTTCCTGTAGGAAGAGCTGAACTGCCCATGAAGCTGTTATTGAACTGTCACACTTTACAGCCCAGTTTATTTAGGTAAGTGGTGGTGTTTCACTTCTATACCTCTGGGAGATAAACTGCAGCAGTTCCGTTATTGCTCCGTATCCCACTCGTAGTGGAGGCAGCAATCTTTATAAGGGCTTCATCACAGTGAAGACATTGAACCTGATCTAAAAATGATGAAAGCTGGTACAGAGAGAATATTGGCACCCAAGATGAAGCTGTCATTTGCTGGAGTTATCCACCTGCCTCCAGAAATGAAAAATTCACCATGTCATCTAGAAGTTTGTACATCAGACTTTGAAATCTGTTGTCTGTAAATGTGAATATAGTGTTGAGCAATATTTCTCAAAAATCGCTTCTTCTTATGTGCCACATTGTGCAAAAAGGAATAAAAAGTGAACTTTGTGAAGTCATTTGATCTAAAAATAGATTGATTCTGTTTAGTGGTTAAAAGTAAGCAAAAGAACAGGTAGGGAGTAATGTAAGCCTCTCTGTTGTACGTGGTTGAAGACTGGTAATGAACAGTGTCTAAATGAGGACAAAACTGGGAGTAAGCAGTCTCAGAGTCTTTACAGTTTGAAAATGAGCTCATGACTATGAAGGCAGTAACCTATAAAAGCTGGGATATCTAAAATAGGTCACTTTCACTGGAACTTCAGGCTTTAGATAAGAACTATTGCATGTAGACTGCGCCAAGTACTTATGCTTTGAATACTCATCTAGCTATAACAAGTTGGTTTTATGTTGTCTGGTCATTTGTTCTGATCACCGAATGAATAGTCACACAAAAGGGACTTACTTGATGTATTTAAGTGAATGACAATACAGTGAATATTAAATGGTAACCTGAGGCTTGATCTGTAGGCTGAAGAATTCTGTTCTACCAGAGGTAATGACATGAAACCTAAAACAGGGCTGCAGCCAGAGACCATGCAGTGGATAACTGAGCAGCCGTACAATTATCATTGTGTTTCAAAATAGTGTCACTTCACTCTTAAAAAAGTGAGTTTGTTTAATTTGCACTTAGTGAATTTTGTTGAGCCTTTCTTTAGGTATTTTTTTCTTTCAGGAAGTATAGTCACTAAATTTGAGTCACTCTTTTAGTCTTTTGTTAAACTAATCAGATGAATCACCTTATCTTTCTCAGTATAAAATGTTTTTTCTAGCCTTTGGATATTTCTGTTTTCTGTACCTTCCTGCCATTTCTTTTTAAAATATGGATACAGGAACTGTAGGTAGAATCAACTTCAGTGATGCTGAACACTGAGATTAAAATGCCTCTGAATTTTGTACTCACTAATCTGCTTCTTTCATTTGAAGGTCACATTATTGCTATGGCTTTCTGTAAAGAGTTTATTTACTGTCATTTTTTACAACCAGTAAAGGCTTAACACTTTGCAGCCCTCTCTTCTGCAGGTGTGGCTGCAATGTCTGACTGCTAGATGTATGACTTTGTATTTGAATGTAACAAAACTGTTTTCAATAGGTTCAGTGTGTTGAGCAGCATAAAATTTTCCCCGTTGCTTCATTATCATTACTATTTTTCTGATTTTTATTACTCTGAATTTATCAATGTTTGATCTATATCACTCCTGAATCACTAATAAAAAATGCAGAGTATGTATCCCTTGTCCTAATACCCCTGAAACCATAGTGAAAGACATTCGAATTTCATGGTGGTTCCCATTTGCAGTTATATTTTGACATGTCGCTCAAGCTGTTGTGAATTCGTATACATATATTAGGATGGGGATTTTTTAGAGTTTGGAAACATAAGGCATCTCATGAACCGGTTTGAATCACTCTGGTTTTGCTCTGGCTTCTTGTTCACTTGATTGTCTGCCCGGCATCCATGACAGTCTCCAGGATGCTTTCTTCAGACAAAGCCCAGACCCAGAAGCAGTTCAGTGTCTAGACTAGTGTAACTAGTCATAGTCTCACACAGAGCATGGCTGGTTGCTCCAGCCCATCCCACGTTGCCAGTACTACTCCAGCCGGCCTTGATGTCTCACATTGTTTCACAACATGGCCTTCTGCACACAGCATACATCCTCAGGATTATCCAACAAAAGCACGAACATGGAAAGCTGAAAATCACCCATCTCATTGTCTTGGACACCTAGAAAATAATGCTGTTTCTTAAGGAACTTAAGATTTATAACATGCGACGTTCTGAGAGTGGCCAGGAGGGAAAATGGGCAAGGAAAGATGAAAAGATTTTTATGCAAGATCATTTCTGGTGAGTTTTGGGTGCATCCCTTGATACTGCTTGAAAAAGTAAAGAGCAAAACAGTGCATCTCACATTAAGGCTCACAGGGCAAGGTGGGTGTAGTTGGGTGCTAAGCATGAATCAGACAATGTCTGTGTGTGGCATGAGCAGCAGAGCAGAGAGCTGTGGTGGCAGGGCTGTTGGTAGGGGCCAAGGTAGAGGCCATTGGTGTTAAAGCCTGTGAAACGCTCAGCATTTAGAGTCTCCTTAAGTATGATACAGTTGTATTGTCCCCAGGCATGTAAAGGTGCTGCCTCTGAGGAGTATCGTCACAGTCATCTCTAGGACACTTTGTCCGCAGAATGGTGATCAATGGAAAAAGTCATGAAGGCAATGTATACACACAAACTCCAACTTCCTGCTATTCTGGCCACTATTTAATATTATTTAAATAAATACATTAAGATCTGCATTGAAAATTGTCACTGCTCTTCAGACAGTCTAGAGGTTCCCTCCTCTTCCTAATCTTCTAACTCCAGCTCTACATTTATTCACAACTTGCTTATACTTACACCAACATTATCTTTTCTGTTAAACAGCAGTTCTGTTCCTGGGGAATTTACCCACTATTTCCAGGTAGCTATCATGTCCATTCTCTATCTTTGTTTTCCTAAGCGAAACAAGCTCTTTTAGTCTTTTCTCATGAAGCAGACTTTCTGCTCCTCTCATCATCCCAATAACCGTTTTGTGTAACTTGGAATTTGTGGGATAAAGTTTGCAAAGAGAGGTAATATATTTTATGAGATCACTCGCCATAAGAAAGCTTTTGAGTATACAAGTCATTCTCACAAATGCCTAAAGCTTACCAGCTTTTTTTCCAGCTGTCTCAATTGTCTGATAGAAGATATTGCCTCTGCCTACAAGCATTCCCTCTCATACATTTTTAGGCAGTATTTGCTATACCATACACCTTTTGAGTTAATCCTTCCTGAAATATTTTACATAATTCTGTCCTCCCAAATATTTTTGGGTTTGCTGGTATGACAGATGAGTACCTCATGTTTCTTGGGAACGTATCTCACCCTACATATATTTTAGGACTGCCTTTGAACAACTCATCTGGCCATCTGAGTGACTTCAAGGAGTAAGATGCCATGTATATGTTCCCCTTGGAGTACACCCTGTCAGAGGCCTCCGCCCAGAAGAGGGAATAAGGTGGGAGCTGGTATGTGTAAAACCTGTCTAGTGATTCATGCTTGTGCAAAACAGCTGATCTAAGGGCTTGTAGAGTCCCTCAAGGACACGCAAGCTGGATTTGTAATACTGTTCTGAGTGAAAAGGATTTCCTTTCCAGAAGTCTTATTCTCAGTTCCAAATAATAGATGATCCTGCCAAAATTATATAAAAATTAGATGTCTTATAAAGATGAATGGTACACTTTGTAGGATATCAAGTGTATTCCTCTGAAACAGCCTTTTTCTGGCGATTTCTTAAGAAATTTTTTGCATGTTGTCTACATGAAGGTTTGACTGGACTCACCAATCTTCCTTTTTTTTTAATAAACCGGCATAAAGTAGAATTTATTTACATAATGCAATGATCCATGAAGGTTACCATAACATCGAGGGACCATATTAACCGCTTGAATGGAATTCATTAGAAATTAACTACCACTTAAATTAATTTTCCCACATTCACAAGGCTGTAATGGTGGAAAAAGGAACCGTCCATCAGCATGTACTGACAGGAGAGCTGTCACTGCTTTTATTTATAGGCGAATACATTAACCCATGAAGCAGCCTTTTCAGATGAAATCTTGAGCTTCTCTGCAAATAAGCTGCTTCAGAAGACTTTTAATGAGTATCCCAGCCTTAGTTAAACCAGAACATACACTGCTTAATGCTTTAGCCACTGGCTATATGTATTGTAGCCTCTTCGTAAGAACAGTAGAAAAATTTGCTCCTAAAAAATTCAAGCTTCATACTGTATGTAATGTATTTTCAATAGATAATCTTATTGGTTAGATCTAGTTATAGTGATACTGTATTATCAGTATTGGTAAAACCATACAAACAAAAATTTGTCCATTGGTTCTTTTTCTTTTGTAGTTTATTGCATTGTTTGAAGTTTTTAGCTCTTTTACAAATGAATATATTATCAGGTCTTCAAACCATGGGATGAAAGTGATTGTGACTTCTACCCATCTGTGATCTAGATATATTTTGGGCAAATTTACTGTAGTACATTGTGGTAATCGTTTGAATAAGCTATGATGGGAAGGAGCTTTGTGGCACCTGTTAGATGACCATAGTTGTCACAAAACAATACAGCATTAGAGGTGAGTGTCCTTTTTTTTTATGTAAACCTTGTAGCTTAATTGATCTCAGGACAATCTCCTGTACAGTTTAATCCAAATAATTTTTTAATGTATAATTTTACCTCAGAGCTAAAAGCTATCCCTTGCCAATTAACATTTTTTATTTTAACAAATCAATTTTGACAGAAAGGGATTATTAGCTTTTTAAGAAAAGTCTCCTTTATGTATGACCATTAATATTAAAATAACTAATACAATAAGTTTTACATGATTTTCTGTTGGACGCTCCCTTATGTAATGAGCAGTGGTGGCACGACAACATCAAATGAGCCTGTGTGCCAGTAGTGTTGCTCACTGAAATGTTACAGCCCCACTGCTGTCCAGAAAGAGAAAATGCAGAAGTTACCATGAAATTCACAGCGTTGTGAACACTTTCTCTCAAGCTCCCCCGAGGTTTCCATACCAGTGTCAAAGGAAGCTTCACCACACAGCTTCTCATATGGGAAATTTGGAGGGCAAGTGGCCTGCTCAGGTATTTCTGTGAATTTATTGCTGTGTTCAGACACTTGACAGGCATAGCAAATATATGAGTTTTTTCTGGGTTACACACAAATCCCTCAAAGGGAACTAGAGGCTGTCCTGTTACTCCAGTGATAAAATTGCATGCTCTTATCTTTTATGTTGTACCCTCTGAACAGAGTCTTTTCAACAGCTTCTCAGAGGTATAGAGGCGCTATAAATATAAACTCAGTAACTAAAAAGAAAATATTTTACAAGTTTAGTCCTCCAATAGTATATGTAGTTTTCCATTTAAATAATTATTTAAATATGCTTATATTGTGCTATTCAACTGTGCTGAGTTCAAAATGCAGTGCCAGTACTACCTTAAAAGACTATGGTTGCAGTTAGGTCAGTCTTAGCCTGATGTCACACATCTTAACAAAAAATTTGTTCATGTTTACTTTTCTTTTGGGTTTTTTTTATAGTTATACTTTAACTACCTAAACTGAAAGTCTGTAAGTACTTCTACCAGTGGCTTGGGATTCCATCTGTTTAGAATATAGATAAGTGATTCTCAGATGTTCCCATGGCAGCCTAAGAAGAGCTGGTAGCTGGGAGCAGACTAGCCAATCTCCTTCAAAAGTAGCAACTGTCACCAGTACAAATTATGATTTATTTATTACTTAATGGATTTAGAGCATCTAAAATCCTTAAAACCACTATTTTGTTTAATTCTTCCACATTTTATGTGGCACTACCTTTGAGTTTGTCAGATTTGTATACACTAATGTACACACATAATGGATAATGGAAATGAGTCAGACAAACTAGAAAATCATGCCATTTTACTTAGTTCTCATCAGGGACTATGGTTAGTTTGGTTAATTGATACAATATTGACTAAGTAATGACTCTCACTTCTGTCAACATTTTTACATTTGTTAAATTCCCTTGCCTGATTCTGCTTTTCTGCTTTATTTCCTTTTAAAATTTAAACATCTTAAAAAAGGCTCTTCTCAATTAATGCATTTCATGATTGAGGAACACTGAAATTAACTTTTAGCCAATTAAATTTTTACGAGTATTTGCTATTGTCGACAGTAGTAAAAACTTCTGTTTCAGCAACATCAATAATTAATTTAGAAGCACATGCCTGAAATACTTCTCCACATGCAAAAGAGTTGTTATTCTCCCACAGCTTCCCTCACAGTCATCCTGGTGACTCCCTTGGCACTAGTACGCCATTATTTTGTTGGCAGCATTTTGATTTCTGCATGGTTATGATTAACCTGTACAATGTGTTCCCCTTAATGCAAAGCTGTTTTCTTATCCTTCAATTCTACAAACTGGAAAAAGCATATAGCCGGAGGCCACACAGAATAATACCAATGTCAAGCTTTAAAAAACATATTTGTTTTGTGTCCTCTAAGGACAAATGATAGACATGTAAAAATGTTTTCTCTGTTTCTCTTTCATGGAATACTTACTTTAGAATTAACTTCTGTCACAGAAAACATAATTTGAAGCATCTACTATATATTATTTCTGAGCATTTCTGCTATAAAGAGGGAAATAGTACATTGTGTATGACATGTGTGATTACAAGGTTATAGAAACTCTTAATGTTTCTCTTGTTGTTATGGTTTCCCCTTAAGAAAGCTTGTCACTAGAAACAGAAGAACGTCATTCCTTCAAAAGAGGCAAGTATATAGTACTATCAAGCAGCACAGTGTAATGAATGTAATTTTTAATTGCTTTATAATACTTTAAATTCCTACACTTCTGAAGCACTTGTTGTTCTTCATGCAATCCAGTCATGTATCTGTTTTGAAATAGGTCAGAGAAGAAAAGGCATTTTTATAATACATTCTAAGTGTTCTGATGGTTCTTCATAAAAGCATTCTGTCTTTAATTTTGGCCTCTTTGAGAAACAATCATCCTAGTGTCCTTTTATTCATAAAGACTGCTCTTTTACATACTTTCTCTGTCTTACCTATTTGTTAATTCTGTTTCTCTGTGATATCAAGCATACTTCATTTCATGCTTCATTGTCCAGGTTTTAGTTTCAGCTCCAGTGTATTAAATGTTCCCACCCTTTTGCTCCATATTTTATAGTCGACAGTACAGAAGCGTTAAAAGCCTTTCTCAAGCAAAGAGGAAGATGAATGTTCTTAATGTGGAATTCTCTTCCTTCGGAAACTTGATTGACCCCAAATCTTATGACTCCACAGTCAAGAAAAATAAAACTCATTCAAGGCAAAAAGTATCTAAGTAGCACTTCTCTGAAGTTAAAGTAGTAGAAATTTCCTCTTTTCTTCCTATTTCCTACCCCTTCCTCTTTGAAATAAAGACAAAACCTATACATTAAAATTAAAATGAAAAAAAAAAAGTAAAAGGTTAGCTGTATGAGTTTTGCTAAAGTCTACATATTGTTAGGTATTTTATGTACCATTGTTTGTGATTAAAAAAAAAGTTTTATTTCATTACAGTGAAGACTTATTTTTGTTTAAAATCCTTAATTTCCTGTCTCAGTTGTCATTGTGAACCTCACCACAGAAAAAGATATCCAGGATTGAGGAATTCCTGATAAAAGTGGGGCAAGTTGGAAGGATCTCTGTGAGAGACAGTGTCGAAAGCCTTGCTGAAGTCAAGGCAGACAAAATCCACTCCCCTCATCCATCCAGGTAGTTGTTCCATTGAAGAAGGCACTCAAGTTGGTCAAGCATGATTTACTTTTAGTGAATCCATGCTGACTACTCCTTTCTTGCCCTCCATGTGGCTAGAGATTGCCTCTGGAATGAGATGCTCCATCATCTTTCTAGGAATTGAGGCAAAGCTGACTGGATTGCAGTTCTCTAGGTCATCGTTCTTGCTCTTTTTGAAGACTGGGGTGACATCTGATTTCTTCCAGTCCTGAGGCACCTCTCCTCATCACTATAACCTTTGAAAGATGATTGTGAGTGGCCTCGCTATCGTATCTGTCAGCTCTCTCAGCACTCATGGATGCCCAGGGACTGGTCAGGGCCCATGGACTTGTGGATGTCAAGTTTGCCAAGGTGTTCTCTAATTCAGGCTTCCTTGACCAAGGGAAAGTCTTCCTTACAAGATTCCTTTACCCTGGTCTTCTGGATCAGACATTCCTGAGGTCTGGTCTTGTTAGTGAAGACCAATGGAAACACAGGGTTTAGTAACGTTGCCTTCTCTGTGTCCTCTGTTACCAGGGTCCTCCCTCCATTTAGCAACATTTAGCAAACATTATCCTTTTCTTTCCTTTTGTTACTGACATATTTGAAGAAGCCCTTCTCGTTGTCCTTAACATCCTTGGCCAGATTTAATTCCAGGTGGGCCTTGATCTTCCTTTTCTCATTTCTGCTTACTCTGACAACCTCTCTGTATTCATTCCAAGTGCTTCCATCTGCTGTGTGTATCCTGCTTACACCTGAGTAAGCCTTTGACTTATTTCTTGCTCATCACAATGCATTGTCATTCTTGAGCCTGGAGGAAGTGATCCTTGAATATTAACCATGTTTCTTGGATCCCACTTTCCTGTTCCCATGGGATTCTTCCAAGAAGACCCCTGAAGAAACTAGAGATAGCTCTCTTGAAGTCCATGGTTGCAATCTTACTCACTGCCCTGCTTCCTCCTCACCTGACGCTGAACTCCACAACAGCCAAGGCTGCCCTCAACCTTCACATCTCCAACAAGGCCTTCCGTGTTTATTAGTATGAGGCTGAGGAGCACACCCTTCCTTGTGGGATCCTCCACTTCCTGTGACAAGTGATCCTGATAAGTCACTTAGAGAGGATCTTGGAAGCAGCACAGATCATAAAAATAGTGGTGATCACAGAAAGTACAGGTTTGTCTGGAATGGTTCACATTCCCCAAACTGGATCCACACTGTAGTGCGTTGACTTCACTATGCGTTTAAAAGCCATGCCGAGAAGTCACATGTGGCACCCAATCAGCTCATGAAGGTTGACCTTCAACTGCAGGGTGGCCACAACCCACCTCCTTGGGAGGAGGGATAGGCAGTATCCTGAGGACTTGGTCAGGACATGAGCTGCCCTGGACTGGAGAACCATGATCAGTACCCAGGGATTTCCTAGTGAGCACCCAGAGTGGACCTCCAAGGGTGTGGCTCGAGGGAAAGGAGTCCCTTCAGGTAGTCCTTGTCACATTGAGTCAGTGGGGAACCAAGAGCCAGCAGTGACAGTCCTTTAAAGCTTCCCCTTCACAGGACTCCAGTGAGGGAACAATAGCAATGGCTTGGCCACCTTGGCCTGGTGGATGTCACCACACACCATAATGTGTGGCAGAGGGCACAGTTGTAGCCTCAGCTGTTGTGCAGGATGATTTTTCTCCAAAATGGAGAGGAACTGGGCCCTGGTTTGTGCTTTCCTTCCTTTGTCTGGAAGATGAAGTCTCTGCCTCTGTTATCCAAAGGTCTGGAAGCAGTCAGTAACAGCATGAAGGGCAAAGTGGTCTTCCCTCCTCAGGCAGCCTGCTCTCACAGTTTTTTACTCCCTTTCCAGCCATCGCTGGCGCCCTGGTGTTAGTAGAGCAGGCATGGGCCAGTGCCTTCCTGCATGTTTTTGGGAGCCAATCACCCCTCTCTGCTGGTCCTAGCCAAGGAGCTGCCAAGAGGAACAGCACAGCATCCCTCTGCACTGCCCATGGTGGCATCTTTATGGAGCTACATGCAGCAGGGAAGCTTCCTGCAGCCGAGCTAAAGGCAGTTGGAAGGGGAACTTGTCAGGGAAGTTGCAAAGCATCCAGCATATTTTCTGCCTGGAGTAGAATTACAAGGAATTTTTGAATGTATTTGACATAAGTATATTTTAATTAAATGAAAAATTCCAGCAGGTATTATTGAAATACTGTCTAAATCTTGGGTTCAACTGAGGTGAACAAAGCAAAACCGTTAAACAAAGAAAGAAACACCAAGAATCCCAACAAGTAACAACTTAAAAACAGAGAAAAGTTGATAGTAACAGAAGTGAAGCTAAAAATATAAGGAGCATTAAAAAACTAAAATAAATTTTAATACAGCAGAATAAAAACAGCAAACCAACCAGCTATATAGATCCTAGTTGTCAGCTGAAATGCTTAGAACAAGACTGTAGAAAATGTAGATATTATCTTTCTTTTGCCTTGTGAACTAATTGCTTCTGAATGAAAAGAAGATATTATCACATTGATGGTACCAAGATAGAACAGAAAGAAGCATGTGTTCTCCCTGATCACCATCCCATAGTAGTCATTAAAAACAAAGAGGAAAGGAAAGATTTTTCTGTCTATAATAGTTGGACTCATTAACATATCAGCTACTCCTTCTTTGATTTAATGGAACATCAAACAGGTTGTGCTCCCACTTACAGTCATTAGGCTTGAAGTGCTGATTGCTGCATATTCAAGGCCTTCAGCTTCTCTGTGGCACCATCATGAGGAATACCCATAGGTGTCTTTCCTACTGTTCAACAGTTGCATTTGAATGTGCATTAAAAACATGATTGATTTGTCAATGAACGAAGCTGATTTCTGGGCAGGTTCAAAAATTATGTGTGTGCGTGTGTGTGACTGTATGTGTGTGTATATATATACGTATAAGTATACACTTTTAAAAATTCCTAGGTCAGAACTTCTCCATATGATATATTAATGATTTAAAGCCACACTTAAACTTCTTAGCACATGTACTTTCCTGTACACATTCTTGAAAATTCTTATAAATGAAAAGATTAGTGTTTATTTATGTTGACAATGGTTTTCCATTATTTTGGGACAGCAACTACGAAACTGAAGGAAATTATTACTTATAATTATGCTTGCCCTTAGAAAAACAGAATTTATAGTATGGGCTACGCCACTGTTTGCTGTCCAGACATTTTAGTGCACTTTGGCAGGAAATATATCATCCATTTTGGTGACAAAACAAGAGCTACTTCCCCTTAATAAAAGGGCTTTGAGCATTGTTATGATCCTTCTCTTGTTTGTACAATGAAGTAAAGGTATGCTTTATGGTTTCTGCTTGGACCACGACACCATGGGGTGTTACAGACTTTCCAGAAGTGATGGACACAGATAAATCGCTACTGATGAGAATTATATATTGGTGGCCCTAAAAATACTGCTTCTTCTGGAGGCACAGTAGCCTCTGTTGGGGAGCCATGGAGCTCAGAACCCTAAAATACCTTAAGCCCTAACTCGTGCATCTGTTGAATGCACCAGCAAAAGAAAATTGTAGAAGTGCTTGGGTGGTGTTTTCATTTGGCTTTTATGTGATTGCAATGTGGCAATTAGTAATTTTAGACAATAAACAAGATGACAACTGCTTAGCAGCAGAAGGCAGAAAGAAAGAACTCATCAGTGCTGCCGTACTCCCACTCCCATTGTCCCGTTCACATTATCTCAGTCACATACCATAACTGGAAGTTAAGGCAGCAGCTCTTTTTTACACAGCATAAAGATATACAAATAACAACCATTAAATAAGAAACATCACACCACATCAAGATTAACAAAAGTAATAATGCTGACCTTGCTAACACTCGAGTCTTTTCAACCGCAAATAATCTTCCATCCTGACAGGGAAGAGCAAGACACTTAATCCTCTAACATGTTCATGATAGAAGAATTGTCACTCCTTCCCAATTAATCATTACTGAAGACAGTTCCCTTATACTGGAAAAGATTATTCTTTAGCCCTTTGCCAGCTAAGACCCCATTCTAGCCAGCTAGAATTCTCTTAACTTTGGTCCAGCTAAACCCCTTGCATTTGAGATCTAGCATGTCACATTGACCCAGGCTCAAATGTCCCTTAAATGGCTGTTGGGTGCCTTTGCCTCAGTATCTTAAAGAAAAGCAAATCTAAAGATTATTGAGATTTTCTTTTGATCAAAACTAATTTCTCTTTGTAGTTTTTCTAAACACACTTTGGGTAGAGCTTTAGCATGGTATAAAGATTAATGACCCTTTAGAGGAGTCCTGCAGATTTCATTTGTATTCTCCACACTGTGCTTTCACACTTTCAGAGAGCATTGCTGAACTTCTGAACCACTTTGTCAACCTTGTTAATTTGACAATGATTTACATCTCTCTTAATTCATATTGGAATATCTTCAGCTGTAGCTATTTGTTAGTTATTCCACTCAGGAGAGGAAATCCTGGACTCATTACCACAGCACAAACTCTCAACACATCCAGCTGTGTAAATCATAGAATCATAGAATCATAGAATTGATTGGGTTGGAAAAGACCTCAGAGATCATCAAGTCCAACCCTTGGTCCAACTCTAGTCAGTTTACTAGATCATGGCACCCAGTGCCACGTCCAATCTCAGTTTAAAAACCTCCAGGGACGGTGAATCTACCACCTCTCCGGGCAGGCCATTCCAATGCCTGATTACTCTCTCTGTAAAGAATTTTTTTCTAATATCCAACTTAAATTTCCCCTGGCAGAGCTTAGTCCTTGACTAAGAGCACCCATTTTTTCAGCCCATGCTGATACCCAAGTGTGTATATAATAAAAGTCAGGTGCGTTGTATATTGTGTTTCCATTTCTCACTTAGACCTAGGTCTCTAAAATCTTTCTCTTCCTCCCTGTAAGAAGAAACTAGATCCTCCTTCATAGAGAAGCATATATGTACAACCAGATGAGACAGACAACAGTGTTTTTATCTATATTGATGTGGGGTTTGTGTAATGACTAGAAAAAAAGTTGGGAGTTCAAGGTTATGCCTAATGAAATTCTTTCAAAGGCTGACACAGTTACACCTGTGGTTAAAATTATTCCGTGTACTCTGACAGCATACACAAACAGCATTCAGCACCTCAATTCTGCAAAGATGTGCTTGCCCTTACCTGGAGACACTGACTGTGTCTCTGGACGGACAGGTTTCTAAGGCAGCAAGCTGCAGAAACATCTGCAACTGCTGCAAACTTTGCTGAACTCAGTTTCATATTGGAGGAGAGACTGAAGCAGGGACTGACTGGCTCATAGGGCATCACTGATTTTACAGAAGTAATGTTTGAGGAAATTTCTATTGTTGGGCTTATGTCATGGTTTAGGAATGGTACTCTCCAATTTAGCCTTCCCACTGAAACCACTCCAAACCGTGCACTGCTCGCAGACTCTCCTCTGCCCCTACCCTGCAGCAGGCTGGAGAGGAGAACTGGGGGCACAAAAGGTAAAGATCACGGGTTGAGAAAAGAACAATTTACTGGAAACAGCAATAATATAAGAAAACAAAGAGTAACAGCAACGATACTAATGACGGAGGGTACAAGCAAAGAAACGTTATTGCTCCCTGCAGAAATCCTCTACAATACCTGATCGCTCCCTCCACCACGCTACCCTGACCCAGAAGAGAGACTTTCCCCCAGTCCCCCAAAAATGGTATGAGTGGTATAGAATAACCTCTGTGTCCTGGTCATGCACCTTCCTGGCTACTACCAAATTAACCCTGTCTTGGCCAGGACCAGGGCACTTACCAATGCACCTTTTGAGACCATGGAGGCACTAGAATGCAAATGCTGTCAGCTGGAGGGTGGTCTCACTATTGCACCTCTTAAACTTACTGGATACCTCTTATCTCTTCCTTTTTGCATATATTGAAAAAGTAGATATCTCCCTTCAAGATCAGGTTAGCTGTCTGTAGGGTGCCCTTATATTCTATTTTTTTAGTCAGGGATGAGCAAGCTCAGCTTCTTTCCAGTGCATCTTGTGGCCATGTGGCTCCAGTTAATACTTTGTAAAAAAGCCTTGAGCAAAACAAAATGTGCGGACTTTTTATTCAACAGTGCACTAGTGTTGCTAATTGATTTTTGCTTGATATGAAACATAGGCTAAGTGATATGGATAATATCTGTCTGTAAAAGACCGTAAAAATATGCTCTTAACCTCAGCATTGAATGAGAAGGTTTGAGTTCATTTGGTTATTCATAGATGAATGTAAATGCTTCTCAGTTGCTGCTTCCTAATACACAATGTTTTCCTTTCCCTCACAATGACACCATATCCTTCCCATCACAGTGTATCTCATGTGATATGTATTGTGCTTCTCCGGACCAAAACCTAAAATCATAATTGGCACCTAATTAAACAACTAAGAAATCCAGTTGTTCCATATAGGCACCTTATTATTTACATTTCCATTGACATTGAGGTAAACTGTGCCATGGACAATATATCCTTTTGATTATGTATTGTCATTTACAATTACTGTTTGTGATCAAACAGACTGTAACAACTTCTCTTACTACTGTTATATTGATTTTATTTGATGTTAATCTTTTTACTGGAAATCGTGTTTAGCTGTTGCTACAAACAGATCTACATCTACAAAAGGTTTGGAAAACAGCACAACCCCTCCACAAAAAAAAAAAAAAAATTATCACATCATTTGCGCCATTTGCTGCTTTAGGATGAGGTTATATCTTTAATTCTGTTATATCTTTAACATGCTTTTATTCTAAGAAATCTGAAGCTTGTTAGATTATGTGATCTACTACAATATTGAGGTATTTCAAGAAATTCTACTATTCCTTTAGATATGATTAAGCTATTTGACATTTTTTGTCCTTAATCCAGTGTATCTAAATGCATTTTTTTCACTTTAAGGAACTATCAGAGTATACACTTTCTCTTTCCACGTACTTTGACAGGTGGTAAGAGAACATCTGGAGAGGCCCAAGCTGTGAATGATAAGGATTTGGGCTTTTAAGTTTCCATCTTCAGAAATTTGTGGCACTAAGAGATCTGTAGACTTCCATGAGGTTTGTCCTTAGAAATTATTGTGTCCTACCAAATGCTTACAAGGACAAGAACTGAGGACGCATCTAAGTCAAATAACTTCATGAACTTCAATATTATATGTATATCTACGGCAAACTGCATGTATATCGAGGGAGTTCTTTTGGATGTGTGTGTTGCTCTTATAGATCTACCACTAAGATCGGTAAAGAAAGGTGGCAGGTCTTGACAGACCATCAGAACCAAGTGGAGACAACCGACATCTACCTCAAACGCTATAACCAGATCTGACAAGAAGCAACAAAGTCCCCCAAACTCCAGATGAGGCACAATTGCTCTTCTGCTGTGGTGCCTCCATTGGGAGTGTCCAGTAGTGGTGCTGGCTTCGCGATCTTCCCCTCTTGTCTCCTTTGCCATAAAGTGTCCTGCCTTCTCATTTGTGCTGTGCTAGTGCAGCTGATTTTTGTCATGATATGGGAGCCTCCTTTGATGGGAAAAGATCAACAGGAGGCTTGTAAGAGGCAAGAGCCTATACTTCTAAGTCTGTATTTTAATACTGAAAATGATGAATGCAGTCGTTTTGTTATGTTGACAACTGCCCCACAAAAGAAAATAAAATTACTTCTGAGTTTTAGATATTTCCCACTTGAATCTTCATGACAGTGAAATTTGGGTACTGCTACTACTGAGGCTGTCAGGTAAGTTCATGGTGTGAAAACAAAAATTATATGGGAACTGAGAATAAGGCAAGGAGCTCTGGTTTGGATAAAGGCATCACCCTTGCAAAGTAACGGTTTTTATTCTTTGAAGGAACTTGCTCTGTTTTAACATTCTTTAAAAGTGCAGACTTAAATAATGAGAACATAGCATTTGTTGAAAGGAAGCTGATTTCCATGTACTCTATTATCTGCTATATTTATCTAGAAAAAGAATTGTTTAGTATTTGACTTAAGTTTCTGCAAGAGTTAGGCTTACTAGCACTATTAATAATTCTACAAATTTTAACAGAAAAGTAAATTTTCATGAAATACACAATGCTTTCCTGGATTGTATTTTTTTTTTTAATTCAGTTGATTATCTAAGTGGAAATTACAGATGTTCCTACAGATCTTTTTTTTAGTCACTGGAGAAGACTTGCACATAAAAGGCGTATTTGCATTATTTTTATATCCTTATATTTTAAAAGAACTCAGTCTTTAAACACTTCTCCCTCAAAAGAACAAAATCAACAAAAGCTTTTGTTGCTTCACGTGATATATGTATATCAAAACCATAAATGTATATTAAGTTGCTTACATGTAACAGTTTATGCCTTAGCAAACCTTGCATGAAAATGAGAACAAAGAAGACTGAAAGTTTGTGTTTATTTTAAGCATCATGGTCTTTTATATTAATATTAATCAAGCACTGCACAAAATCAACAACAATTTGAATTAAGAAATTGGATATCAGGACCTTTTTCATCAATAGGAATCTAAAGTCATTTTCCAGTAGGCAAAGAGTAACAGAGTTGTTGCTTGGTTGTTGGGGGTGTTTTTTAATATATTTTTAATGTATCAAAAAAAGAATCCTAGTTTCAGATAGACTGCAAAATAGCACGAGTACCTGTCACTAGGAACTGTAGGTTGTTTTGAAATTCAAATGCCAAACCAAAAATACTCATCACTTATGAAAGTTTCTTTGTATGCTTTCAGGGACACGTGAAAGACATATCCTCAAGCAGAAAAAAAATAGGACTTCCAATAGACTAAGTCATGGTTACTCTAATTTTAATGCATTGCATCAGCAAAAGACAAGGATGGATTTACAGTGTTAAAAATGGTCTGGAGAACAAACTCACACAAAATTTTAATTTAAAGCCTCCTGGGCCAGAGTGGGTACTGAATCCAACTTCCATAGTCTGGGTGAATGCTCCACTTGCAAGAAGAAAAACTGGTCTGCAACCAGGTGGTAATTTTTCTTAAATGTGGCTTCTCTTTGTTTGATTGCGTAGCTATATTTTTGGCTGCCAAATCCAGTCTATAGAGAGGCCTTGAGACCTCAACTGATCAACATGTGACATGGGCAGAGAAGCAGATAGTTTCATAGTGTCACTTAAGCATGAGCATAAACAAGCAGACAAGTCCCTCCTACCTGGAGAATCAGCAGAAGTAAGACCCTCTGCTCCTCAAAATTCTCTAGGTCAAAGACAGAGGCATGTAGGAAGTTTCATTGCTTCAGGAATGAAGGAAGGACAACTGAGCAGAGGTTTTGGGGTTGCAGCTTGGTTTGCAGTCTGTCTAGCACCTCTTCCCATCTTCCCTCCTCCTTGTGTGCGTGACCCAAACCAACAAACCTGTGGTCGCTGGAACTAACGCTGCTGCCCCAACCAGTTAGCAGCGTGGCTGCTGTAGCCAACAGAGAAGGCCATGCCCTTCTATCAAATGGAAATAGCAATTTTCTTTTCCCTTCTAGATGTTTTGAAATATACAGCTGAAAGTCTCGCACAGTGAGTAAGTTTCCACTTTAAAACAAGCCCGCAGTATTGTTTGCCTGCAATGAAACAAAGGTTACATGTTTCAAAAGTTTGCACAGTAAGTACTTACAAGCAGCACATTGTTTTTCATTACCAATGATTTGTTTTCTTGCAGAACAACTTCTTCTAAAATATTAAACACAGTCAAAGTGACTAATGCATTTTTTTAATCTAAGAACTGCTTGATTAAATATTTACAAGGCACGCAATTTTGATTTCTGCCAACAATAGTCAAAACTTGTGTATAAAGATTAATTACTTATAAAGTAAAACACATATTTCAAAAACTGACATTAAAATTGCATCTGCACTGTATGATGGATTTTATTGTACTCTCTTCTGGTGGACTTTTGGTAAAGTTTTAGACTGCTGATGGAAATGACTTGTCTGAATTGACTAAAGCTTGAACAAGTGGAAACTGAGAAGCAAACTGTATCTTGTACTTTTGATTCTGATCCATTCATTATACCCTATGTCTACCCAACTTAATATTAAAAATATACAGAATTTTTAATTACATTATATTATTGTGAATTATAATCTTACATCAAAAGGTATTCATATTTCAGATAAAATTTAAAAACTTTTGATAAATAATCTCTAAAAATAGTTGTGCTGTTTTAACTGTAACATTTTATACTCTCTACATGATTGGGGTTTCTAATGACAAGAAAAATATATATTTCTTTTACTATACCAAGACTGCCCTCTAGAGTCTCATTGGGCCAAATTAATCGCTGGTGTAACCTCTCCAGATTATCTTTGAAATGTACATATCTTTACAGGCCTCATTATGCAGTGCTGCAATTTGAATGATACAATGCTCTTGAAAAAGTAGATAATGCAATTTCAAGACAAAGATGGTAATATTTTTTCACTTACTATCAGCTCGGACAACTCATTGCAAAAAAACACTTGTAGCCCCTCTGCTGCAGATATTTCACATTTCAAATTGAGTCACAAAATATTAGAAAAATGATGAAAAAAGAGACTAGTTTAAATCTCTTCCTAAAACCACATGAGAGATGTGTATGTCTATAAAAGATGACAGAGGGGTTGCATCCATGGTGACTGAATTCGGCTCGCACTTGTTCTTTCTTTACAAGTGTTAAAAGGCAGCACTTCTTCCCTCTGAGGGTTGGGTTAAGCTTCCATTGGAGCCAATGGCAAACCTTAAGTAATCAAGGAAACAGAATTATTGCACTGATTGCCAGAAGCGTTTGTATTTGGTTGTTAAATTAATAATGGGTACCTGGTTCAATAAACAGTTGTGTTTCCCATTAAATTGTAGCTGCACTGCTGCTTCTTAGTACTTACCAATATATTATGCAAAAAAGGCAGGGGAAAGAGTACAGATGAAAAGTAAAGAGATCCACACAATATGGTTTTAAAATATATGATGCAATGAAACAAAGTTTTAGCACACACTTTCAACCATATACCACCTCATATTATTGACAGTCTCATTTTCAGATTAAAATAATGTAATTCTCAATTACACCTCTGTAATTTAAATCTAAGAATATGATTTTATTTTTCTTCTCTCAAAAAACTGAATTTTCATTTTTTCCTGCTTCCTTCCTCCTAGTAGGAATGGCTTATTCAGGTTCCTTGTTTCATTTTTTATATATTCTGAGGCAAATCTGGGATGAATAGCCTCATCCAGGTAACTGAAACTGGCTTGACTTAAATAAAGCCAAAAGGATCTGGCCCTACATTGATATTTACTGGAGTCTGAATTTATTCAGTGAAGTTCTTTATTCTCATAGGTCTATAGGAAGTAACAAAAAAAAAAAAGAACACACCCAATCTGGATCACCATAAATGGCACAGAACTAGTAACTGGGTTTTTTTAAAATACAGTTTTGTTGGGAATAAACCCCAGTTACTTCATCATTCTGTATTATACAGTCCCAAGCACCTGTATTTGTCTTACGAGGGAGATCCAAGCTCTACTGTGAGGAGCTGTGCAGTTACTTGTGGTTATTGTGACTGCCACATGAAGAGTTACAGCCAATTATTTTGGACTTTTATGACAAATTTGACACCCTGAGAGCACAGCAGGCAGAACAAACACAACACACACAGTATACACAAATCTACTCTAAGTAGGTTGCAGGCAACATGGGAAATGTTATCCTAGTGTAACAATGCAAAAACTTACAAACATTATGCTACACATCTTAGACCTAAATTGACAAAAACATCTAACAAATAAACTCTTTCTTTCATCTAACAGAAATTATTGGAGTCTAATTGAAGGCCACTGCAGTCAATAGAAGTCTTTCCATTGCTGGCTTCTTACTCATCCCTTCTTATCCTCTGTATACTTGAAATGGCAGGAATCAATTTAGACCATCTCCTAAACACATCTACACAATCTAATGATCACAGGACACTGGAGAAGAATACAAAAACCTCAGATATTTCTCTGCTATTCCAAGAAACCACTTTTTATGTCATTTGCTTCACTATTTCCCTTGGCAATAATGGGAAAATATTCTACATTTCTTATTATCTCTTTTGCATTGTAATAGGTTCCCTATTACTATTTATATTTAGATCCTGTTTTTCTGACTATGCCTTGGAAATACTTGCAGTCATTCCCAACATCAAGATATGGCTCTATCTTTTAGGGAGTATTGATTTTTTTAAATCCTCTAATTTTGTTGCCTTCAGGCTGGTATTTTTCACCATTAGGCCATTTTTTCACTAAAACAGAAACAGAGATAAAAGAGACATTTTAAGAAAAAAAAAAACCAACCTTGCTAGTGATTTATCTGAAAGTAACATCAAACATTTTTCCCCACCTAGCCCTATTGCAACCATGATTTCAGAAATAATGGATAATTCGTTGGATTTGGGTGCTAAACAAGAGTTGTTGTATTTGCACTGTTTAGAAAGATAAGAGCTATTTTATATAACCACCTGCTGTAATACATGCATGAAGGATGACAGATAGAGCTTTGCACTTGACTGAAGAAGATCGTAACCATTAGCCTGCAATTTACTTCGAGGCACCACTTTCCCAGTGTCCCCAGCTGGAGCCATTTCACTTTGTATGAAACTACTGTGATAAAGAGAGAGCTTGGGAGAGTGAATCCGCTGCTTGGTACCTTGTCTGCATAGTGGAACTATGTATAGTGTTTATGGCACTCTCATATCCCTCAAAAATGTCTGATCATGCTAGACAAGGAAGGGATTTGTCCGTTCTCCTTTTTCCGAACATTCCTTCTCTTAATGATTGGAATAGGTTTTAAGATTTGGATTTGTCCGTACTCCCCGCAGTAAGATGAGAGAATTGGGTGAACGTGACCAGGTGCCGAAGTGAACAACAGAGCCACTGCAGCAGGGGGTCCCTGGACTGTTTCGTGTGATCTGGTGCTGATGCAGAGCTGAGAGCACGTCTGTGCTGCCCCTGGCACTGGCACTAATGCAAACAAGTGCACAGCCTGTTCCAGCCGAAGGCTTACAAAACCAGTGATGGAGTTTTGGGCAGATGAACTTCAGAGGAGGATCACCTCCACGCGAGTGGAAGGAGATGCACGGCACATGGTTGAGGTGGAGGGAGGAACAGCAGTCCTGAGAGATGGCAGCTTTAGGAGGGTAGTACTTGTAAGGGTAGAAGACCCTTCTGGAAGATTTATTACGAGGAGATCAGGGCTTCTTTCGCTTAGGAAGACTTTCCTGTCCAGAAGAGGCACATTTTCCAGGAACAGTTTTAGATGTTTTCACCTCCTGAATTCCAGAGAAACCCTTCGCGGTATGAGAAAAACATAAGTACTTTCAGGCATGTTAGAAAGGCCACACAGCAGGGGGGCCAAGGATAATAAAAGCCCTGAGAAGAACAGGGAGCATGTCTTTCCCCGGTCCCCATCTTTGAAACACCATTAAGGTTAATGTTTTTACATCTAATGTCCTCCACTTTGGAAATAAATTTTCCTACAATCCTTCCACTGCCTGGCATTTTGGAGGTACCTGCACATTATTTTCCTTCACAGTACCTGAAATATTTTGAGCAGAATTAATAGCCCGTGGTTGGTATAAGGGAAGTTTTAGTTCCTGGTCTTCTTCTCCAGAAAATTTTCCCACAGACAAGTTTTCTAATCCCATATTTCAAAACTGAAATAAGTAATTTGCCTCTAAAAGTGCTGACGATTCCAATGTCTTCAAAGACATGCGTAGACTACATTAACAATTTAACCTGAAAGTTCAGCTAGAAATGTAATGGTGCCTGTGAAGAAACAGCGCCAAAACAGTTTTCAAGTGGGAAAATCACACATTCCCCCATGTTCTAATTACTTCCCCATACCATTTCAAGATTAATTAAATTTGGTTTAACTATTTCTTCAGGAAAGGGGATATATGAGGAGGGAAATAACTTGAACATGAGCAATAGGATCTCAGTTAATTATCCTGCCAAAACTTTCTTTCTTCTACTTATTTTCTTCTTCCACAAAACTTTTCACTTAATCAAACATTTTTCCTTTTACATCTTGGCATTGCCAAATTCATCCTCTTCCTCTGGCAGCTGTTACGTGTGTAAGAACTGCGCTGCCTCTCTTGGAAGGAAATTGCCTCTCAGTGTTGTGTGCTTGACAAACAAACTCCACTCCATCTCTGGTTATCAATTGAAGTATTGGAAAAAAAAATTCCCACAGTGTGAAAAAGGAAGAATCACAGCATATGAGATGTCTAAACAAACCATTGTAAAGGTATCATTGCATTGAAGCTGGTGGACAAGAACACTCAATTTGTGTTCATGTGTGGGTGTATTCACTTCAACACACACCCATATAGCTAAATTAAAAAGAAAAGGGTCCATGCATTTTTTTCCTTAGACTCTGAATTTCTAATTCTTTCTACATATCACTGTAGTCAGGTAAGGATTAAAGATGTGGTGTTTCTCCTATGAAGCAGAACAAGATTTCTCTACTTAATCTAAAGTCAATTTTGAATTTTGGATGAATTCTTCACACATAACTGCCAAGGGCACAACATCCTGCCTGCTGTGCCAAAGAGGAAACCTAAGTAGTAAATGAAATTTGGTCCCTGTGTAGCAGAGGAGTCTTGCTGGTTACCCAGCACAGGAGGTGCATGTAGAAGCCATATCTCTGGAGACAGTAACAGGCTGTACTGCTCTGACTTCCCCGTAAGTCTGCACCAGTGGTACTGGAATCAAGACAGATCTTGGAGTGATTAAAGATCATACATTTGAAATTAATTTTTCAAAAGCAGTTTAAAATAGCTGCTTAGAAACTCTCCAGGTTGTGAGCTATTCTGTTGAGCTAGCATGGTCTCATTCTGAATTTACACAAGCTCCCCTGTAAATTCTGAATTCTCTTCAGAACATCCTTCTGACTTTCTTTAAGGATCTTTCTGAATTCTTCCCTCTAATTAGGGCCACTCAGATAACAGATATAATCTACCTCTTGCATTTCTTGTTCTGTTATTTCTTAGATCCCAGAGGATGCACTGGTTGCCCACCTCAGTACTCCTTCAGAGCTAGTATTGACTTCATAGTGCCCAAAACGTCTCACTGTACCTTCACTGTGTGAAAGGCAAGCACAGACTCCTACAAATACTCCTGAGTCTGCAGTTTGCTCTGGTGCTTCTCCACAGGCTGTAGCACTCTGTGTGTCACAGGTCTGGCTTTACTAAATACAGGAACAGCATCACCACCCACAGCTGGCCCCAGAGCTCCTCCTTTCTACCCAATGTATGTCTGTGCTAAATGTCTCCATCTGATATCATGTGTGTACTCCCCAGCCCAGTCTTAACTTTTGTAGCTCTTTCTTCATATGGAACAAATTTCTTCTACTGCAAATAACTCCAAAAGTAAAGAAATACATTCATAAGCTGCAGTGACAGAAAGCATGGTAGGGACTTTGGTAATAAATGCAGTCCTTTTATCCTTATTCTCAGCCTGGGAAAAAAATCTACTTTTTTCCAATCAATAATTGCAGATGCTTATATTCCTAGAAACACAGAGAAAGGAGCATTTAAATGCTGTGGACGTAACTCTTTTCCTATAACTAATAAAGATCTTATATATGGTTCACTGAAACACAGGATCAAGATCTTCCTTGAGTCCTGACCCTTGATATCACAGACAATGGTATCCTAAAATTGATTTAATAAATGTATTTTATTTAATTTCAAAATTAGGTCTTTTTAACTGCAGTGACTTCTCTGGAAGAACTAGAATAATGCTCAGGAACCTCATAGTTTCAGATCTAAATGCATCTATAATCTTTTTATGTCTATTTCTTCCTATGCCAACATTGCCTTTTAATTAAAAAAGTTGTTTCCCCTCACTGTGTTTACACACTTGATGTATTTGTAAATTGCAATCACAGCCTCCTCCATATTGAAATCTACTTAAATAAACAAGTCAGCCCTCTGCAGTGTCCTTTCCACAAAGTGGGGTTCTCTGGTGTTATAGGTTTGGATTTTGATA
>VWZG01005741.1:175827-186809 GCA_013396735.1 Grallaria varia | reverse complement strand
GGGCTCCAATGTTTCTCCCTGTCACCAGCTCAAAGACAGCAGCAATCAGTGTTTAGGCCTCGCTTATCCACATGGGCTGAGGCCTGATCTGAATGCTCTGTCCAAGTCCATGTCCAAAAGGGAAGGTACCTGCTGTTCTTAAGGGACGTTTGGCGACATTTTATGGTATTAGTTATTTTGTTAAGCTAATCCCTGCATTCTGATTGTGTATATCTGTTGTGTTTTTACCCCTTTCTGTCCTTTTTCCCCTTCCCTTTTTCCCCTTTTCCCTGTTGGGAGTGGTTGGGGTTCCTACTCATATGCATACAGTGTTTAATTGCATATAATTATATATATACGTAGAAATATATTCCTTGCTGCAATTTTCCTTTGCTACCATGTTTGTTTTTTTTATTGTTTTTCCTTTCCCTTTTCTCTTTCTCCCTTTCGGGAAGGGGGAGGCTGTGTGGTTGTGGTGTGGGCTTGGTTGGGAGCCAACCAAAACTTTTACACTTGGTTACTGAGCAAGAGAAATCAGAAACTTGCACTGAAAATGTAATAATACCATAATTTTAGGTTAATGTTATTATAGAGTTATTATAAAAACATGTGATAAGCCATAACAACCATGGGTCACATCAATAATTTTTCATCCACCCAGTTCTTGTTTGAATGTAGAAGGGTTGCATATCCACATGTCCAGGTTGAGCTTAACCTAGTACAATTCACAGTTGATGATGAGTAGGAGGTGGAAGAAAGAAAAGAAGTGAAAGCCTATATGCAGTTATGTACTAATACATTAACCTGATCATACATCTGTCCAATGGTATACTGAGGAAACATATTTGCGGGTGCTCAAGTGAACTTTTGAAGAGGACTCAAATTCTGAATTAACGTGGAGGTACTCTGAATTGTCTTCTCATTTGTCTCAAATTAAATATCTGACAAAGCAGACATCAAATGAAGAGTTATTTGATCATTAATATTACAAAATAATTCATTGCTGGTGCAACAATACTTAATGCAAGTGAAAAAAAATCTTTGTACTAGCTGTGCCTTGGGAGGAAAGAGCTAGGGCAACTGTTTTCTGAAATTGTCTATCATTTGTAATAGACCATGGTCTTAAAATGTATTTGAAGAGCTCAGGTGAAGAAATGTTTTATTTCTGTTTTGATTTAACCTCAATAACCTTTTATTTGGATTAGATTTTTTTCTTGAAAACATTTGGTTTTCTTCCTGATTTGATCCTTATTGTAAGAGAACACGAAAATTTGTAGTTTCAAATACACTTGTATCCACTTTCAAATATGGTGAAACATGGAAAACTGATAATTCGAGTCAAAAGTTTGGCAGTAAACACTTTTAGGTTTTAATTATGAAGTTCTGAAACCTGATAAGCAGATAGCAAGAGTCAAACCTAGGGCCTGTCAGAAACTGGGTGAATTTGGAAATTGCAAATGAAAATAATACCTTTAAAAAATCTGCCTAGGACTGGCACTATTGCACTAAAAATGTTGTGCGTTGAGTTTCCAAGATTGAGAGTTTTTATATTACTTTGTTAAAACCTTGATTGCCTAAGACTTAGATTACCTGCTATCCCAGTTCCTTGCCTTCTTCATGGGAGCTTCAAATAGGCTTAGTAGCTGGACGTCATATTAGAAGTGTAATTATTTCATTCATTTTAGTCTCTTTTGTAAAGGGATTAATATTTTGTGTTTTGATTGGGCCTTATTAAGACTAACATGAGAGAGAGGCTTCTGATGGCCCTTTGTGCAAATCTGAACTTTGCCCTAGAGACAGACAGAGGAAGACACTGATTTCTTCAACACATTTGTTTTTCTGGTCTGCAAGGACTGCCAAGGTGCTGAACCTTCAGACAATTTGCTCCTAGGCCTTCCCTCACAACAGTTTAAGAAGGATGTGCATTAGAAGAAAAGGACTTCATAGCACTATTTTTTTCCTTTATGGATGTTAATATGACTGAAGACATTTTTGTGAGGTAGTTATATTTTAAGGTGCATTAGGTGCTCTGTTGCCTCTTTTTACGCATCCACTGTTCATTTTAATATTTTCTAAGAGCATCTGTAATATGTGATAGGTGTTAATGTCACTTATACAATTAAATTAACTAGGTGTTCTGAAATTGTCTTTAAAGGTCAAATTATAATAATCTTATACAGAGTAGTACTTTTACTCAGGGGTAGGTCTAGGTAAATCGATAACACTAGATGAAATAAGGTTAGATACATAAAAGCACTTTGGCACCGCATATCCTTCACAATGTACTTATTAGTGCCTAACTTCACAGATTTAGAGTCTCAGAATCCCTGTTCATTTCATGAAAAACTTTGAGACATGAAAAATTTGACTCCTAAAATATCTATTAAAATTTTCCATCAGCATGATTTCACAGTAACACAGAGATTTACTTCTGAGTGGTCAGAAGACTTGACGGTATGGAAGATACGTGTATCTGCTTTCTTTTATTTCCCCAGCTACTACTGTTCTACTATAAACTACTTGTTCCTCTACTTGCATGCATCCCAAAAATATCTGGAGCAGAAGAAAGTGCTCCAGTCATCAGCCCCATGAGTACTCCGAACCATAGCTTTCTCAGTCTTTCCTATTAGCTGTCGTGTTTGACATAAGCCTTTAAACTTGCTCAAAGCAAGGACTGAAACTTTAATACTGCTCTCCAGAGGCAATAACTGTAATCTGTGCTGCTGTATTTCACTTACCTAGTGTTTGTGTAACTCTTTTTTAGGCAAAGTAGAAAGCTATCAGTAGAAGGATTGAAAAAGACCCATACCAACACAACTGAGAATTCAGACTACTCAGCTGAAAGGTGTACACACAAGAAGAATAATCAGCAGAAAATTTTGGAACTTGTTGCTTCTTTACTCCAAGAAGTCACTACAACCATTCGAAGTACTGGATGTTGTAGGGTTGCTGTAGAAATGGAGTAATCCACTGTACAAACCACATGCATTGTGACTGAAAATCACCAATATGGTGTTTATCAGCTTCAGGTAATCTAACATTAGATGTCGACTTTTGGTGGTAGTCTTAACAGTGTTTCTCAGATCAGTCTATTGACTTCCGTTGCTTCCTTTCTTCAGTGGTTAATTCCTCCCAAGAATTGTGTTGAAGGAGACTTGGTTTATTGATGGGAAATCTCTAGGAAACAGTAGCCCTTAGAGTTTGACTGATTATGCAGACTTCTTGGAACAGCACAGATAGCATCAGTAAAGAAGTATCCAAACTAGGTATGATTGGATTAGCACACCTACTGGCAGCCATAAAGATGCACTGTTGACTGTAGTACATCCTAGTAAAAACCAAGACATGTAAGACAGGCTGGAAAGATGGAAGGGTACCAAACTAAAAGGGTTAACCTGAGTTTAGTTCAGGAATGTAGCTGTCCTGCTCACTTCTGAAAGGGAGTCTGAGGTTTTTAAGTCATCTACTGCTTTTGGAAATGCTGCTGGGAATGCCTCTCTTTCTCTTTAATGTATGCCTCAGCACACCATGACTTCAGTCAAAACAGTCTCCAGTACATCTTGCAGCACAATGGTGAATTTTTTTGCACTGCCTGGTGTATCATGCATGTGAGGAAGCACAGAACCTCTACCTTGGCAGCTCACCGCAATAGTTGTACAAGAATATAGTGTGGATGGCATTCCTAATGGCCTTTTTGTTCCTTTCTAGTACAAAAATAGCACTGTGAAAATGAAATTGAAGGCTTTCCAGAAAAAAGTTGCAGTCAGATTTTTAATCATGCATCACTGCTCAGTTATGACCGAATCTATCAGGACACCACTCCTCAATGTTGTGTGGCTTCCCCTCTTAGCTGTTTGTTTTAGGAGATTTTTTAAGTCTCAGCACAGACAAAGGCAAGTCTTGTGATGACACAATGTACTAAGATAGTAATTTTTCATTTTTAATGACTGTCATGATGACCCTTCAGCTGCCAGGGGCATCATTTAGATCCTTGTTCTCGATGTCATTCATTGAACTGTCATTTGTCATTTGCTGTGCTCACAACACTGTTGCAGATGTTAGTGTTTTTGTTAATGTCCAGTTATGATACATGAAAAGGATGGCTTGTTCCCTGCCTTCATATGCCTTTGCATGATCAGAGAGGTAAATCCTTAGGGCACCAAGTGTATGCGAGGTTCCTGCTTCTGAACTCATTTTTCACAGCATAGATATAAATTAATCAAAACTCTGCTACAAGTATTTCAAAGACTGGGGAGAGACCAGACCAAGACCTCTTCCTTCCTTTTGTAAATATCCAGAACCAATCCATTTTCTCTCAATGAACCAGAGCTCCTTATAAAGACCAGTTGGCTTCATTTTTTTATTTGAAGTCCTGTACTGAGGTGAATGGGAAAGAGAAGTATTTCACAGAGCACTTACAGCTCTGTTTAGGTATGATGCTAAACAGGTTGCATGTGGGAACCAGAAGTGCATAGAGCTGCCAGGGTTTCCGGGCACAATTTTCTTATGCTCATTGAATTTTCTTCTCACATGAAATTACTAGTCTGAGCTATGCACTTGATGCAACAGTAGTATTAGGCTCTCACAGGGAAATTTACGACATGAGCGAACTCTTTTTCTCGGAGGAGAGAAGTGCAAGTCAGGCCACTATACATCTATAGCACTGCTATGTGAAAGGCATGTCTTTTGCATGCTTATTCTCATTCCAGAGCCCTTTATGCAGTAGAACAGGGGATAGCATCTCCTATTTTTTGGTCTACTCCTCAAAGTAAAGGTGACAACCAAGTGAGAGGGGGTAAAAGTAATAGTTTCTTATTTATTAAAAAAACCAAACCACCAAAATACAACAAAGAAAAAGTAATATGAAGGATACTTGGTTCAATATACAATGTTCCTGAGCATGCCATCATGTCACTGTGAGTCCTCAGGCAAGTCATGTGCTTTTTTCCCCAACACACAAAAGCTGGGAATAGGGATGATGTCTGTAAAGCTCCTTGAGACCTGTGGGTGAAAAATGCTAACCATATGCTGATTAATTATTTTTTTCTTTTTTTGCTATTGTAAAAGATGGAAAGGAACAACATGCTAAGTAAACTTTGGCAAACTGCTTGTTCCCTGCTGTGTTCCCTATCTCTGCTTGTCCCTGCTATATAATTAGTTTCTAAGTCTGAAGTCTCTGGATATACTTTGCTGCTCACTGTTGTGTATCGCATTCATTGTATATCAAGCCCAGCGGAGCCCTCATCCCTGCTAGGTATTCTAGTGAGCTGAATGAGATGAAGAAGCACAATCTACCTTCTGGAGAAAAGGTTATGGGAAGAAAAAAAAGTTAATACACAGCAGCTTCTGGGTTTTATTTGATCTAAAATTTCTAGGACAATTTATCTACTCACTTTCTTCAGTGACATTATAAACTTTCTGCTGTCACCAGATTGTCCTGTAAAGCACACTCTGTCATTTATTGGAAAAGTTTTATGGAGACAGAAAACAGGAATCTTTAGTTAGGTAGTAGTTCAGGGAAGTCTAAATAGGCAAGGAGTATTATTACTACTACCAACTGTCCAATATAAACTGTTTTGTTTCCATCTGCTCTTCCTCTTCCAGCTACTGTTTATTTCCCTGCATTCCTTATGAATGGTCTAAATGGAGAGAAACAACTGTAATGAGTACACAAATGAGAGCAGAGGGCAACTTTTTTCAATTTGCAGATTACTATCTATGGGGCAATATAGGGGGCATTTGCTGATTTTCAGGAACTTCACTGCAGAATATTACTGGCTGCAAAATGGGAAAAGAGTTTTTGAGAAAAATTCCGAGCATATTAATATTACTAATCAATTTTGATCTTAACCAAAAAGGTTTGTTTTGTTTGGGTTTTATTTATTTTTTTAAAGGTGTTGGTCAGAAAGCTACTGTAAGAAACAATAGAAAAATCATGAAGCGTTAATGTTTTTTGACATAGAATTCCTTAAGATTGGAAAAGACCACTAAGATCATTGAATCTGACTTAATTTAGCACTGTCATGTTCATCACTAAAGCACATCCCTGAGTGCCATGTCCACACATTTTTTGGACACTTCCAGGGATCGTGATTCTGCCACTTCACTGGGTAGCCTTTTCCAATGCCTGATCACTCTTTCACTGGAGAAATTTTTCCTGATATCTGACCTGAACCTCCCCTGGCACAACTTGAGGCCATTCCTTCTTGTCCTATCGCCTGTTACCCAAAAGAAGAAACCGACCCTCACCTCACTACAACCTCCTTTCAGGTTGTAGAGGGCAATAAGGTCTTCTCTGAACCTCCTTTTCTCCAGGTTAAGTAACTCAAACTCCCTCAGCCAGTCCTCCAGATCCTTCACCAGCTCTGTTGCCCTTCTCTGGACATGCTCAGGCACATCAACGTCCTTCTTGTAGTGAGTGGCTCAGAACTGAACACAGGATTTGAGGTGCAGCTTCACGAGGGCTGAGTACAGGGGGATAATCACTGCCCTAGTCATTTCTCTGGTTTGGCCAGGCTGGCCATGGTATTCCTGATCCAGGTCAGGAGGCCACTGGCCTTAGCCAGCTGGGCACACTGCTGGCTCATGTTCAGCTCTCTGTCGACTGGCACCCCCAGCTCCTTTTCCATCCGGCAGCTGGGAGAAAAATAATTACTCATTTCATTAAAGAATAGTGTTGCAGATTCCAGTAAAAGAAAGAATTGCAATCCTTACTAGAGTGAAAGAGTGGCCAGTGTCAACAAAATGAGTACTATTCTATCCTTTTCCTCTGCTGCCTTTGTCCCCAGAAGGGTTTCTTGTCATTTCAGCAATGGCTGACAGGAGTCAGTTGAGTGCTGACACGTATTGTGGCACCTGTAAGCATTTTTGACATAATTGATATCGTTCTGCAGGGTTTTGACAAGTTTGTCAACCTAATGAATAGGCAACTGAGTTTTAAAACCTGCACTAAAGGTCATGTAAGTTGTTCAATGGAGGATGAAAAATTATTGTAACCAAATTATAGTTTCTGACTTACTCTGCTTGCCTGAGAAACAGCAAGGGTGAGGGACACTTTATGACATCGTCCTGCCTATTTTGTTTATGACACCTCATGAGAAGGGGAGAGGGGAACCCCTGGAGAATGAGTTTTTTTTCTGGTTTTTCTTTTTTTTAATAAGCAACATTTGAGGAACTTTCACATATAGTAATATACTGGATTGACAGGGAATGGTCCTGCTTTGGTTGGTGCAACTGCAGTTATCTTTTTATAAAAGCAGAGTAGATCTTGTTTGTGAAAGAAAACTCATAGCAATAAAGGATCTGTAGTTTCCTGTAGACACATATGTAGCCTTTAGGTTTTAAAAGAGTAAAAAATATTTGGTTTAAAAAAATAATCTACCTTTAACCAAAACAATATTACTTTGCAGACAAAGTGTAGACCAGGACAAATGACTTGCACTAGCAGTTAGGCTGGAGCAAGTAGACCAGGTATCCACAGATCTTCTTCTGCAGCCATGTAAACACCTAAATTGAATCTCAGACTTTGAGCGGACTGAAAGCCTATCCATGGGCAGTCACCAACGCCCAGCTGACAAGCAGTAGACCCTTAGGTTGCTGCAACTCAATCACAGTTCACATTGTGGTGGAACAGTAAGACCCATCAGGCTGCCCCTTTTTCCTGTATTTTCCTCGTTCATAAGTAGATCTTACAATATTTGGAAAATGTTATTTTGTCCTTTGTAAGAATATTATGACTGCACCTTTAGCTGTGCCTTCCCAAGGTCAAAAACATACTGGCCAGGGACAACATATTTTTACTTTATTTTAGGGAAATACTAGGATTTCTTCAATTGCAGTTCCACACTGTTGTTTAAGTGGCCCACAGCTCAAAGGGCTGCATTTAACTCATATTTCTCCTTGACAAGACAATGAGTCTACGGACTAACCTCACCGAGACTGGGATATTGACTGTGGTGGGGTTTTGTACCTAAATGGCAAAATAAACATCCAATCAATAATATGTTTTCAGAGCAAACCACAGAGTGTTACACTAATTTTAGCAGTCATCAGAACAGTAACAATAATGAATTTTTACAGGATTAAAAGTGCTTAATTGCATTTAATGAACATTTGACAAACACATATTATTATGTACTATACCAAAAAAAGATGTTAGTAATGCAGAGGAATGAGGGAGTAGAAACAGAGAACCTAAACCTAATATTTTTTTACTAGATTCCTGGGTTTACTTAACTGCTTTTCCAGCTGCATAAAGTTGATGTATTTCCCTTTCAGGGAAAGGTAATATTTGTGATACAGAAGGCAATTTTCAAGCTGTCTATGAGGAACTCTGGCCTCCTATTAAGATATCCAAGCAAAACATCTTGCTTTGTATACACTGTGCCGTACAGCACTTCTCTCTGTCTCCGTGGTCATCTGGGGGTCATTGTACTGGTGGTTTACTTGAATGCATTCCTGCAGCCTGGATTCTGCTTTAAAGTAAGACAGATGTTAATGAGCTGTTACTGCCTCTTCACCAGCAAGAGATAGCATGAGGATTTTTCCTTCTTTTTCTGAGCAGAAATGGCAAGTAAGAGATTTTGGGAAATACAGTTGCTGAAAGAAGAGGAAAGGGTGAAGATATATGTGGTATATTTATGTGTAAAATGGGAATATTTACAGAAGAAAATCAGCTAGCCTTGATGATATTTGCAATTAGACAAGTCCATAAATTGATCCATTGTGAGTTTTTCTGTTCATTTGAAAATTCAAACATGTATCTACATTCCCCAGAAAGACTGCACTTTTGTAATGCATCAATCCATTGATCCATGCAAGGTTGAACTCACTGTTATCTAAAAACCAGATAGATCAGTATTTTGGGTAGACTTAACTTGTTTTGTTATTTGCAAAAAAAAAATTAAAACAAACCCGAATAAACTCACAACTTTTATATTTATTTGTTGAAGTATTTAAGTATCAAGTTTTAAATATCAGTTCTCTCAGGTATTATGAAAATTTTCTCTTGTTCAGTTTGAGGTAGAAATATTGTCCATCTATCTTTATATCCAATATTGAGTTTACTGCTGTTTGAGGGTTTTGGAATCTCAGAGGCACAAACCAGACCTTCTGAAGTGCAGTAACTTTGGTAATATTCATGCACTTTATTAGCTGTAAACTAGAATCTATTCTTGCTGCTCTCTTTCCCTTTCACTTTTATGTTTTTAATCGCATTTTCCACTCATGCCACTTCAGGCAATATGACTCATGTTTCATCTGTTAGATGTGAACAAAATATTTGCTTTTTTATTGTTATGCAGATCATTGATATTCTGCCATATTTCCACTGATAATTCAGAAGACATTAGGGGACTGAATATAAGATAAACTAACATTTACTTTACATGAGCTCCCCATGAACACAATCAATCGGACAGCGAATGAGAAATTGTTTGTTAGTCTACAGCAGCCTTAGAAGTAAATATACTGATTCTTTTAAAAGGTTATAAACATTGCATGTATAACCTCTTAGTGCAAAAACCTTTAAACAGCTGACAAGTGCAATGATATTTTTTCTTTCCACCTGTTGTAAATGTTTATGTGGTCTGGAATATTAGGATATTACTGAGGAATTTTACCTGAATAACACCGAACTTCAACTTGCCACCTTTAAAATTGTGTTCCATGGAAAAAAATATAAAAATTGTGAATACTTTCATTTTTTTCCAAATACTACAGTGCAGACACCTATGAAGCCTTCCACTGGAACTAGAATATTGTGTATTCAATCTTGTGTTTGTAGTGTGTATTGGGAGCATGAACGGTTGGGATAAAAACAGATTAAATAGTTATAAAGTCAATAAACACCTTTCACGCTGCAGGTTGAACAAGGGAGGGGTTTGCTTGGGGTAAAATAATATCATGTAATTAAATATACTTTCAAGGAAGGGCATAACGAACGTTGAAAAGGTGAGCTTAATTCTGACGTCTTCTAAGTATTTTACTTTAGAATCCTGATACAGTTTTCTTTATATGGAACACAAGAGACAAGGGTTCTCATGGCAACTACTTTCTCTAGTGTCAGTTTCAAAACTAAAAATTGTTCATTTTCTCCTCACAGGTATCATTTTTGCTAAGCTTTTCGTGTCTTGGCAATGCAGATATTAAATTTGAGAGACCCAAACTGCCATTAATATTCCAAGTGCAGCTGTAGTAACTGAGGGTATGAAAGAAATATGATGTGAGTTGATCTGTTAGAGGTTCTGCTGTAACTTCTGCTCTCTAGAAATTAACTTATTTTTGGCAAGAAAAATGAATTAGAAATTCATGTTTGGTCTGTAGCCAGTAATTTCCAAATCTTACACAATTTGTGTGAATACGCTGTGTGAATGAGTGTGGAAGATACACGTGGAACAGAGAAACTGATCTGTTCTCTGACTTAAAAAACCCCAAGATAACAGATTAAAAACCCCTTAAATTTCTCTCTGAAAGGATACAGAACACTGAACATTGTTATTTCATCCCTAGTTCCTTCTCACAGGCAGGACTCTGCATCGGATAGCTTTTATTTGTGCAGGTAAACTGCAACACCAAGAAATCAAGTGATTCACTGATTTCAGTGGCAGTAAGCCTTATTTTCTTATCCTTTAATCTAGTTATCCTACCTTCTTCCCTGTCCTATTCTCTTTCTGATGGTACGAGGAGTCTTTTCCCAATTTCCTTAAAACAATGAAATCTAATATGACCTATGTGCCCGCAACATCCTGAGCTCACTGGACTTGATGTAGCTGTGACAAGATATCAATAAGCTCCCCACTGTGTTACAAAGGGCAGAATACAATACGGGGCAAATATGCATCCTTCCCAAAACTGCTATCACAAGGAGAGCAATTATCAAAATCTAGGACATAATACACTGCCTTAGTCACTCACTTTTGCGTCTGTCTCTTTAAAAGTTTTTTTTCTTCTTGTTTTTTCCCATGCAAATACCTTCCTCTACAGTCATGACAAGTAAAGGAAAA
>VWZG01005741.1:130162-174933 GCA_013396735.1 Grallaria varia | reverse complement strand
CTTGTCAAATCAAAAAATCATTACTAAAATTGAACCTAGTTCTCCAAATTAGAATATTTTACATAAAGCTCTGTTGGTGGTATAGGATGATTTTCGTATTTGTGTGTGAAAGGGGGGATTTTTTTTTCTCCTCTCTTTGCACTTCGAGATGGATCAAGAGTTCTTGTTTGCAGCAGATCAGCTTTTAATGGCTGTAGGCTAGCCTAGTTAAATCCAGACTTGAATTCAAGAGCATGTTTCTTATACTAAATTTACTTAAGCAAGAAACAGATTCCTCCTCTCTTGAATGATATTAATTGAGATGGGATGTCTTTCTAAAACTATGCTTATGGTTATGCAGCAGTTATGGGTGGAATACAAATTTTTTTGCCATTGACATGTGGGAGGTCAGTCTAGATGAATGTATGTGATTTCTTTTTTTTTTTTTTTTTCCCTCTGATGTTAAAATCTAGTAAGAAGAAGTTTGATCTTTGATCTAAAATCTCTTTTGATTTTTTTCTCTGACTGGATAGCAAAGCTGTCAATCAAGGACAGCTTATTTTATAATTTATCTCTATCAATCTGACATAGAATTAGCTTGGGAAGATGATCTCTACACACATTGATATCAGTGTTTGGGCACAAGTTTAAGTGCCCAGTTCCAGAAGACTTTTTGAGGAGGATGTTGTTATGTGTCAAGTCACTTCAGCGCAATTAATGGTGCTGTTTATGAACCTGAAGCAAAGAGCCTTAGCATCTGTGCAAAGACAACTGCTGAATTTATGGAGCTTCAGGTCATACCACAAAAAATTATGATCAGATCATAGAAACCTGTACTCAGGTGGGTGACTCCAAGTCCTTCTATCTTTGGTAATTTGCTAGTGTACACCAGCACTGCTGGGGAGGTCAGTGCTGCATGCGCAGTCTGGACCTGGCAGTGGACAAAACCTTCTGTAGTCCTGACACTTGCTGCCTTTGTGGGTCACATGGGCCAGCAGGAGCCTGCCTTTGCACTGGGACATGCCACAGTGTTCAGGAGGGACATGAGCTGTCTAGTCTACTCAGATCTGTCCTTGGATTAAAACTGGAAGGACAGAGGCAGGAATATATGCTGGACCAGTCATGGATTCCAGGCACAGTTGGATGAGAAGGTGCTGGGAGCTCTTCATGGAAATCCTTGTTTGTTGGTGTGCTTCTGGGAGTTGAGTGGAACCTCATCTCCAGCCTAGCCTCAAGAAGGCGCTTGAAGTGCCAGTGGACTTCTGTTTCCTCCGAATGCCTGTCGTCCACATAGGGGACGTGACTTGAGGAGCTGCTCTGAGCAGTTAATGACTGGGGAGAGAAAGCAGAGTCACTTCCACATCCCTCCTTGCTCTGTTATTTGCAGGGGACTGCCCAGGCTTGGCTCCATGGGCTGGAGGGCTTCTACTCAGCCACATAATGGTATGTTCTGTTTGGAAAGTCAGCTACTTGTAACCATAAATACTCTACTTGGATAAGCAACACAACAATAGTTAATGGGTTTGGAACTGTATTAACAACTGATTAATTTTTTTTTAGTGTCTTCTATATTAGCTTTGTTTTTTTTCACTAATTGCTAGGGAGCTACCATTCATCAGCTGTCTCACAGCCTGCACAGCTCACCACTTAATTGGAAAGCTGATTCCCTCATATGGTCCAAACTGAGATGAAGAAAAGTATCTTGGTAGATGTATACTCATTATATAGCATGTGAGCAGTACTTGTATATGTCAAAACCAGCTCTCTGGTGTCCTCGGAAAATGGTCTCAAACACTAATAAAAAGTTTTCTTGTTACCTTTCAACATCAGTTCAAAAAAGTCGTTGGTGCCTGCATAAAAATAAGTTTTGCTGCAGAGTGATTGAATTTTAATAATCCCTTAGATTTTAGGACTTCAGTTCCAGTTTATTCCTGTCTTATTTTCTTTCTACCTCCCTCTTTCAGCACTTTCCCCCTTAATCTCTTCCTCAGTAGGAGAAAACCTGCCTCTAGGGTACAAGTAGGAGGAGCAGAGAGCATGAAGGATCAAGCTAAATTAGGATGTCTTGAAACACAGAGGGTCACAACCCCACATTTTTCTGTGAGCAAATTTCCTGCTATTGACTCTGTAACACTAAGGAGGATTCAAACATTTAATTTTCAAGCCCCCCTGCCCACTCTCCCCCCTACATTTTTCTTTTTCTCTCTAGACAACAGATGTCAATGTCTTTTTAAGTTGCTGATGATTAACTGCAAACACTGCACTGTTAAAAACTCCCAGTCACATTTTTCAAAACCTTCAGAAATGTAACTGATAAAGTGCATACCGCTGCAATGAACATGAGCTTATTGCAGGTTTTTTGAAGCGGGATACTTATTTTTTCCCTTTCCCTTCCTGCCTCATTTCAAATACATTTAAATTCCTCCTAAAACGTATGCATCCATTTATTAGAGTAGCATATGCAAAGCTTTATTAAAAGACTAGGATTTTTGTTTCTTTGTTTGTTTTCTGGGAGGAGGAGTGCAGTCACTTTTGTGTGAATTTGCAGCACAAGGCTTTGAAGGAATAGCTTTTGTTGTGAGGCTGAGATCTAACCTTGCTACTCATTTAACTTACTTCAACCCAGGGCACAAATTTTTTCGGAGTACATCTACGCAAGCCTTGCCAAGGTGGTATAACCTCACATATGTGGAGAAGATAATAGTAATTTGAAAGAAGAGTTAACCCTGCTTTCTTCTCACTCTGTTTTTTTCTGACTATTTCCCTCTGTTGAATCTTTTCTCTGTTGCTGGGGCCTTATTTATTCATTAAGAAGGAAGAAAAAATAAAGATCCCAAAGCAAGGATAATAATTTATTTCCTTGTAATGCACAAGCATCATGTAATACAAAGAATATACATGGGGATGATCCTATGTAAATTATGAAAACCTTGTTTTTTGCATGTTTTAAGTATTAGTGTGAAAAATATACAGTTTTCAGGGGGAGTAGGATTTTTTAAACTATTTCCATTGTGTCAATAACCTTCTCTCCTTTGCTTTTCTTGTTTGTTTCAGTGTATTTTTGTTTATTTGTTTATTTTGGGGTTGTTGTGTTTTTTTTGGTTTTTTTTGTTTAAGTTGCTGTTTTGTGCTTTTTAACCTTCCTCTACAAGAGACAAAGAAGGATTGCTGCTACCTGCTAAGGTAAATTATATTTCTTCCGCTGTTTGGTTCAGAAATCATCTAAATGTTGGAACTGTCAGAAATCTCCTGACAAGGCTGTCGTTGGGCCCATGGCAGATCAGTTAGAGTCAATGAAAAGAATTATAGGTGTGGTAATCTGTAAGAGGTGAGGGACTGTAGTTAATGCCACTGCAGAAGGCTGAGAAAACTACCTAGAATGTGGTCTGTCTTAAACCAAGCTCTTAGTCTGGTAAATTCTTAAAACCTAAGTTTAATGTCATGTACGTGTTCAAGTCAGTAAGCTCGCTTGCACAGCATACAAAGAAAAACATTTGCACATGGCTTTGCAGGTGGGTGTTGTGGCAATGTGAAGTCTTCACAGCTGTTTGGTTTGGGGTTTTTTTCCTCTTCTGTCTGCAGCGTTAGTAAGATTTGACTGGCATGTGCTTCTTAAAGAGCTATCAGAAATAGTTATCGTTATTGTCTACGTAAGAGTATTGACTTTTTAAAGCTAGAGTTGGACTGATTAGCTGAGCCTTCCTTGCAGGCAGATGAACTAAACTTCCCCTCCCCACTACTGCACCCTAATATCTCACTGGTAACTAAAGGTCTGAGAAATTCCCATAACCGTTGCCAGGTGTTTTTGAGGAGAATATTGAAAGCAGTGGGACCACACATGTGAATCACTTCTTCTGAAGCCAGAGGCATTTCATCTAAAAGGATCTACCAAGACACCTGCAAGGCTGCTGCTTCTCCTGCCCACTCTTACTCCCCAGGATTCCCTTATGTGGCTCAAGACACAAAAAAGTATCAGTGGGATGAGGACTAAATAGGTGCTCAAAAGAAGGCAGAGCTTTGAGCAGGGTAGGGAAAATAACAACATTTAAGAGTGCTCTGTTGCTACTTCAGCAGCAGGTTCTGAGTTTTCGTCTGCTTCTTGGGTTTTCTTGTGGTTTTTGTTTTGTATAGTTTTTTTGTTTAGTATATGAAGTGCCTCAGTATTAACTCTTTAGTCTCTTAGAAAACAAGTTAAAATATATTACTGAGACTGTAATAACTGTTGTTAAAAAGTCTACTACCTCTATGGAAATAAGAAAAGAGAATAATAATTTTAGGAGATTTTAAGTGAGTTAATTACAAAATGTATATTTGTAATAACACAGAAGGAGGTATATATAGTCAGACTGTTCTTATTTTCTTGACATCTATTTGCTGATATGCACTTTTTAGAGCAGAAAGGCACTCAGGGGGAAAAAAAAAGACATACAAGAATATTTTTTAAAAGTGCTTAAAAGAACAAAATAATATTTTTTTTAATAAGAAATAATCCCACTGTAGCAGTAATTAGCCTCCTAAGGACGTGTACTGTTAAGCTGTTGGCATGTTTCTTGGGTGACCAAAAGGGAAGGTACTGTGCGGCGATGGCCAAAAAAACGCAGGCTCAAACTTTATCAGGCAAAAACAAAAAGCAAAAGGCAAAAGCCCTTTATTCACACACAGCTTATCTTTTATACTGTTTTACTGCTGTCCATATGTGTCTCTGCTACATATCATTGGTAGGTGTTCTTGTCCATCAGTCTTAGTCCATCTTCTGATAGGTGGACATCACCTCTCCTCATGCTGGCAAATCTCAAACACACTTGCTATTCTTAGTTGTTTTCTTCAATTCCTTCTACTTTCCCAGGCCTGGCCCAAGGACATAGGTGCTGTTTTCTGCTGCTTTCCCAGGCCTACAGTCGAATTCTCTCAAGGTCAAAGGTGTCTGTGGCCCAGTATTCTTCCACAGTACTGTACTTTCATCCTCTTACCTAATGCCACAAATCTAAGGTATGCATCAGTCAGTTATTAATGCACACCATGTTGAGGCTTAATGCTATTGTGCTTGTTCTTTTTCAAGTTCCAGGCTGGTTGTACAAGAAAATGCTGCAGAACAGCCTTGGGAGCAAAAGTCATAGTTAGGGATTATGTTCAAGCATTGAAGAAACTGTAAAAACTCTTTTGTTGTTTCCCTGTTTTTTAATAAAGGACTGCTTTATTGGTTACTTTCAAGTAAATTTCTCAGTCATCTTTAGAAAAGCTGGTTACAGCCACCTACGTATTTCAGAAGGAAGAATAAACGAGGCTGAATTTTACCTGCTTTTCATATATCACTGTGATGTCAAAGCAGCTGTTTATTCCTTAATGTGCCCTTCATTTTTCTATTGAAACAGCTTAAAGCAATGTAACTTTTTTTTTTTTTTTTCTGGAAGTTGGAAGCTTTCTAATACAGCATAGAGTTCACTCCTGAATAAAGCCTAGAAAGGCATCTCTGATATTTTCATTATTTTGTACATCACGAATGGGCATTAAACACTGTCAGTGCTTCCAAAATGAAGGGAGGAGAGAGGAAACCTCCCTGTGTAAAGGTTAGAGGGGGATGGAAGGGACATTTTCCATTATGTCACCAAGAGAAATTAAAAAGAGTTGAGTGAGAAATAAGAGCTCACTAAAAACTGAAAAAAAATTCAAAATATTTTATCCATTATAAAATGAGTCTGGTTTGGAAAAAGGCTGTGTTTGTTAAAGACCATTTTCCCCACTCTTTCAACCATCTCTGGAAAAGAGCTTGTCCACTCTAGTGCGTATGTGTGAAGGCTTCTGGTTTGAACTTTAGTATTCATTTGGGCATAGAAGGGAGGTTGGATAAGGAACAAGGTATTTGCTGTTCCTGAAAAAGTGGTTGGTCCATCTCCTGTTTGGCACAGAAATAGACTGAGAGAATGCACAAAAGCACATTACTGGGCACCTCTGTGGTGGCTGGCCAGGAGCCCATTTACTAGCCATACACAAGGACTGTCGCTGAATAGAAATGGGGAAGCTGGGAAGCTCCTCTGCTGGGCAGGGAGTTCTGTGGTGCTGACCTTCCCTCTTCCTTGTCTTTCACCAGGCTGAAGGTATGGCAGTTCTGTCACTCCTGGCTTCTCTTCATTGTATTTTAACCAGCTGTGTCTGTCCTGCCAAAAAATGGAGGTAGAGTATTTAGGACCAAAAAAGTAGATGGCTTGTAAAATAAAGATGTCAGGCTGTTGTACTGTCTGTACAACCCTGTCTGTACAGCCCTGGCTGTATCTCTAGAGGGAGACCTAAAGAAATATGGTGTGGTGTCAGGCACATTTTTCATGCCAGTCCTTACAACTCTTCTTGTTATTGTTATCATGCTATTGTTATATCCTAAAAGTAAGTAAATTTAATCCTCTCAAAAATACCAGCTACCTTAACTAAAATCAAGCTGCAAACCTACTTAAAAAGTGGACCCCTGCAGATGCTTTTCTTTGATCATTACTTCACAACAACTTGTGGGGGAAAAATGCAGAATTATGCTCTAAGAGATTTGAAATAAAGAAAAAAACGGTCCCACTGCTGTATTTATACTTCATACAGTGTATTTTTAATATGTTAAACATTAAAGAAAGTAGAAGTCTATGTTGATAGATTCACCTGTGGGGGGTTGAAGATATGAATATTAATTCACCTTTTGAGACTTAGGGCTTAGGATGCTAGCTGAGTATTTGCCTTTCACCCACCTCCATTCATAAAAGCACAGTTTTGAGATTACAGGAAGGCTGTAGGAAGAGTTTGTATGTGTGCGCGTGTGTGGGTACTTTTTGCAGACACATAACACTGACTAGTACTTATGTTTGCCTGAGTGAAACTAGATTCATGGAGCAAATACCTGCTATACATGACTCTCCCATGGGATGAATAACTTATATCAGCATTTCTATATAAATGTTAATAATGTGTCTGATGTGATGACTATCATGCAATTTTTGTGCTGTGCCACAGACCTCAACCACAAAAGTCTCCTAAATGAAATCTTATCTGTCGTCTTCTTTTTCAGGTTGCAATTATTATTATTTACATCTTTTGGCTATGAAGTGACAAAAAACATTGAGACTTTTTGAACTATGGTGAATGTCTCTATTTCATAGTTTCATAATTCAAAAACTCCTTGTCTGATTTACTGCAAATTTGGTAGAAAAATCCTACCTCAGCTTGTGACCTAGACTACAAATCTTGAGGCCAATATGATTTGTGAATCTGGAAATTAGAACTGGGGATAGGAGCCAAATTTTATCTTATAAAGGAAATCCACATTGTATCCTTAACCAAGGGGACTCTTGCTGTTTCTTAATATACCCTTCTCAACCCTTCATGCCTTACAATACAGGCATATGAGGAACAAATATTTCTTTTTTGTAACCCGTGCTTATTTAAAGATCCTCAAGTGAAGTAAAGTGACAGACCTACACAGACATCAGCACTCCTGGTTTATACTGTCCTCTCTGTGCACTCAGTGTTGAGGAATGCTGTATAGCCCTGACATGCTACCACTCTGTGTTTTGCAGAAGTCTCATCCTTACAGCAAACAGAATACCTTTAAAAAAGGAAAACTATCAGTTTAACCTAAATTGTTGTTTGTGTAAAGCCACGTGAAAGCCCTTGGTAGAAGTGCTTTTCTTGTACTTTCTATTGAAGCAGAGCTGCAGTGGGGAAGCTGATGTGGAGAGATGCATCATGAATCTTCCCACTGGTTCACAGTAAATGGGTTCTTCCTCGCTGGGTTACAGCCATTTTGTTCAAATCTTGGCATTCATATTTTTTCATTTTATCAGCCTTTCTTATGTTGGCTTCCACTTTAACACAGTGGCTTTTATAAGTGAGATGAATAGTTGGCTGCTTGGTTGTGTCCTGAGGCATCTTCCAAATATAATTATAAAATGTGAAAGTAATGGCTTGCTTTTTTTTTTCTGCACCAGGTCTGTAGAATGATTATTTCAGCATAGGATACTGTATCAGTTTATTACAATGCCAGGTGCCAGTCTTTTGACTGAGATATTGTACATTACTTGCAGTTTCAGTATTCTCAGCTTTAGTAATGAATGAAAAATACAATCAAGACAAGAGTGTTTCAATATGTCAAACTCATTCCAGTCATTATCAGAATATGGCGAGCACGGAAAGGACAATTTCACCCTGGAGAAATCACTGTAACATATATACAGCATAGAATTAAGTTATAAAGAGCAAGTGGATGTACATATTTGGTTTCTAGATGGATGATGGATGTTTTCAGCTTTTCCATCTGTCCAGAAATGAAACATTTTACCAATGAGTGGTGCTTTACTGCTATTCCGATATGGCTCTACTACATGATTTTTCCTTCACATAAAATAAATGTCCTTTATGGAATTCAAAACTTCTCCCCATATATGTTGGTGGGGGTTTTCTGGGGGGTTTTTTTGTGTGTGTTATTTTTGTGTTTTTTTATTTTGTTTGTTTGTTTTTTGTGGTTTTTTTTTTGTTGTTGTTGTTTTGTTTTGTTTTTTTGTAACCCAGCAACCTGTCATTGGTGTGGTTCCACAGGGCTCATCTTAGGCCCTGTTTTCTTCAACATCTTCATAAATGGACATGGGACTGAAAGGATTACTGAACAAATTTGCAGAACACACTTGGAGGAGCTGTAAACTCACTCAAAGGCAAGGAGGTCCTGCAGAGAGACATCCACAAATTAGAGGACTGGGCAGTCCCCAACCATATGAAGGACAACAAGGAAAAGTGCTGGATTCTGCATCTGAGATGAGGCAACTCCAGGTGGACAAACAGACTGGAGAATGAGATGCTGGAAAGCAGCACCACAGAAAGGGCCCTGGAGGTCCTGGTCCATGGCAAGTTGAATCTGAGTCAGCAGTGCCCTGGCAGCCAGGAGGGCCGACCATGTCCTGGGGGGTATCAGACAAAGCATCGCCAGCCAGGTGAGAGGGGATTGTCCCGCTCTGCTCTGCACTGGGGCGGCCTCACCTGGGATATTGTGTGCCATTTGGGGCACCACAGTATAGGAAAGGTACTAAGCTCTCAGAGAATGTCCAAAGGAGGGCAGTGAAGATGCTGAAGGGCCTTGCAGAGAAGCCGTCTGAGGAGAAGCTGAGGTGACTTGGTCTGTTCAGCTGGAGATGACTGAGGGTAGACTTCATTGTAGTAACAATTTTCTTGCAGGGGGAAGAGGAGGAGCAGGCACTGATCTCTTCTCTGTGGTGACCAGTGACAAGATCCGAGGGAATGGCCTGAAGATGTGTCAGGGTGGGTTTAGGGTGGATATTAGCAAAAAGGGTCAATACCCAGGGTGGTTGGGCACTGAAACAGGTTCTGTAGCAAAGTGGTCACAGCACCAAACCTGACAGAGTTCAAGAAGCATTTGACAATACCCTTGGACACGTGGTGTGACTCTTGGGAATGATCTTGTGCAGGGCCAGGAGTTGGTCTCGATGATCCTTATGGGTCCCTTCCAACTCAGATTTCAGAGGAATCAAAGGGAATTAGGCACCTAAATCCTATCTCTTTTTCAGTAAGAATGAGATGTTGATCTCTGTAATATGTTTTGAAAGTAGGAGTTTCTCTCATTATTTAATTCAAAATGAGAATTATAGTAATGAGAATATGCAAACATTACTAACAAAATAATCCTTAGACAGGACAACTCATATGAAGGGAGTTAGTCATGTCAGGAATGATATTTCATCCATTTCACTTTGGTGTTCGGACCTGCATATAGCTAATGAGTAAATCTACCTAGTGAAAAATCATAGTCCTGAAATTAAACCAGCCACAAAAGGATGCATGAAGAGACTTAAAATAGATTGTTTCATCGTTTCCCCAACTTAAAAAATACCTGTTCAGTTTGTTTTCCCTGTCAAGAGATGGAGAGAATGGTTTGCTTTCTATACTGCAAAGAACCTTTTTCACAGGAAATGCCTACATCTAAGATGTTTTATTTTCAAAGGCTCATTTAAGTTTCCCTATTGTTCATTTTTCAGGAGTGTGCCTAGTTCCTTAAGTGGCACAGTAAAAGCCTCTGTGTTGACAGGAAGCCTTTTCCAAAGGTTAATTATTTTATGAGAAAAGAAATTACTCCTATATTGCCTGTTAACCTTTGTTTTTTCTTTGTCTTTTTCTTTTCTTTTTTTTTTTCTTTCTTTTTTTTTTTTTTTAATTGTTTCCTTCTTTTATATAATTGCTTAGGAATCACAAGTGCTTTTTTCACTTTCTAATTTAGCTTATCTTTTAAATATTTTTCTCAAATCTGAACCTTATCTTGTTAATGTTGTTTGTTCTAGAGAGAACAGATTAAATTCCTTTAACTGTCCACTTCATTAAATTCCTGGTATAATTGATTAGTATGACAAAATCAGACAAGTAGGAAATTTAATTGCTTAAAAGTGCATAACCCATTGCTACTGCTGACTTTCTCATAAATGTGTGTTACAGTTATGAAAGATAATGAAAATTAAAATTGTTTTCTTTTAATTAGAATTTCATAATAAGCATTTTTCACTGCCAAAATAATTAAGTTTTCAAATGATACAATTTTATTTAAAAATGCTAACTATTCAAGGTCCTTATTTTCTCCCCAGACAAGGAATATCTGATTTTGCTTTAATGTAAATTGCTTCCACTTTCACCAATCATGATAAAGTGAAGAAACATGCTGATTCTCATTGTACAGGTGAGAGGTGGAGGCAAGGTGACATTAAAGAAGGTGTTCACTCTATCTTCTCAACGCTATTCCAGGTGTTTCACTAGGATACAAACAGACTGAAATTAGGAGGTAACTTCTCTCAGTAGCTGCTGAAATAGACTCTTGGGGCTCCTGTAGCCTCCAAAATGGGGGTCACAGTTTCCCTGGGTTTGACACCTAAGCAGAATGAATATCCACATTGTCCAAGATGGCACACAAGGTCTGTAGCTGATCCAAAGAGAATACTTGCATTGATTTTTTCAACAGGGTTTTCGTGGCACTCCAGTCTGGTGTGACACTGGCAGTTCTCAGTAGTTTTTCGAGAAGGCTACAATCGTGAGCTTTTAAGAATGTTAGTCACACCCAATTATAAAGAATTGGAAAGCACCTTTTCATGCCTGACCAGCATTCTGAAGGCAGCCATTTTACCAATTTCAAAGGTGTAGTCTACCCCTTGTTTTATATCAAATCAAGTACATATTGGGATTGGACCTTAGGGATTTGAATTGAGATATGATTATGGAGACTCTCAATGTATACCTTGGTACTGAATCTCTATATGACTGGAATCTCCTGATAATTGGAAACACCTGTCATCAGATTTATTAATCCAAGTATTTAGTGCTCCATACTCCACCATCTCCTCTACCACTGTCAGGCACAGGTTATGTTTATGGTTGTTGTCCAGCAGAATTCCTGGTCAACATCATGTACAATCAAGGGCTAATCTTGTGCTGTCCACAGAAGTTACTAATGATGAGAGAAACTTTCTGAATAATCCACTGAGTTTTCATAAGATGACATAGTTCTGGAAAGGTAAGAGATGTAGATGAACTTTGACCAAAAGAAACCAAAAAATTGTAACAGCTCTGAAACTGTTTACTTTATCTACTGGTTATGATTAGCCATTATCATTAGCTAGATATTATTAATAACTAAGGAGAGAGTCTACATCTTGGTTTTATAAAGGATGAGGCTGAAGGATGAATGACTTTGAACAACATAGAATAATTTTAACTGAATTTTCTGAGAGAAAATTTTGTTTGATTCTAAGGTAAATTTCTCTATCAACTATATGGTTTACACTGTGTAAACCTCAAATTAAGATATTAAGTACAATTCACTCAGTAATGAATGAAGTAAAATGCATACACAATGTGCCTAACTTTCAGAGTTTAACCTTTGAATCTAATCAAATGAGATTATAGGACTTTTAACTGGCTGTTGACATTGAGTATTTTTTTATGTAGTGATAGACTGTAAAATCTGTAGAGAGGGTATTCATGGATGTGTTCAGTTGCTTAAGATGAAATTTACCTTGATTTTTGTGAACTCATTTAAGAACAGACAGTGCTTAGAGTTTTCCGTCTTAGTTACTTTCAAGTTACAGTGGAATTGTGACAGTGTTACATCTTCTTAAAAGAAAAAGACTAACAATATAAGGAACTGAAGAGTCTCACAACTTTCCTCAGTCTTAGGTTTTGGAAAACTTAATCCCCAAAATGAGCATTCTTCCTTCTACACACCTCAGTTTTCTGCATGTGCAGATTCCTTGCAAATTGTGTCTGTCCATCCCAAGTTTGGGTGTGACTGTTACCTCTTCTCTCTCTCCCCTAGAAAAATATTCTTAAGATGTGTAATGTCACCCACTTTTTCAACAACCAACTATTTGTATGACTACACTTGCCAAAATTTTGTCACCCACTTTTTCAACAACCAACTATTTGTATGACTACACTTGCCAAAATTTTGTCACCCACTTTTTCAACAACCAACTATTTGTATGACTACACTTGCCAAAATCTTCATGATTGGTAGCCCCACTACCTGCATTGTCTTAATTTGTTTTTGCCTCTCAGCTGATAGGCTAATTGCTCATGTTCGCTATTACAATCTACTGTCAAACACAATACAAAAGCACGTTAGAAAAATCACCCCAAACAAGAAAGGACAGAGTAGATCTTTATTCTGTGAGACCATATGCCTCTTGGAGAAAAGATAACTGTTAGGATTGTTTTTTGAAAGATCTGGTGCTTTCAGAAACCTGTTAGAGAAGAAGAACCCAAATGCCCAACTCAATCCTCTTTTTCTGATTTTGTTCTCAGAGAAAAAGGTTTTAATATACCTGTCTGAGACAACACAGTATCTTCTAAAGGTTCTGGTCTCATAAAAATATAGTAACAGCTGTCAGAAAACTGAGTTTACTATTCAGTAGAATGCTGTTCAGTCCAGTATGTAATTAGCCACATATTCCCCATCTGAGAAAGAGAGGTCAATAAAACAGGTTGCCACATTTTCAAAAGTGCTTCAACTCAGCTTGTGATATTCTGCTTACAGTTTTGAACAAGCAGTCATTCTGGACAGGTTTTTTTCTCCTTGTCTTAATTTGTGCCTATGAATTGCAGCTATCAGACTTGCTTCTTTTGAGCCCTCTTCATATGGTCCATTTTGGGTTTTCTGCAAATAAAATCAGCCTGTGTATCTGAGAGCATATTTTCTTTCTGACCCTCAAACTAATCTCCTGCACTTTAGGGTCATGTGGGAAGGCTCAGTAACTCTTAACTATAGTTATAAAGTTGATGAACACCCAGGATTTACTCTGACTGTGGACATTGGCTGCAGGTGCTCACGAAGTTTTCAAAACCCGGGTTCTGAGCTGCAAAACTACTTCGTTAGAAGTGTTCTCATGATAACGTGACTTAGTAGGAAGTCAGAGAAAAACAGTTCTTTTTAATGCAATGGAAAGTAGCTTCCAAAGCACTGTGCCTATCATTTATTCTATTCAATACCTTGTGAATATTTCCTTCATTTTTGCCTGCCCAGCTCACTCCAGTCTAAGCAAGTTCTTGGGTTACAGGTTTCAATGGGTGAGTAACACAATAGAGATGGAGGGGTTTTTTGAGCCACGAATTCCATAGACTCTTCCCATGTTGCAGTAATATTAAAGCTTGGTGCATCATAGACAAGGTCTCTGGAAGTTATCTGCTTCTTTTCCTCAAATTTCACCAGAACTGGGGGTTCTTCATTAACTTTTTCACAAGGCAGGAACAAAGAAAGGCTAGTGATTTGCCAGAGTGTGCTGCCCCCAGTCCAGCGACTGGCCCAACCGACTTCCTCAGAAAGTGGAAATTACAGTGATTTTCCCTCAGGTTTTCATCAAGTCTAACAAAATGATTATCTATAATATGCAATGTGTGGTTTTTTTCTCAGTTTTTGTACTTGGATATTGTTTGATTTGATTTCTTTTTCTTTTCTGTTGGGATAGATTTTCTCTTCCAGCTCTGCAGAGACAGCCAGGTAGGAGCCCTGAAGGCCAGAACAAAAAGTTCAAGGGAGGCACCGGGGGCCAAATTCTCCACTGAACTGAACTATGCCTGACTCAATTGAATTCAGTCATAACAGCAAGAGAAATCAAGCAGGCAAGAAGCTGGCTCTCAGTAGTGCTACTGACTCCTACTAGCTCTTATCTTTGCTTAATCTTTATGTCACCGTAGGAAAGCTCATTTCATCCTCTTTTTAACTGAGCCCCTGATGCAGCCAATTTTCAGTGGCACTTACCCACCTACAGTGGTGTGTGGGGTCTGCAGGGCTTTTTGGTTATTGAAAAGGGATTGCTACAGGGTAAGAGCCTTGCTCTGGGGAGAGCAGTGGCCTTTCCTTAGTGCCAACACTAAACTAAAGTTGTCCAGGGAATTCTGGACAGTGTTTTCTGGACTTTCTGCTTAAAAATAACTCTCAGTCTTTCTGTCTGTAGCTTTCTTTGATTTCTGGGAAATGACCTGTTTTATTTGCTGTATGGCAAGCTCCCCTCGGTTCCTCTCCTCCCGAGTCAGAGGGACTCCTATGTGCCTTCCATTGTCCATGGTTTGCTCTGAGCATTTGCCATTTTTGTCTGTGTGTTTGATCACTCCAGTTATGCCAAAGTTAGCAGATCTCTAGAGATGACACATACAACCACATCAAAAGGCTCTTTGAGCACAGCGAGTCCATCAGTGCACACACAACTGTAACACCTGGATAAGCACACTTGCTGTCATTCTTCTGCATTGTCTCATTTTACCTCAGTCTGGCCTTGTGATAATAAATCATGTTCTAACCTTTAACCTGGCCTACTGTCCCTTCAACCTCCTTCAGAAGATTGACTGAGTTGGGAAAGGAAATTGGAAGATGTGTTTTTAACATTTACTGTTGCTTCTGTCTGCAACTAACACAATATTACATCATTGCTCAACTTGTTATCCCTTCTCTGCCAATAAAGAGTGGAAAATGAAATAAATCAGGGGGAGGTAGTGAGCACACAGAGAGCTTAAACAGATTATGTAGTCACCTATGAATTTTTAGAATATTGCCACATTGGAGAAAGGTTCTCAGACCAGAATACAGTGTCTAGTTTTAGATATTGTACTTGCAGGAAGAGGTGGTCCAACAGGAGACACTCTAGACACTGAAGGCCATGTTGTGTGATCAAGGACAGAACATGCGTGAGTAGTTCATTCAGAGGAAGGAAGGACTGGAATGGAAAGCGTGTGCTTTCATGACACAAGACATGGAAAAAGGATTGGTATAAACAGAAAGGGAATAAACTGTTCTCTGTGCCAAATGTGTCAGAAATAAGACATTTGTTTACAGAAAGGGAGATTAAAATTATGTACCAGTCAAAACTTTTAAATGATCAGATTATTTAAGCAGTAGAAAAAATTCTGGATAGACGGACAGATCTTCATTGGTGGTCTTTAGGAATGGATTAGACAAATGCTTGGTGGTAAATGAATAGTTTCTAACTGATTTTGTCTTGGGGTGGGATGGCAGGATAGAGGGCTGCATGAAGCATATTTCAGCCTATTTTATATTGGTTTTTTTGCTCAGAGCAGAAGACAGTGGTGAGGCAAGTTATGTGCATCCAGGGAAATTGGTTTAATTCCAAGAACTATGACATGTTAGTTGTCCCTCAATTTCTCAACATGCAAATAATGGACTGTAATTTGCAGATAACACATGTGCAGTGTGTAATGTAGAGAACAATGTTTCAGAATAATACAATGAAAGATTAATACTTTTCTGGGCCAGTAGGCTTCATACTCAGCTTGTTTCACTGCTGGCTTCACATTTCAACTTTGAACTGCTGAAGTGTACACAAATTCAGGTTACCCATACAGCCATGCAGAAAATCTTCAAGTTGAGTTTTGTATTAATAGCAAGAAAGGGTCAGTCTGCTGACTTAATGATCTGGCCCATTATTTGAATCCATTGACAGTTGACTGCAAGCACCTGTGGGAACAGAGATCAAACATGACCTTAACTTACAGAAGTATGAATTAAATTATCTTGTAGTATTTCTGTCACTCACTGTTGTCACACAAACAGGTCAGATTATCAGAACAGCAGTTGTCATTTTATGGGACACTCTAGGTTCTTTTTGATGCAGTCTTTCATTTCTTTCAAAGGATGCTCTTTCCACTGTTTTTGATTTCCTACATTAAAGAACTTAGAGGATGCTCTTAACAGTGTTAAAGCTCCCACAATGTTAATGTATTTCAGATGTGTTATTGTACTTGTATGAAGACTCTTGTTATTCTATTATGAAAAGATGATTTCTTAGGACGGATATCATGTAGCCTTGACACTAAGCAGGTAGTCAGTACCCAGTCTAATATTCAAATATAGTCTTTTCTCCAGTCCTGTATCCACATACAAAGACAATAATTTGCCTCTTTCTCTCCATCATAACATTTTTTATTTATTTTGTGGTCCCTGGCTGCTATGGACTTTCCTCTATTTGATATGCTGTTCCTTTTTCTAGTGAAGTTATATCCAACTGCCCTGCTTCCCCCTGCCAGTTCATTAATCCGAATTATTTTTATCAAGATGATAATATTACTTACTCTAGGTTTTTTTGGGTTTTTTTTCCTATCAGGATGGAAAGTAGCTTTCAATGCTCATTGCTTTTCTTAATTAATAACATTTTTTCCATTCACTTGCAGAGCAAAGAAGTGGGAAAAAAACAGAAGTAAGAAGTGGAGCCTACTCTTAATTTTAGAAGTAAGGACTATTTCCTCTTTGTGAAAAAAAGGGCTGAGAATTATGGAGGATGGAGTTTATAGACATTGAATGCATCCCATTTTTAAAAAACTGTGGACTATTTTGCCTTTTTTTGTGTTGTTTCTTTGCCATCCTGCTTAAACTGGTAGAAGACCTTAGCAAAAGGGGATAAATTGCTACTTTTTAGAGCTATGACATCATCACATTGTATTGTATGAGACACCAGCATAACCTAATAAGTTACAAATGGAAAACATTTACTTCAATTAAAAATAATACAATAAATTAAAACCAAACTCTTCTCCACAAGCTGCTTGAGACAGTTCAAGAGAACAATGTAAATGGTAATTTCAGTTGATGTAAGCATGTAATTTAATTTCATTACGATTTCTTTCTGTCTGAAAACACCTCATAACCTACACTTTTCAGCCAATACTTTGACTAGGTTACACAGAGGGATTTAATTTTACTGTAGAGCCTCTCTTTTTATAGATGCTTAAGAATGGAAGCAAGATGAGTTTTGAAGGTTGTGTAGTATGGAATGATATTCAAATATTTTACTGTTTCTTAACTGTAGGAAATTTTCAGCCTTCCAAACTGGAATTGCTGTACTTCTCTTAGGAACTGAAAAGTCTTCCTAATTGATAAAATTTTTATCAAGTCAAAAGTTCAGTACCACAATTTGGAGAAATGTATTCCCTCCCTCCATTTTCATGGGATAGTAAATAGTGTCTCAGATTGCTGAGGAGCAACGTGGCAGGGTATTGTCACCCTTGGCACACAGTCATTTGCAGAAAGAATATGTCTTCTATATCTGGTTTGCAAAGAGAATCAGGAAAAAGTAAAACCACTGTGCGTATACTTCAACAGACTTCAGGGAACATCAAGCCAAATCTCCCTGTAAGTTGACATCACCTCAATGAAGAAATCCAGCTTCATGCTGCTGTCAATAGGTATTGTGACATGCTTGATGTCAGCTGCTTTCATGGAACAGAGACTTTTACTTGCCTCTTTCTCCCCATCATAGAATTTGCTGTTTGTTCCCTGCACCCGGGCTGCTATGGCCCTTTATCTACATGATATGTTGTTTCTATGGCATATTAGGTTAAACCCAACCTGTTGTATTTTAGCATACTTGCTGTCAGCCTCCTAGCACAATAGCAGACTTCACTTGTACGAGTTTTTATGTGCATGCATGCACAGACATGCACAAGCAAGTAATACAGCACAGGGTACACATACTGCACCTGTCAAATATATAAACACAGAGTGAATACAGCTATCTGAAAGAGATAGTGTCAATCAGATCTATGAGAAGGGGGGAGTATTGTAGTAGATGGCATATCTGCTGAAAGCAGGCAATTTTAATTATCTAAGATAGTTTGAAGCTATGAATAATTTATTACCCATAGAAGTCTTTTTTTAAGGCTTCTAATCCTGGTGATCCTCTGATATTCAGATCACAGTTCCTGATGCTTCCCTATTTGAACTGTTACTCTGGAGGCACTGGATGGAAGCTATATGTTTCTCTCCAGCTAGTCAGCATAGATTGAGTTGTTTTGACAGCCCAGCATGAGACTGTAATAGTCCGGCTAAAGATCTGAAAAATACAACACACAGCGGAAAATAAAACATTTCTTTGGACAGTGATAAGCACCTTGAACAACACAACATACTCCAGCGTAAATAAAGGAGGGTTTGGGGGTTGGCTGTTGTTGATTTGGGCAGCCTGTACAGTACAGCTGCGAACACGGCAGTGTTTTCCTATAGGTTGATAACAATTAAGATGAAAAATACTCTTACAGGACACTGGTTAGTTCAGTCACACCATTGCTCTGTTTGAACTCTTTTGAAGACTGCAGTTTGTGTGCTTCCTGCAGATTTAATAGAATTTAGCTGCTAATTTCCCCCCCTCCCAAGAGCCTGTTTCTCTCTATCCTGACCATGCTGACTGGGACAGGATTGCAGCGCTGGCATGGCTTGAAAGCACAGACAACTGCTCTCACCTACACTTAATCCACTTCAGGTGTTTTTTTTCCTCTTTTGCAAGTTTCTAAGCAGCAAATGAGCTAGGAAGAATAAATAAGATTGATGAGCAGGTCTTGGAGGAAGAAGTGGGAAGTGAAAGACAAGGAAGCATACAAGAGGTGGGAAATGTGCGTGGTGTGTGGAGCGTGTGAGTGTGTCACGAGGGTGACAGGATGGCTGGGGATAAAGAGTAGCTGAGGAAGCAGAGAAGAGGCTGATTTCATTGAAGTGGTTAAAAATAGGGCCACCCTAGAGCTGATGAGATGTCTTTTACACTCATCTCTTAACTTCACAATGGTGGACCAGGGGCTACATTGAACAATGCACTCTAGCAAAAGCCTAAAACTAGTGAACATGTTGGGATCTTAATCAACCATGTCTGAAGGTAAACCATGACTTAAGTTTGTCTGTAAACCTCTGCTACATGTTGAGAGGCTGATGCATATGAGAACAGGATTTTCCATCTATTTGCATCCTTTAGAGGTGATGAATCTAGAAATCCAGAAGAACCAGGTCAGACGGGGGTTGAGAGCTTAAAGAAAACCAGCATGGTGTGGAGGGGGTATTGAGGACACCCAACAGTCTGGCAGATTCCCAATTGTCAAGCTCTGGAACAGACTGCTCAGGGAAGTGGTAGACTTACCATCCCTGGTAAGAGGTATTTAAAGGATGTGCAGATGTGGCACTCAGGAACATGGTTTAGTGGTGCACTTGCTGGTGGTGGGTAAATGTCTTGAATTTAATTGAGGTCTTTTCCAACATAAATTATTCTATTATTCTCTGCTCCTAGCCCACAGCCCAGTCACAAACAGACTCAGGTAATGAGAAATGTCTTACATCAACTGAGCAGTTCCTAGGTCAGAGGCAAGCACAGGATAAAGCTAGCCAAGAAAAGGCAGAGGATGAGAATACATGGAGCTGAGGTGAAGATGCTAAAGGAAATCTGTCCTATGTAATGCAACACATTCTATTGCTGTTTTCCCTGTTAGATGTATTATCTGTTAACTGTACTGCTTTATTGTCTGACATATATTTTAAAAGGCGCACAATTCACAAAGTGTCTGGGTCAAATTTGCTGTAGGAAATCTAATTGCTGAATTGTTTATTTTTGGATACTGTACTTCTCTAAAGCAGTAACACAGTGTTGCTGAATTGTGTGCATTACATGTATGCAAAAAAGAAACAAAGGAATGTATGTACTTAAACAACCATACCTGCACAACCCTGGTGAGCATTTTCCTGAATTTCCAGTTTATAATCTGACTTCAGTGCCAGCCTTGCCACCAAATTATATTAGAATGAGTTGTAGAGAAAAGCCTCTTGAGGCAGTGAAACAGCAGGTGGCCTGCTTAGTTTGTTGTGGTGTCACCTTATGAATAACTCAATTGATCTCCATATGCTTCTTTTCACTCTTGCTCACAGCAACACTACCTTAAACACTCAGCACTCCAGCATCTGATAGCAAAGGTTTTATTCACGTTAAAAAAATGACATACTGGAAAGGAAACATGTTTCACTGCAGACATTACGTTGTCATCCAAACCCATTTTCAGTGCCAAAAGCTGATGCAGAACTCACGTGCTGGAGCAGTGAAAAATGAAAATTGCATGAGTTGTTTTTGCAATGGTATATTAAAATAGGCTCTAACATCACATAACCGGTGTCTGGTAGAAAAATTGAAACTCACCTACACCAAATGGTTTTCTCCACTTAGTGGTTTGATAAATTTCTGAGACTAATCTTTTAACCCTGGACAGCAAGCCTGGAAGTTTGTATGTGGTGGATGCCCAAGTAGTGTCCCTATCCACCTGCATGCAGCAAACTCTCGTTAGGTATTAGGACAGTAGGATCTGGTATTACTTGTGCACTGGGAAGTGATCTAGGTTTCAAACCTAATGCTCATAGCATGTTCACATGTCACGGTGATGCCGCTGTGGTCTCAGTGTCTAGTACCAACCAGTGCAGTGGCAGCCTGTCCTGAGTGATACGCCTTCCTTTCCTTCAGTGCAGTGCCATACTAATGTACCCCCACTTCTTCCAGTTCAGAGCTAATATGGCCATCACTCACTTTAGCACAGCATAGACCTGGTGTAGTGAGGTGGCTTTGTGTCACGGAAACAGCATAAGTAGAAGGATTAAACAAAGAAGGCTGTATATCCTGCTCTCAGAGACAAGGACCCAAGGACAGCATATTAATGTTATGTCTTACTTTAAGTCATCACCTGACTATGGAATAGGATCATCATAAAAACCTTATGATGTACAAAAAGGAGAGGTGTGGACTTATATTTACTAGGTTTGAGATGCTTAGATACTTAGCTTAGACATTTGGTCATCTTAAACTCCCTACTTACTTAGACAATAAAGAAATTTCCTGAAGAACTGTAGCTGAAGTTTCTGTCTGAAATAATTGTGTGGAGGAGCCTTTCACTTTCACTGCTGTTAAAGTTTTCTGAATACTCCCCAGTTTCATGGGTTGATCCCTCCAGGCTGTATCCAGCAGTGACTGCAAACAGCATGGTAGTCCGACAGTGCAAAGAGACTCTCAGGTGATAGGCATGGGAAGTAACTGTGTATCAGGAGGTAAGGACACAGTACAATGATATTGGAATAATTATTTTTTTAATTCATAGCACTGTTGTCCCCAACACTTGGATGATAGTTCGCACCCAACAAAACTAAATATATGCGCACACTGCTTTTGCAGACATCATTGTGCTGTAAGTGGGATACTTCTGGTATCAGTGATGATTCTGGGCTGCCAGTGCACGGTAGTGGAAGATACCAGTTGGTTGCACAGAACAGGACATGAAGCCTTGGAAACAGATCTTATTAAATGTGTGATCTTTTTCCTGATGTTTTTCTGTTAGCTAGTTTATCCAAGAGTCTTGTCTAACACCTGATTTACTCATCATATTTTTCTTCTCACAGGTTCAGCCTTAACAACGTAGTATGTAAGAATGCTGGTACAATGAATATAAAAATAAATGTGTCTCAGTCAAGTCCAGTCATCAAATTTCTTGAATAACTCCTTTTAAATCACTGCATATCTATACTTCTGGGTTTATGCTATATCTTGTTACTGAGAAAGTCTCTCCAGTGAAGTCTCCTTTAGCGAATGAAGGGGGATTACTGCACTGCTGTCTTTCCCTGTTGATTCAAATTAATTCCAGATACATTTAAAACACCAAATTACATAGGAAAATGTGGCTTTAAGATGAACAGTCATCATTATCTCATTTTAATAAGCTTCCTTCTGTTTATCCTTTAAAATAATCTTTTTATGTTATTTTTGTCTAGCTATGAAATGGCTGAGTGATGCACCAAGACAATGCTGTCCAGTTATTGCTACATATTGCATCTCAGTCTGATTTGTTGATGGATATGAAAGTTGACAGTTCTTAAAGGGAATGCAATATATATATTTAATGGAGCTTATATATTTTAGTTTTAGCACATACTTTTCTTTCATGACATTTTCTGTGTTTATGATGTGATTTTTTTGTTTCATCTAAAATACTGATATTGGTCTGCAACTCAGCTATGATTCATGGGGGGGAAAAATCTATTTTCAAAAGTAAATGTTTTCTAGTACTAGTAGGATATGCTACAGACTATATAATAACATCATGAGAAAAATTCTGAGTATGCATTTAGTTGTTCTGTTGAGGATACTCAGCATGCATACTCTTTTTTTTTTAGTAACGTGTTATATTTTTCTTATACTATCCCCAGACTCTTTCCAAGCCAGCCTACCTTAATGAGTCAAGCCTTAGGATTATTGTACTGCATTCTCTGGGGAGACATCTTTTTATTTTGAATGCATACAAGATTACATTCAGAAAAATAAGCTAGGTATGAAAATTTCTTTGAGAGATCTCATCAGTTTCATAACTGTATATTGCTATACCTATATCTCTACTAGAAAACAATTAACACCTTCAGTGTCCCTTACAGAATAAAAACTATAAAAATACTGAAAATCACAAACAGTATTACAAACAATAGCCAATGAAGGATAGAATATTAACAATAATAAGTCAATTCACTCCAAATAACTTGGTGCTTGGCTCCTGGTTTCAGAACAGACATATCAAGGGCAACTGTTCTGTCTTGTTATGATTGCCTTTTGCATGGCCAATGTACATGAGCAACAGTAATTTCACTTAATCTGAGTGATGAAGGCCAGTTGTGAGGAGCAAGAAATGTTGCTACTGCTTCCCTTCAGACTCTGTATGAAGGACACTTTAAAACTTGCTGAAGGCATCTTTGTAGGTCCTCTTAGAAATACCACTAACAGTTGGGCTGATTTGCTACAATGGTTCAGAGCACATACTTTCCTGGCCAGTCTTAGGAGTTTTATTTCTTTTTTTTTGTGTTAGCTACCTAGGATTAATTTATGTGTTGCTGTTACACATTCAGTTGACAAAATTCCATTGTGTCAATGCAGGGGGTTTGCCTGGTTATTTTTTTTTTTTTTTTATTTTCTATATTCAGTCAGACACTGCTTTGGTCAGTTATTGCAATTAATATTAAAGTGCAGGAAAAATCCTACGAAACTGATACAGCACATTAACAATTTCATTAACAGAAAAGGACTTTAGATTCTAGGTATTTTGACTTGGCTATATATTTGGGCAGAGACGATCAGGAGTGGGAGGAGAAAAAAAATCTCAAAATTACCAGATCCTCTAATAGCTGTTGTTCCTTTATTTTGCCAAAACACAGTTGCGTTATTATTTTCCCATGGAATATGTTAGTCCATATTACTGGAGATATTTCAAAGTCCCAATGAAACAGAAAACTATGATTTTTAAATCTTTCCAGACTTCACTCTCTCATTGTCCTGCTACCATAACCCTGCACCTTTTTCAAGAGCGACAGCAGACGCTGATAGCCTGAGGCTATTTGTCCCCATATAATGCCCGTCTGGTTCTGGGCTTGACTCAAATCCAAAGAAGTGCCTACTGTTATTTCCTTTCCTGCTTTAACTTCAGAATCAGTGAAGGTTGCTGCAAGTTCAGTATTAGTCCTTCCATCACTTCAGTCAGCTAAAAGATCCAGATTTGTCATTTCTGTGAGCTGGGATCGCAGTCCAGAAGCTCATTGTCTCTTTCCTGCCCAGTACCTGACTAATGAGCTGTGCACCTTTATGTTTGCATGTAATTTTGGAGAGTTTGATTTCTATATGCACTTATCCTGGCAAGCAGCTTCCATTCTAATACACTATTTTATCTCTACCTTTAGCTTTGTCTTGGAAAATTAGACAGTGAAAGCACTGAAGCACAAGCTTAAATATGTCTCTATGGAGGAAAGCACTCAGACGTGCTTAAATGTAAATATATGCTTAGATCCTATCATTAAGTCAGAGAGACTCAAGTGCATGCTTCAAGAAAAGCATATGCTTACATCCTTTCTAAATAGTGATGTTTTCCTGAATTAGCACCTTAACTTGGCCAAAAAATTACCACAATTCCTATGAAAGAAAGGAAATATTTCTGCAAAGTCCAAAAGCATGCTGTCAAGAGGTTTTGAGCTACAGGTAATTTAAAAATATGCTGAATTGAAATTTGAATTTGTTTTAGCTTTTATTTTCATCTGTCTAGTATAAAAATGATTTGTTAGCACCCCAGATTTTGAGACTGGTCATTTACAAGACTACAGTTAATGCCTTGAAATGTTACAGTGAATTTCTTGGAAAAGCCCTAAAATCTGATCTTCCTGTTTGATACCATTCGCTGACTCTTAAAGATCATGTATGAACTCAATGTGGAGGCACAGTCTATCTGTCATATGGTTGTCAGGAGTTGCTCACACATTTTACCTGGTGCTGCTCATTGATGGAGGCACATGACTGGACTGGATGCAGCTTTTAGCAGATCACATGTATCACATTCTCAGTTGCCAGTCAGTTATAACTCCTTCAAATTAAATTATTAACTATATTTGGAGGAAATAGATGGTGATGAGGTTAGGATCACATTAGTATAGATATCTGGGCACAGGTCCAATTCATGTGGTTCTATGCTGTTCATGTTTATGTTGCTTAATACTCCTGCTAACTTTTAACTGCACGAAAAGAGTGTTTTTTCTTTGGGACTGAGTTTGATGAGGACCAAAATCATGTTCTTTAGGGGTGCATTAATAGTTAGTATTAGAAGTACTTGAGAGATCCTTTTATAGTTAGAAGCAAAAAAAAAAGCTTACTTTGAACTGAGCAGACTAGAGCAAGATGTGTCTGGCAAATAACTGTTTTGGTTTTGAGGCATCTCCATGTAAGGATTCAAGGACATATGTAGACTTCATTGCTGTGTCTTCCCCAGGGAATTTAACGATTCTAGACAGTTCTGGACTAGTCAGCCCAACTGTAACAGAAAGCTTTTATTCTACATAAGGAGGCACTCTTAGCCTCCAGAGTCAGGTAAATTACAATTTATGAAAGGTCCTTGCCTACTTTTAGTTCACAAACTGTACTGGGCATTGTTTAGGGAAGTCTTAGTTAACACAGGTCAAAGGTGTTCCAGGCACTGCTCAAACAGTGTTGCAGCACAGACAATTGTATTTCAGTAACTGAAAGTACTGACTAGCAGGGTTTTGTTTATTTGCACTTTTGTAGCCAATAGGGCCAATTTCCTTGTCACAGCAGCGTGAGAGGTAATCCTTGCACTTTCCCCAATTAAATTGAGTGGATGTTAGACCCTTAAAATGAAAACACGAAGACAAAATTTATTTAAAGTCCTATAGATTCCAGAACATTCAGATCTTTTCCTCTGTGGTGGAAGGGAAGTCATAGCAGTAGATAAAATGTACCTGTTTCAGAGTAACAATTTCTACCATTGCCAAAGGGAAAAAAATTAAAAAGATGTGAGAGTGGGATCTTCTGTAGATCGTTCAGGCACGTCAGACATTCTGCACAACTTTCTACCTCTTGGTCTGCTGGATGACAAACAAGGGCAAGAGAAGGTGATTTACATAATCAGTGGGCCTTCTTTTGTTTTAAGTTTGCCTTGAATGGCAATTGAACCTCTGAGTCTGAACCTCTAAGTTCAGACTGCAATGACTGACTTCTAGTCCTCTCAGCCCCAAATAACTGAGGTCCAGAGGACGTCTCTTGTTTTCCCTTGATTCTTGTTTCTCTGCATACCCAGCATTTTTTCTATCACTGGATCTCCAAGAAGGAAACAGGGTAAGGCAGCTTCCCATTTCATTGAAGGTATTCACTGAATTCACTGACCAGTGTATCTCTGACACTGGAGGAACCACAGAAAAACAGGTTTGGATCACAGGTGGTGGAGTAATATGGTAATGCAATTGCAAAGCTGAGCTGAAAAGTTAGAATTTGCTCCTGAACTCTCACAGGAAATCAGGAATATTGCTGCTTTGCTAGTTCAGAGATCTTATATGAGAAGAAGTTCGTTAATACATGCGAGATGTTTAGACAAAAGTGGTGAGTGGCAATGTGAAGTCAATATCTTTATCAGTAGTAGCTTGTGAACTCTTTTACAGTCTCTCCTATAGTGTTTTCTCTGTCTCAAATTATGTTGTTGCCNTTTGTCTTTTAGAGAGATAGCATCAGCAGGAGCCACAGAAATGTCAACTGTAATTAAAAATGTAATTTTCAAAGACATTTTGCAGTTTATTCACATGGTAAATGGTTTCCTACCCTCTGAACTTTCAGCCAGCTGAGCTGAAGAGTTAGACATATTCTTAAAATCCTTACATTCTCTCACAAGTATAACAAGGCACTTGTCAGCTGAACTACTTGACAATGAAGAGTTCAGCTAATGGTGAAGAGCTTGAAAACATAAACAAGGAGTTTATTTGCTCACCAGAGTTTTCATCCCTGTCAAATTACTTACTGAAAATTCCATTCTGCTCTAGTTTAATATTTTAGTCCTTTGTTTCTTCTCTCACTCATTTTTTTACTTAAGGCACAACTTTCTTGTTTCATTATCCAAATGAAAACACAATCCTATTAACCTCTAGTCCCATCTAAATCTGTCTTTTCCCTGGTCTCTGATGACCTAGATCCATTGGACAATTTATTATATTTTAAATGGTTTCCCTTGTCTCGTATCTGAGCACCTATCAAGCTACAATAATTTTTTCATCATGATATCTCTGTGTGGAAAAGAAGTGTTACTATTAAAGATTTATTAAACAATGGAGAGATTGATTCCATAGCACAGTGATTAGTACAGTTACCAGGTTCCTGGTAGCCTCAAGTCACTCTTCTGTCATTACTCATACAAAGCAATTGAGCAGTTAAGGGAACTAAAAGAGAATAGCTTGTTTTGAGCCCTTCTGTGGGATGTGGAAGGTCTCAGGTCCAGTTTCTACCCCACACTGGGGTTTCAATCCTTATTTAGGATCTCTCATTTAGGGCTAAATCCTTACCTTTTTTCCCTGTACTCCCAGCAGCCTGCTTGTAGGTTCAGTAAAGCTCTGCTCCATGTTGCTGGCTTATCCTAGCTCTGCTGCCCAGACTAACAGATGACAAATTTTAGAATGTTCTTCTGACTGTTGTGACCATCCCTTTGAGAAGCTGAGCCAAAATCGTGAGCACCTGATGAGTTGTTGAGTGGTGTCAGTGATCAGGTGGATTTGGCAATGCAGAGATTTATGAGATTAGGTGGGAGCTAAGCAAAGGTTTCAAGACCTGCCAGGGATTTATGTGATAGATGGAGGTGCCTGCTACCCTGGAAGAGTAAGGTAGTTCTCTCAGGCTAAATCTCTTGCCTATCCTGGAGACTTATCTCATGGAAGAATTATACTGGGAGAGGGAGTTGAAAGTGGCAGAAGAAGGACATAAATGCAGTGCATTGCAACTTGTAGTAGCTGCTAAAGACCGTATGATGCAATTAACAAATGATAAAAAGGAAGGTGAGGGGAGAGAGTCTGTAATTAATGAGAGCTACTCGTGATTACCATTAAGATTACTTGTTTATTGTTACTCCTTTCTGTGACAGCTATTTATCTTGCCTTTTTAGACTTTACATTCTAGAGCAAATATTATCTTCCTGTGTTTAGAAAATATGCCACTTCAATGTAAATGAATTTTTGTAAAACACCGACCATACAACCCTGCCCTGTCCTTAGTTTTTAATGTAAAAAGTTAACTAATACTCAAACCTCAGACATATTTGAACAGTCCCTTTTTTACAAAACTGTCATCAAGATTGTATGAGGTTATTCTCACATCCAGCAGAAAGCTTGGTACTTCTTAAGTGTGAAGTTGAGACTTTGTGTGGGAAGAAAGCCCTAGGACTGTGACCCTGCAGTGCACTGCAGGTATATAGATTTCTGTACCTGAAGTCATTGGCGCTGCCCACACATACTGGAATGTTCACTGAAAGACTTACAGCATCACTGGAGCCTAAAAGGCAAGGTCCTTCAGAAACTTAGCATCCTGAGTTTTTCATGTATGTGTGTTTGATTGTCCTCTGAAAGGGTGCAGTGCTTCACGTTCACATCAATCACAGATTTTGCAAAGTGATTCAGGTTTGCTCTGTGACTGTTAATCACTGTGGATGTACCATTGAACAGGAGTGGTGCAACTCATCAATCAATAAACAGCCTAAGTTCGTTAATGTTCTATGTTAGTCCACTAAGAATAAACATTGACTACCATATTGTCTATTACCTCACAAGTTCTGAGAGGTAGCAAGTCAAACCATTTTACTTGCTCTTTTATTTCTTTTTATGATAGACTCCCTTCTGTTCTCCAGAGTATTTCTGCATGAGAATGCACCCTCAAGTACTGCACTTATGAGTAATGTATCAGCCCTATTTTATGCCAGAGGGTATCCTAGGTGTTCCATTTCCACTTGCAGTAACAATAAACTATTTTAAAGAAAACATTGACAGATCATTTTGCCTTGGAAAATACGTTTCTTTCAAATTAATGTGTCTAATTATGTTTATTTCCCCAAAGATTAAAGAGAAAAATAATGGGGGGAGGGGATGAAGGGAATGTCTGCACAGTACTACATTGTTTCTTTTAATTACAACACTCTAATTTTTCTTTTTTGATATTGCTTCTTATTTTAAATGAGGCTATAGAATGGGAAAAAACCAAATCCCTGTCACAATTTTCTTTGGGAGAGAATTCTGCAATGCTTGGAGCTTTTTTCCTTGTCCAGATGAATCTAACTTTTCAAATCTTGAAATTCTCTCCAAAATGAATTTGAATTCTCTCTGTGGTTCCCATTTGCAATAGACAATTTCCTAAACCCATAAAAGGCACAAGGGGAATCACAGTATTTACTGGTTGCATCTCAGTCACTTCTGCCCCTCCCTAACTGGCAATGGCAGAGCTTTGCTTCCCCTTCATTGGTAATTTTTCTTCCTCCTCTGCCCAACTCCTTTACCTGCTGCCTAGATTAGTGCTTTATAAACTGTTCTTGTTACTTGCTGAGACTACAGCAACAAAGTTAAAAAAAAAAAAAAGATGTAGTAAATGTAAGACCTGGCTAAGAAAAGGGATCAGAAAATAAAATTATGCCATATATTTAACAATTATCAATGCAGTTTTAAAGAGCACTGAGACTGATTTACATTTTGCGTTGTTTTTTGCACTTCAGTGTTTCGTGCTGTATTTGTAGCAATGTGTCAGAGAGAGAAATTGGTTCCACTCTTTCTCCTAATCTGTTTCCTAATAAAGACTACCAAAGAGGGCCTTTGAGGGCTTATCTTACCTCCTGTAGTACCTTATATTTGATGCTTCAGAGATCATGAAATTATTAAAAATTCAGCCTAGTCTTGTTGATTCAATGGCACCCTCTGGCAAGCTGACTGAAGTGCTGGGGAAATATTTTATTAATTTTAAGTGAACCAGCAATTAATTTAATGTGTAGAAGCCTTTTTTGACTGAGTGAGAAGCCAGAGGCTGTACCAGGTAATTTTCCCATAGACCTTCCTAATCTGAGATATTTTAGTTGAGTGTCTGTAACACCCTTTTCCAGGAGAAACTACTCTGTCTCCCAGTAACCTTGACTCTAGGCATCCATAGCTGCCTTCATTTGGAAACACTTGCAAAGAGTTTGGAAGTTACCCAGCAAGCAAAGGAATCCTTCATGATGACTAGGCTCAATGGCCGGGTTGAACTGTTTGATCTTCTTCATGATATTCAATCTCAATGCATTTACTGCTCAACGGCAGTCCTCTAATTCCAGCATAGATAGTCTGCAATAAACTTCCAGAGGAGAAAGTAATATACTGACTTTTAAAAACTGTATTGATGTTTAAAATCTCATAACTGCAAGGCATTTAACAGTGTTTGAACAATGAGATTGCTTAATCGACTGATTGTACTGAAATGTGTATTTCTATAGATCTCTCATTCACATTTCAGCTTTAGCAACAGTAAAGCCAGTTGACTTTCACTCATACAAAGCTCATTTAAGACTCTAATCTAATGACCACTGCATTCCACTAGGAAGTGAGTTTTTAACCCAAGACTTCCTTGTTTTTTTTCCCACTAAATAACAAAAAGATGAAAGTCTGATTGAATTTACAAAGTAAGCACACTTAGTTCATCAAGTATCAAATATCAAATCCTGTGTAAAGAGGCATTTCCTCTGTAGATTTGAAGTCTGTCCCAGCCTACATCATATAAGGGACTGAATTTGTCCTGTATTGTTTCACATTGGTGAGCTCTGAATGGCTCAACATTTTTCTGAGAGGGCAAGAAAATTTGTATAAAACTAAATATAATTGCTTAATTTCTGTTGGTTTGTCAACTCTGCAGTTGGAAACACATTTATACCATGCTCCAAAAAAACGTTGTTTTATAATGGCTGTCTTTCTTTATAGTCTGTGCTGGGATATTTTTAATATTTTATTTTTATTAATCTAAGCCTCTTGTCTGAACAGCTCTTGACTCTCTCTTTAATTACAATAAAGATACCCTTAGGACACTATACAAATTTGTCAACAATATATTGTCACTAAAATGCTTCAGTGTTAATCATGCAGTCATTGTCTTAGGTTGGTTTAGATCTAAAAATAATGGGAAGAAAGGCGAGAGTTGTGGTTTTAGTGGCCCTTTGGTGTTGCAGCAAATTGCAGCTTGGCATGTTTCCCCTCCTTTAAAAATGTCCTCATCACTGCCATTTTGGGAAATCTTTGAACATCCCTGCACAGCATGCCTGTCACTGCAGCACTTTGCTGGAAGCATTAATTCCCTGAAGAACAGTCAATGACAAATTTGTGTATTTGATGTGGGAAAGGTTGAATCTCATTCAAGGGAAGGAGATTTGGAAAAAGAGGGAGGCTGTTTTGCTCTGACAAAATATAGAAATTATATCTGGGTGTTGATTCATATCTTTTACATCTTGAGGGTGTCATCGAACATCAACACAAAGGTTTATTCACAGCAATTTTCAGCAGAGCATGGCAGTCTTTAAGCAGATTGCTGAGGCAAAGAAATAGTTAGGAATCTGGAATAGGCCCAGTGGAAGGAAAGGACTGGTTAGTTGTACTGATAGGGGTTCTTGCCTCATGGACATGACAAAATAACTATGTTGGTGTCCCACAGTAGAGTTTATTGACCTCAGCCTGGCAGGTTACTGGAGGAGAAGCTGAATGAATAGTCTTGACCCAAGACTGAGTGGCTGTCATTGGCACAACAGCTTCTCCTCCTCAAGACTGCATGGGCTAAGGTACCAAACCCCTGAGTCTCAGGCTATCCTGGGAAGAAAAGGACAGCCCTTCCAGCATGGCTAGACTTGTACAACTTGTGCCGAGATAATAAGTGGTGCCTTGCAGAGAAATAGATGAGTGCGAGGCATTGTCTAGTGACTGTGTAAGTGTACACCTGTGAATGGTCTAGCACATTAGTCTATGTTAACAACAACAATTGGCAATGTCTTTAGAGCTGAGCCTCCCTTGAAAAAAGTGGTAGTCTTACATGTCCTTCCAAGCTTATCAGCAGTTGAAAACTGCTCCTGCTGTAATCTTCACTTTAGCCTTTGCTTTGCCCAGCGTCCTTTGGATATTTCACCATTTCATTTTGCACTCAAAGCTCCTAGCACATGATGTAGGGACCCATAGGCTGCTTGGGCACAGAGCAAGCCCAGGGACAGAAGAGCTGATCCATGTAGGTCATGTGTGTTCATCTGATCCTGTACAGCACTCACTTATCTTTCACAAGTGATACATCTTCCACTAATTTGCTAAATTTGCTTTCAAATCCAGTACTTGCAGATATCATTTCTGTTTACTTGTCACAATGGTCTCTATTTCTGTCTGTGTGTCCTTGAAAAGCTGAAACCAGGAATTAACTGCTGTAGCTTCTCATTGTACACTTTCCCTAGGACGATTCTTTCAGGAAAAGGTGCTTCTCCTTCTTTTCCTGTAGCAATACTGTGAATTGTAGGTTTTTCAATCTCTCTTGATTGTAAGTGCAGAGAGTTTGTTGCGTAAGAGGTACCGGATCTGCTAGAACTCAATTAAAAGTATGCTTTCCCATCAGAGGAGTATCTGGAGGGTAGCTCATTATCTGGGAGCTGGAGAGCTAGTGATTCTTGGGGAGAACATGACAGAATGAGGGAGATTTTTTCTGAGATGGACAACCTGACAAGATATGTTTCATTCTTAGGAAAAAAAAAAGTTTATGCCCAGTTTCATATGGATATGTGATATAATTTTTTATACCCTACCTATCCCGACTGCATACTTTCTTGGATGCATTTGTTTTTCTGCACTGTTTTTGCATAATAAGTATTCTTTTAGTGGAGACTTGAATCTCAGATCTGAATAAAAAAGAGCCACTAAATCATGTTGCCTTCACTTTTAAATATTGCTTAAAAAATAAGAGCCACCTCTCTTTACAGCTCGTTATTGTAATCTGGACATCAAAACATGTCTGAAATTGTTTTCTAAGATTTGCTAGAAAACTGCAGTTCTAAAGGATCTTAGGATTTCTGTCACTCCTCTGCAGAGTAGGCTTTGTTCCAGTTGCAGTACATATCTATTTCACTATGTATAGAAAAATAATGTTTCTTTATGTTAGGCAGACAGAGTGCAAGGGAGTTGTAGATCTTGTTATAAAAATTTTAAAATATATCCATATTTTCTACATATCATATTTACTATTTAAACCTGCTCCACTGCTCATCAGCAGTAAGTTTTACACCTGAATATAAAATATGGCCTGATATTCAGCCAGTAAATGATGTAGCTTTTTGATTTCAAAGGAAATATGCTGACAAATACAGAGGGTTGCCTGCATAGTATAATTTAAAGCCTCTTGTCTTAGTATAATGTCAAGCCCCTTGTCTTGATTCCTGTATGAAAAATAAAATGTTGTGTGTATCACTTTACTCAGGAAGTGTGCTGAACCATTAGGGAAAGTAGAGTCAGAGATGCTGGACAACTTATGCAAGACAGAAGTGTGAAAAATAGTTCCAAAATACCCTAGAAGGAATGGGGGAAAGGAAACCTGGGGGTGTCCTTCTGCATTCTCAGCTGGTCTTTAAAACAAAAATGTCTGAGGAGGTCTGGAGCACTCAGGACTTCAAATAACCCTGGTGAAGGACAGGGAAGACTCTCAATCAGTGTTCATATGGATGTGGGGTGTATTTTTTGCCTTCTGCTACTGGCGTTGACCTATTCATTCTGCCCCTGAGTAGGCAATGAAACGATGGTCATTGAAAACTGCGTCCTTCACATAGCAGTGCTGTCTACTTGAACAAGCAGCAGGATAAAACAAAATTCTCTTTTAGAATGGATTTTTGATATTAACCAGTAGAAACTGGGGGAAAGTGAGGGGGTGGGGAGAGCTGTGGGATACTCAAGCAATTATCCTCCGTCTGTGTAACTGTGTGTGCATACATGTATAGGCAACTAGGCAGTCATTCTGTCATTCTTTCTTTTACCCCTTTAAGGGGAAAGAACTTTCCAAAGTATCTCGTCATGAAGACCTACTTCTACCATGTCAGTCCTAGAGCTGGAGATCTGTGGAAATACAAGGGACTGTGAGAAAAATACTTTGCATTTTAGGGGTGAGAAACAATGTAACTTACTCTGCTAAAGTGACTAACCTCCATAATTACTCCAGTCAATCACACAGGGTTTTAGAGTCCTGGCTCTTTAAAAAGCTGAATCTCTGTATACGAGCATGGCTTTTGCTGTGTTTTCTGGGTCAGCTTTAGGTGTTGAGCCATTGGTGCTTTCTCAGGACTTGTCCCATAAAAGCTAGGAAATTACATGGCCCCTGGACCACCCTTCTGAACCACAAATTAATTCATGCAGTGGAGTGAGGCAGGAGAAATAGGGTAGAAGATAGTGATGTGGGCACTGCCTTTGGCAAAAACATCTCCAGTAGTTTTGATGCATATTTTCTTCAAGAGGACTAATTTTTTTCCTACTGAATTTATTCTATTGCTATAGCTCTTTCAAATTAAAAGAAGAGAGGAAAAAAAATGAATCCTTTGATTAATAACTGATTTGATTTGAGCTTTGTCAATGATGGATGCATTTAAATATGCTTGTCAGGGTGAACAAGAGTGAGGTATTTCTATTAGGAACACAACATGCAGTGTTCCAAAGAAATACAAACCTTGCATCTTGAGTTTTGGTGCTGCTAAACCAACAGTAAGATTAGACATGAAGTTTCCATCATTTGGGAACTGTAAAATGAAGTAAAAGCAAAAAGAAAATGTTCAACCTCTGATAAACCAAGATCATATACATTGGGGATATTACAATAACCTTCCCCTACCTAATGTTACTACTGTTTTTTCCTCATGATCAGAAAACAAAAAATGATCAAACTTAAAATATTTCAGAGTAGATTCCTGGATATAGTTTTTTATAATTTATTTACTGTGAACAGGACTCTAGGTCTACAGGTAGAGAAAATTGAAACAATTATTCTGAAGACAAAACCTCTGATAAAAACTGAAGTCTTTTGGGGTTGTACCAGTGAACTCAACCTGAAGACCTGGGGTAAGACTTCATTGGACATTTAAAAATCTATTTTTCTTCCTAAAGCAGATTTTCCTTTTGTTTTCTTTTGGTTTTGTTTCTTTTTTTTTCTACTCATAGTACTTTTTTTTTAGGCTTCACAGTGGTTGCTCACCATAAATACAAATCAACTGTTTGTCCATTCCCAATTTACTCATCCACACACCAGGACAGCAAGTTAATTGCAAAAGTTCCCTGTGGGGAACAGTGAACTTAAATATGCCTGGTATATATTGTTTAGGCAGCAGAGTGAAGAAAGGCCCAAGTCCTGAAGAAAGGCACAAGAGTGAAGCTGGGAATGAAAATGAATATAAAAACAAATCTTCCTGTCACTGGACAATTGACTTTGTAAATAATTGCCCTGTCCCTCTGGGAAGCTCAGCGGTAGGAAGGAATTTAAACACTGTATGTTTCTTGAGGGCAGGATCCACACAGGGTTTCTGGAGTTCTGGTGCTTTTAGTGGAAGTCACAGTCACTTAGGGGTGACTCATACATGGTCTTTGTCTCCTAAAATGCCATGAAGGGTCCAAGATCCAAAACCTTTATTCTCATAAATTCTTGCAGCTGCTCCAGCCTTGGAAGTATCTGAAGCACATAAAAGACGGAATTCCTGCCAGTAAAATTCACATTTTATCTGCAGCGTGTGCATAAATGTTTTGGTGTTGATATCGCTGAGTGGCCTGGCACTTTACTCAGGCCTCTTTACCTGGTTAGTGTGTTGTCATCTCAAAAGCACAGGACTTTGATTTCATAGACACTCTCAAAAACAGACTGTGCATAAAACATAGCTAACAGAACAAAAACATCATTGTCCTTTTTAGACAATGGCATGCCAAGTAGCATAGTCTGTTTAAGTGCCAAAGACCAATCTTTAGCTTCTCCCAGCAACTGTGAGGACTTGAGCTCAGCAGAATAATCCTGCTAGTAGCAGCATGATGCTATGAAAGCAAAACTCTCAATCTGTCCCATCAGCATCCTGCAGTGTGGTAAGGGGTAATAACTTTGTTGAACTTGAAATAGTGTCAGCCCTGGTGACCAGGAGACTTGGCACCACAGAGGAGCATTTTCCCATTTTCTGCGCTGGGGACTTTTATATTAGGTACTCAGTTCAGCAAGGCATGGAAAGTCATGGCTTCTCTTGTTCTCTCACTTCCTTTCTGTTAAATACTAGCTCTAGTTACCTCATGCAAGGCTCTCACATTCTTGCACACATTAAATGGTCTGTGTTTTAGCAGCTAGAGCTCTGTGGAGAAGATGAGTGGTCCAATATCTTCAGCCAGGGGGTGGACGGTTACTCTGTCCTTCATCTTCTGGTCACCAGCTGTGGAGCAGTTTGGATCCTCAATTAAGTTCAGTAGCAGAGATAGGTGAATCTTACTGTAGATGTGAGTAGCGTAATCTGAGTATTGGGATGCTCTTGATGTATTTGATGTGTTTCTTTCTGCAGACACATACAGGTCTGTATCAATAATAAATTAGATAGTTTTGAAGTGTAGTTAGATTTAGGTGGAAAATAAATAGGCATTTTCAAGATGTCTGTTCTCACTTTGAAAGCCTAAAATGATGCTTGGTAGCTGATGTCATTTCATGAATCTCTCCTTTACAGTATCTCAGCTCTTGAGCTATACTCAAGTTGTTGTCCTGAACAGGAGATACGTCTTGTTTCTACAATGCTGAGATATCAAGTAATGATTGTTTACTGTCTTATTGGTATGAAAGCAGTGGGAGGCAGATCCTCATTTTTATGGACAACAGTCAGTAAGGTATCTGCCACCTACGCTGATGGTAGAGGAGAGTTTGTTAACTGTTGTCAAGGTCCTAATTGTTGCAATCTACTTAAAATATTACAGAAAGAACTTCAGATTTGAAATATTCCCTTTGAGCAAAATTAAAACTCACACAAGCTATCTGTTAAAACCAAAAACTGATTTTTATTAATTGTTAAGAGAGGCAAAGAGAAAGAGGAAATAAAAAAAAGGTTGGAAAATACTAAGATTACTTTTAGAAGCAGAGAAAAGATACCACCGAAACTACTTTTCTGCCCAGGTATCATCGGAGGAGTGTGGGGGGAGGGAGAGACAGATGGTGTTTTACCCCCTTTTTTTTGTCTCTGCCATTTCTCATTGTTATCTCCTTTAGCTGCAGGGGGTCTTAACAGCTCCAGTTCTCTGGAATGCAGTCAGGATGTGTGGCTTCTGCTGCTCACACCGGGCCGTGTCCCAGGCGGTGCAAGGTCCCGTTCCGAAGCACTTCTCTGGTCCTCAGAAATATGGTGAGGTTGGAGGAATAGGACAAAAACTCACACATGTGATGCCGTTGGTCACAGCACTCTCCAGGCCGGCAGAGCTCAGCCTCGGGTGGCAGGCAAGGAACACATGGCGGCAGAAGAAAAGCGAGGGGCAGTAGGGAGAGAGCCTTGGCTATTGCACCCAGTCTCTATCTCCCTTTCCTCTTCCCTGATTTTCCAAAATTCATATTCAACACTTATAGTGTTCCAGGGAGGTTGTGCATGGCTCCTTGGCACGTAGCCCTATTCAGATATTTGAAGAGATACGATACCCATAAACAATGGCAGGATTTTTGGCAGGAAAAGTCCAGCAGAAAGTTCTGGTGAGAACCTTTTGGCCAAAGCTGACAGGATGTTTTTTGAGAAAGTCTCTGACAGCAGGCAGGACGTTTGGTTGTGACTTTCTGATAAAAGTGCTGATCGAAAGTTTTTCGATAGAATGTTTTTGACAGATGGAAAACAATGGAGGAACATTATTCTTGGTATTTCTATACTATCTGTGTCTTACACTAATGGCACAACCTATCAAGAGAGACAAGAAAGTAGTGGTGAAACTAGCGAGCCACTTTCTAAACAAGTTTCTGTTTGTTTTAACAGACAGTAGGAAAGCCTGTATCTTTTTCAAAAAAAGCCTTTGGAATCTGTGTTTGCGTGATTACTTCTGCAACCACAGGGGCGTAACATCTAAGATGTTATATAATAAGACTTTATCAGGTACCCGGCAGTCTGTAGCATCAAATATCAACAGGCTTTCAATAAAACTACTGAAGATTATAACATGCAAGGACAAAACTATTCCTCTTTACACTTACTGGTTTCCTATCTCCTTCCCATTGCTTTGCATCAGAATCACAACATCACAACATTAACTTATTTACTCCCTGCATCCGGCTGCTGAGATCCTGACTTACAGAGCCAGCAGGGAATTTTTACCTACTGTGCAGGGCAACCTACAATGAAAGAAAGTTCCACTGCTTTTGGCTCTATCCCACAGTGGACTGTCTGTGAGAACAGCAGGCACCCGTCCTGCCCATGTACCAATTCCAGGAATGAGAGTAACGGTAGCATGAGAACTTTTATGATCAGGTGAAAAATGAGTGGGCACGATAGGGTGATGGAGAGATTCAGCTGCTGAAATTATTAAAGGATCTCATCCTGTATATTTTGTTTCTTGTCTGTAATCAATGGAAAGCGACATTTCTGTGGCTCATCAGCACTCTGTGAAGATAGGCAGATTCAAAGGCTGCGCTCGGTGAGACTGGTAATAAGACAGAAATACCTAAGATATATAGAGTGTTGCATCACTGAATGCATTTGGCCTGTTCTATTGATCATGATATAATCTGACATTTTTAACTTGTCTTCATAAGTTGTGCAAGGAGCACTTTTTAAAAAGAATATTATATTGGTCAGTTACAGATTTTCTTAGTGTTTTCCTTTGTTCAAATTTTAAACAGGCTCTGAAATTATCAAGGAGAATCAACGCTGCTCTGCAACAGCTATGACTGCCCATACAGAGTACTCTTTTTTTCCCACCACACACACTTTTATTCCGTTTAAATATGAATTTACATGACAAATTGTAGTGGTGAATTGCAAGCTGTTATAGCCTGTTGGGTAAATGATTAACATTTCAAATACATTTATAATTTAATTTCTAAATACTTACTCAAAGGACTATAATGGCTGTATTCTAATTTATCTTAAATTCAATCCAATTTTTGAAACATTTATTAATTCCTTTTATTCCTGATTTATAAGTATAGCATGCCAATTAGAAACAGATTAAAAAGCTTATTTACTCCAAAACATTTCATGCTATCAGGTAAATAAAACATTGTAAAAAAAATAAAAAGCCCTAATTATGAGTAGTGCAATAAGCATGCTTACAATTACATATTTCTGTAGTAGACATAATATTTAGCACACTATCAGCTGGAGTCATCTCTCATGTGCTCCAACTGTGTATTTACATTCTTTCATACAACTCAAAAACTTTCTCAGGTGTTTCTACCTTAACTTCCCACAGGCTTTCTAGCAACATAGAGCAGCTATAATTTGTGCTACCAGACTCCTGGTAAGGAAGTGTGTTGAACTGCAACTTCCCACTGCTCTGACAAGAAAATTTCTCACTATAGCTTGCATGGACTTTTTCATATCCTTCATTCAGATAAAAAGCTCTCAAGATATTAAATAACTTAGATTTCTTGATTTTGGTTATATCCAAAAGACCCTGCCACTGGTCAGATTTCCACGTCTTGTTTTTTTTTCCACCCTTATAATACAAGAGAGGGATAAATGGTTCTTTGTTTTCACTAGAGAACAATATCAGAAGATAGAGGCCTTTAAATCACCCTTGTATTCTGCTAAGCCAACAGTTGAAAAACCGGGGAACTCTTGTTCTACTGGTTAATTTACAGCAGCTCCGTGGATGATCCAGACAACTTACACATGACTGGGAATGGACCTGTTCTAACTTCTAGCAATCAAACTTCAACAGCAAGTTAAAGACCTCTCTGTTTCAACACCCAGGGATGCATGTTTTTTTTGCAATCTAGGCAGCTTGGGATAGTTCTGCTTATGACTCCAGGATCAGGACTCCATTTTTACTAAAGTCAGGAGAAGCAATTGTTGCAGCCTTTCCTTTTCCCATAACACAATGATTCTCTGCAAATGCTACCTTTTCAATGTGAGCTAAGGCATGGGAACTGAGGTCTATGTATTCTGTCACAGGATTTTATTGCATATCAAGGCTTATATTGAGAAAGTAAATGTACATTTGTAGAACAGGCATGATCCTCTCCAGAGAAAGGAAGGAGCATGTTTAGATAAATGATTTTGACTGCTAGCTGTAGTAATCAAGAAGGCCAAAAGAAACCTCTGTGGTTTTGACCAGATGTATCAGAGGTTTCTCTAATGACTCCACATGATCATCTAACCAACTCTCATCTTCTGCTATGACATGCTGTAGGACAGCAATCAAGTGGAAACATACATTGTAGTGGCAGCACAGGAATATGAAGTAATGCAGAAGTATTGGGCAACCCTGTGACCCAAATCAACTCAAGCAGAATCCATTAAATGATTTAATTTTTGTCCATCCATCTATTGATTGTACTGCTTGTGTAAGAACAGCAGTGACAGCAACAGTGCTGAGAGTCTGAACAGAATTATTAAAAGGCACTGCTTGGCAAAATGAATGGATGTGCGATAGAAAGGACTTAAAACTATAAATCTTTGACAGCACTAATTCAGTCTTTGTGAAATGACTAACTGATTGCCAGAGACTTTTAATGTCAAAACATCAGATTGCGCAGGTGCCTGAGAATAAGCATGCATTGTAATACCGGTGTCTTTTATTTTTTGCTGGCAGTGTAGAAATTCTTTCAGGTGTTACAAAAGAGGATGTGTGATATGAAAAATGGGGATAACACAGACTACAGCTCAAAGGAGAATGCTAATGTGTTATTATGAGAATGATGATATACTCACTGTGCATTTGTAGTGCAGTGGTTTTCTATACCCAGGTAGATGGCTAATTTATCTCTTTAACACATGACCTATATCAATGGCACAACAGCTCACTAGCCACTGAGGTTGCTTCATAAAGTGGCACAAATCACTTTTCAGGAGTTTGAGGCCTGGAAGGGACTTTGCAGTGGATGCCTTCACTTTTGTCTTGCAGACTTTCTGGAGCATGAAGGCACAAGAGAGAGTGTTTGCCACCTCCTGGTTTTCCAACAGCACCACAGGGTTTGCAGATATGGTTGAACTACCTGTAAATAAAGCCTTGCTGGAAGGCAGAAGCAATGAGGTGAATAAAGCACATACTTGTGCCTAATTTCAGTCTATGCATGTAGAAAAGTAAGTTCATGTGGCTGCCTTCATGATTCAGAGTGTGGGTGAAGAGTAAAGAGGAACAGCCAGAAAATTTGAACCAATCAGATAGCTTTATCCTGCAGGCAGGGCAGGGGCTGCTAGGACTGATCTACAGGGCACTTTGTTATGGCTCTGCGATCACTGATACCCTGCTGGGCAGGCACGTGTTGCTGGCCTGCCTGCATGGTGCCTTCCCCAGCTCTGCCCATGGCTCAGTAGCCCCTGTGCTATCCAGCCTGAGGTCACTGCTCCTGGTCACAATCCCCAGGTGCTCAGGCAGTGCCGCAGCGCGCCGGACCAGAAAGGGCACTGGCTGTGCCGCGGTGCCCCTTAGCTGATCACTTTTACTGCTTCTGCTGCTCCTTGGCACATCTGTCAGTGCAGCCTCATCCTCAAGCAACAACAGGACTTGCACATGGATGATATATCAAATCTGGCTGGTGCAGACTGCGGGGACAAATATCTTAGGGCTATAAACTATGTGCCAATAGATGCTGCAGCACTGAGACTATCAGACCTCAAGAGCTCAGGGGCCTGTAAGGTATTCAGGAGTCCTCTAGAAATATTATAAAGCAGGCTTACAAAAGGCAGAAAAGAAATGAGTTGAAAGCTAATTTCTAGCTTTTGTTAGGCCATAAACAGGGGAATAAAAACAATCACATTACTGTACAATGTGCCTTTGTCCTTAACGCTCTGTACCAACGCATATGAAACACATACTGTGGTGTCTTTGAGACGGATTCTTTGTACTAGACATTAATGAATTTCAGTGCAAGCTTAGTGCTAAAGGCAGCCAGAGAATTATAAATGGGAATGGGGAAGTCCAAGAAAGCATGGGACAAGAGAGAGAAGTAATTTAGGAAAGTGTGAGGTGGTAGCTGCTTTTCCAAAGAAGGTCTACATCAAGCAGAGAATCACAGAATAACAAGGGTACAGTTATATACAGTGAATAGCAGTGGTAAAACTAACAGGATACTTTATGGGCATAGTTGGACTTTTCCCTCTGCCAGCTTTCACTGCTCCTTGGTAGACAGACCGCAGAACACAAGTGTGTCGGTTCCTGTGGGACCACGCAGGCTCAACTTGCATCCTGATTTATTACAAGCGTTTTGAGGAAAACTGCCAGCTGCATTCCTCAGAGTCAGAGAAGACTAACAGAGCAAAGAGACAAAGGCAAGCTCACAGCTGACAGAGTGTCTCTCTGGACATCAGTTAGCAATGCAAGTGCAGTCTTGATTGGGCTTTAATTGTCAGTCTTTAAAGGACTCTTGTAACAGTGGGAAAACCAGGAGGTAGAGCTCTCTCTTCCTTTACATACTGCTGTAGTAGAGGTGAAGTCAGAAACATACTCTTTTTTTTTTTTTTTTTCCTGTGGAAGCTTCTTACCACATTCCTGAAAAGACTGACAGAAGAGACATAGACCCTTCCCTTCTCAATACCATCCCTGTTGCATCAGATCCTGCTGCAGTAAGGATCATCTCTCTTGACACTCACTCGGTTCAAAGACTAAACAAAGGCTGATACTCCTTTCCTACCAAGAGTACATTTCAGTGTACAAACTATAGTTACAGCACTAATGACTGACTGCAGCAATGTTTTTTTTGCAAGAGGCTTGAAACGTTTTGCACTGTATTTAGCATGTACAGTTGCCATGTAGAACAGTGCTAGTGCTATTTTTATTTTTCTGCTTTGGAAGTGTGGCTTTACAGTTTTCAATGTAGAAAGAAAATAAATGCTTCACCTCAAGTTGTAGTTCAGATTTTGCCTAACATCCTCTTTATTTTGATACAGTTGTGTAAAAAAGAAATAAAAGCAAATGTTGTGATCACTTCAAGAGAAATGTATAGTGCTTATATATAACCTTAATAACAATTCATTTAAGGAAATATGCAGGAAAAAATTTCTGTCACTTGGCATAAGCTCTTTGCTTGGATGTTTCATTATTCACTCCCTCCACTGTATGTACATAAGCCTTGTTGATTAGCAATAGCTGTCTCTTGTTACGTTTGCACAGTTACGGCAGTATGTAAGGCTGGACCCAGACATTACAAATTTGGCCAAAAGCCAGGTAGTTAAAGGGTAAAAAAAAGGGGTAAGGCAAATTTCTTTTTTTGTTTTCTTTTTTTTTTTTTTTTTTTATGTCACAATACATAAAAGAAAAAATCTTTGTTAAAGAAGAAAATAAATATGAAAATAAGAATTAAGACTGTGTTTAAAATGCAGGATTTAATTTGCCTAACAGTTATTACTGAAACTCATGCTGAAATCAATAGCAAGGTTTAGCCCTAACTGTCTGAGGCATTCATGTTCAGATGCTGAAGTGGAACTGTGCCTGTTGCAAATTATTCCTTTTATGCTCTGAAATCCAAGAAGATACATTCACATATTATTCTGTGTCACAGAGTTTATCTTTTCTTCCATTGTTGGGGGACTTCAAAGCAATACAATACTGCGCTGCCTAATCTTGAAATCCTTGTTTTAATGAATGCTATTTTGCCCTTTCAAAGATGTGGTACTTTTAAAACCACAGAAAATAATCGCAATCCTGATCTTACGCATCAACACACACATGTATGTGTGTATGTATACATTTTTATATATATATGAGAAACATGGACATGATGACAAATATACAATTTTAGTCCTTTTCAACTTAGTTTTCATTATATAAAAATTCCAGTCTCACAGTAATGAGTGTCATCTCTGTTCTTTGCAAGATAAAACCTCACCATTTTGCAGTGCTGAATTCCATTCTGGCAATTGCCTGTCATTCTGAGGAAATGAGTGTTTCTACCAAACTTACTGTTTAAAATGTGGTAACTAGTGTGCAGTCCCTGTCTCAGATGCGGTAAGCCTGACAATTAGGCTCTAATTCATTATGTGGAAAGGTTGATGGAGAAAAGGTGAACTTTTCTTGATCTCTATCTGCAAAAGCCGAACTCTTACATCTTGACAGAGTGATCTTACGGGCATACTGTCAACCCAGAGAGAAAAGCTTGCCATACCCTTGTAGCACATGCACATTGCACTTAAGAGGACGTTGGAGCCCAAAAGATAATAAAAGGAATAATTTCTTAGAGAACTTATATTTTCCTGCCAAATATTGCTTTAGCATTTAGAAACAGGGATGGCAATCTCAGGTCAGATGGATAGTCTATTTTGTCTGGTTACCCAGAGAAAGCTCAAAAATTCAGTGAAACAAAAGTACCGATTTCTGGACAAGTTCCTCCTTGAATTCTTAGGACCTTTTGCACTTACATTTGCTCCTATTCCTTCCAAAATCCTCTGTGCGTGCTGGCTCCAGCTGCTTCCTGAAGGTAGGCAAAAATACGCCCTGTGGACAGGACTGCCAGGTGACAGCCAAAGCTGGCCTGCATCCTGGAGTTGAGTATTGGGGGTCTCCTTCAGTGTGGCAGGTTCTAGGAACCCAAGTATGACCAGCAGATTCGATGTGAATCAACATTTTCAGATAGGCTGTTGAAGGGCAATGCAATCATCGGCAAAGGTGTTGTGTGCATGGGCCATGGCTGGAGGGGAGGATGTGCTGGACTCACAGATGCTCCAGGCTCGGCTGTTTCACCTGATTGAAACTGCAAGCATTGCCATTATCTGTGGGAAAGTATAATCCCTTCCTGTAACTCTATTTATTTTTGGTGTCCCTTAGCAATAAGTTCCATGGGTTATTTATGTACTTTGATATCTGTGATATTTTTATGGTATATCCCTGAACCTGTCATGTGGTTCCTTTTTAAAGGAGGATTAATAAGAAACCTTCATTCTTTGCTCCTATTGTGTTGGGGTTTTTGTTGGTTTTTTTTGGTTTTTTTGGTTTTTTTTTTTTTTTTTTTTTTTTTTTGTTTTTTTTTTTTTTT
>VWZG01005741.1:117330-130093 GCA_013396735.1 Grallaria varia | reverse complement strand
TTTTTTGTTTTTTGGTTTTTTTTGGGTACAGTTATCTATTCCTTTCTGTAAGACTCTTCCAATCTACTGAGTTCAATTCCAGACTCCCAACAGCATAAGTTATGTGAACTTTAAGGAAAGACTGAGTAGGGAATATTGGGAATAAAGGTTGCACATCAACCTAAGACACCTACAGCAGTTTTTGTAAAACTAAACAGGAACATTAAGGATGTGTAATATGTTCTGTCTTATTTGTTTTCTTCTCCACCTCCACTAAGAAGAACTTTGGGAGGACTGATAATCACTGAACAGCCAAAACCACCAAACACTATTGCAATTCAGGATATCACCTGCTGCCTGTGGAATTCTCTCTCAAAGAAGTGTAATTTCTGAATCACCACCTGGGGAGAAGCCAAAGTGATAGAATCTAGCCGTAATGTTTAACTAAAATATCTATGCTCAAACAGTGAGAAATGACAGTATTTATGTACTTAATATAGCAGTCTGAAATGCATATACTAACTGAAAAGTGACATTTTATTATAAATAAATAAATAAATAATTTTTTTTAAAAGTGTTTTTTCTTAGGATGGACTTTCATTTCGGGATCAGAATTGAGTTTTGTGTCTCACTTTGCCCCTGATCTGGTTATCTTCTTAGGCTCAGTCATTTCACACCTCTGTCCCTCAGTTCTTCAGCTTACCCTTCTCAGGCTGGCAGTGTGTGCTGTGGCACGGTGAGGTGGCTTTCAGATGTGCAAGTATATATACAGTTAGAGTTTGACATTTAGCACTACCATAAACCAGTAGATATATTGTCTGAATGGTCTGAATAATTCCAAATCTTCAGGTGTTGAGTTTCATGCTAGCAAATTAGCAGGTTTTCTGTAAACTTCTTGATTGTTTTGAGGTTCTTTTTTTCTTCTAGGTTCCAAGACTTCTAAGGTTCGTTTGCATTGTTTAGTCCTCTTCTCCCGAATGGTGGATTGGAAAAATCCTGAAGAAAATCTGGGATACTCACAGATTGAGTTAAGGATGTAACATAAACCCCATATGTCGTAATAAAATTTTGTGAGTTTTGCAAAGAGTGAATACAATTAAAGTCACACCAAAAAGTTGGAATTAAGAGTTGTGGCTTTAAGAGAACAGTTATGAACAAACACGCACTTACTTCTCAGATGATTTGCCAACATTTAAAACTTACCACAACGAAGGGAATGAGGATTAGTTGAAATTTTCACAGTGATTTTAAAAGTGCTATTTAACTTGTAGTCTTCATTATTTCATTATGAAGCCCTCCAAATCTCATCTAGTTTGAGACTTCATTACAAACTCAAAATTCCGCCCCGCTTCAGTGGAAGGTTTATGTACCTTTCAAGTGCTATTAGGTTAATTTGCAGTTAGCAAATAGAAACTTTGTTAAAAATATGCTGTAAATCCAATTAAGACTAAATCACAAGGAATTGTGATTTGCAAGATATTTACGTTGTTCTTTTGCGTGGGTGTTTTTTGATTGCCCTCAACTAAACTAAACCTCTCCTTCATATTTCTCATTGAAAAGTAATTTCAGCAAATATGTTTTGGAAACAGGAAAAAAAAAGAGTTAAAATAAAAATATGCTCCTTGGGGCCCTAAAGTTGCCAAGTAACACAGAGGCATTCTTGCCAGTTCAGCCTTTGTTGCAGGTTCTTCCAGCATCTGGTGGGATCTCTGGATATGAGACAGGCCAGTTTGGCTGGGATTTACATTCTTCACACTGCCCTTAGAATCATAGAATTGATTGGGTTGGAAAAGACCTCAGAGATCATCAAGTCCAACCCTTGGTCCAACTCTAGTCAGTTTACTAGATCATGGCACCCAGTGCCACGTCCAATCTCAGTTTAAAAACCTCCAGGGACGGTGAATCTACCACCTCTCTGGGCAGGCCATTCCAATGCCTGATTACTCTCTCTGTAAAGAATTTTTTTCTAATATCCAACTTAAATTTCCCCTGGCAGAGCTTAAGCCCGTGCCCCCTTGTCCTATTGCTGACTGCCTGGGAGAAGAGACCAACCCCCACCTGGCTATAACCTCCCTTCAGGTAGTTATAGAGAGTGATGAGGTCACCTCTAAGCCTCCTCTTCTCCAGACTAAACAACCCCAGCTCCCTCAGCCTCTCCCCATAGGACTTGTGTTCCAGTCCCTTCACCAGCCTTGTTGCTCTTCTCTGGACCCGCTCCAGCACCTCAATATCTTTCTTGAACTGAGGGGCCCAGAACTGAACACAATACTCCAGGTGTGGCCTCACCAACGCAGAGTACAGGGGAAGGATCACTTCCCTGGTCCTGCTGGCCACGCTATTTTTAATACAGGACAGGATACCATTGGCCTTCTTGGCCACCTGGGCACACTGCTGGCTCATATTGAGCTTCCTGTCAATTAGTACCCCCAGGTCCCTTTCTGCCTGGCTGCTCTCCAGCCACTCTGTCCCCAGCCTGTAGCACTGCATGGGGTTGTTGTGGCCAAAGTGCAGGACCCGGCACTTGGCCTTATTGAACTTCATCCCATTGGAATCAGCCCATCTCTCCAATCTATCCAGATCCCTCTGCAGAGCCCTCCTGCCCTCCAGCAGGTCGGCACTCCCTCCCAACTTGGTGTCATCAGCAAATTTGCTGATGATGGTCTCAATCCCCTCATCTAAATCATCAGTAAAGATGTTAAAGAGGACTGGACCCAACACTGACCCCTGGGGGACACCCTGGGGGCTACCAGCTTTTCCAGGAGTATAACATGGGAAACAGTGTCAAAGGCTTTGCTGAAGTCTAGATAGACCACATCCACAGCCTTCCCCTCATCCACCAGGCAGGTCACCTGATCATAAAAGGAGGTTAGTTCTTGTCAGAACTATTGGTGGGTTTTTTTTTAAGAATTCAGTGTTGCCTCTTCCCTTGTCCCATTGCAAAAAAAAAAAAAAAAAAAAAAAAAAAAAAAAAGATTAAAAGAATAGAACAGCTTCTGTCAGCTAAAATATCTGTTTTGTAGACTTTGAGGCCAGAGGGTAGACCGTTTGGAGAGCTGGTCTGATCTCTTGCATAACACAGGGCAAAAAAACCTCTCTAAGTAATTTCTGCATTAGACCTATTATTTTTGCTGAACTGCACCATGCTTTCCATGCTTTCCACTCTCATTACTGGTGTCTCTTCCTAATCATCATAAGAAATGCTTTTATACTAATAATGTTATTTATATAGGTCATAAATCATCAGTATTTAGAAGGATTTAAAATATAGTGCCAGTTTTGAACAATTTATAGTCTAACCTTTCTTTGCTGCATTGTCTGACATTCTCTGGATTCTTTTCTGCAGTGTAGTACTTTTTATTTAATGAATAACATTTGGCAACAAGCTGTCTCTCTTTTTGCTCATTTTTCTTGCTTTTCCCCCCCTTTTCCAAACTGTCTGAACTCATCTAGTGAGTCTTTTTTCTTTTCTTTCTTTTTTTTTTAGGGGTAAGTTGTTTGGGATTTTTTTGGTTTTCTTTTTATTTTTAACATATCTGTATATATTTGTGCTATATATAATCTGTTTATCTTTTCCTTAACTTTTCAAACTATCTTTTGCCTTTTAATAAGATTCACCTGTGACAGCGAGCTGAACAACTTGGAGCTTTTACAGTGAGATGGAGAAAAAAAGCGTAACATTAACTCTCTAGGCAGACTTCCTGGAGCTTGTCCAGTTCTAGCCTAAATTATCTTCATGAGACTGTTGTTAGCAGTTGCACTGTTGCATTATGTATGATTCCTGACTGCTTCTAGTATGATCAAACTACACAGTGTTTGGTTAGTGGTTTTCAATTTTATGCTAAGCTGTACAATTTGTTGGTGTTATCTAGGTTAATATGCTATTATTTTGCATATTTATAGCTCTCCCATTACATTTTTATTAATAATGATGTCATGTCTGGTAACGAGGATCAATAAGATTTCTAGTGTGTAATGTTTACATATTTATATTATTACAGTATAATAAGTCTCTCAGGCAGCTCCCTGCATTGGAATCACTTTGTAGATGTGTCTTTCAGGTAATTGCATGCCTACAGTGGCTGCTTGAAGAGCAGTGATACACTGTGCTGAGATGAGATCTAGCCAGCCACTATAGTATAGGTATCAGAACAGGCAATCATTCTTCAATGTCTGCATCAGGAGATAAATGGTGATGTATTATATCCACATCCACTTCTCTTTTACCTATTGTACTATTTTTGCCCTTCCTCAAGTGGCATTTTCTTTAGCATAACTCTGAAGAACATTTCTGCACTCTCTCTCATAGTCACCCCATCTAGAGAAATATATTGAGCCTTTAGACGTGTACAGCACTTTTTGGAGGAAAAACCTCAGGCTCTCCCATATAAAATTTCCCTTTCCACTTCCTAGATGCTTTATTCACTTCCCTTTGCAGTAGTGGAAGGTTGATTTAATTAGTATTATACCCTGCAGACCAGCAGCAATACCAAGAAGAAAATAAATGTTGCCCCTGATAGCATGTAAACCATTTTCCTGATCCTTTTGAACACCAGAAGGCTCATCTGTGGCCCTGACCCAGCAGCTGAAGTAAGGGGGTATGCATTGACATCTGGCTGTTGCAGCTGAGTCGTTTTGGGCAAAAAGGTTTGTTTGATAGTCTTCCACTATGCTGCTGATTCTTGGTAATAATAGTGATCACTGTAGTGTGAATGAGTATCACTGACTAATAAGGTAGAGCTAGATTGCATCCCGTTAATTCTTTAATGTGTGCAAGAAGCACTTGTCTTACCTGTTCATCTGCCTCTATGCTGTGCAGGAGCACATGAACGTGCAGAGCTGCATTGAACCGTGTAGAGACTTTTCTGTGGTGCTGGCTAGCTGAAGGTGACTGGGAAAAGCTGAAGTAATCTCTTCTTCTATGGTTCTCTACCCTGCCCTTTCCCCACAGGCACATCCTGACCCTCCTGACCCAAACTAGAGCTTCCCAAATGACAGTATAGCAGGTATGCTCTTTTAAGTTGTGGAGAGGATACACACTGGTACGCTGTAAAGTCTGGACAGTGTCAAAAGTTCACACAGTGTAGGTGACTGGTGTTGCCAAATTAAGAGTCAGAAAGTGGCCGGGTATCACAGGAAGCAGGGCGAGATCATAAAAAACCCAAAAAAACCCCCTTGAAAGTGATTGAAACAGGGAAAATGGAAATAAGTTTTTATTGAATATTGTAGATTAAGAAACAAGTCAATAAGAATAACATTTCATAAAATTTTCCTCTTACACTTCCTCCAAAGGCACCTTGCTGGTTTACAACAGGCTTCTGTTCCTCTGTGAAAACACTCTAGTTTTATGATGTTTTACCTCTAGGTAAGAAATGTTATATGGGGTGTTCTTACTCGGACTCTAGAGTAAGGGTGAAAAGCTGGACCATGTACAATTTATCTAACCGGACAGACCCTTCTCTTTCCACCCATTATTCAAGTGTGTCCCTTTATTGCTCTTAAATTTACTATCTCATGAGCTGAAAATTATGAGAATAAAAAATTCTATTTTTTCCCCTTCATGATTTTAAACATTGAGTGTTAGCAGTTTCTAGACCTTTCCCTGTTGCCGGAAATTACTTTTTCCTTTCTTTAACAAATGTTGAAACTAATCCTTCTCTAAGAAAGACATAACATAGCAAAGACTGAACTTGGTTCTGTGATCTGGCTCATGGTGAACACTGACTGACACAAATGCAGGACAAAAAACTTCCACCACCAGCAAAACTCCATCAAGAATTGTACCTGCAGATACAATGCCTCCTGGAGCAATAACCTAAGCATACACATGCATCTGATCTCTCTCTCCTATCCTTCTTCATCCTAAAATTCATCCATGAATCAGAGCCATGTCTTCTTACACGGACTCACAGGAGGCCAGTGGTACAGAAAATCTCCAAAAGACCTGAGTGTATATCCTCATCTAGTGAATGTCAGCTCAGTGTCTGAGGTTATTTTTCAATTTTGATTTAAATAAAAATCAAATTTGCACAATAATTTTAACAGTTGTAGCTCTAGAGGGAAAAACAGAGCTCAAGGAAACTAGTACTATAGGCTTTTGTTTATCATGAATTGGTAATAAGTCAAAAACTAGTGACTAATTCCTGCAAAGATACAGAAAACACTGGAATGTGGACTTGTATCAAGTGTCTATTGACATTCAGAAACTGAGTTTGGGTCTAAGTTTCATTTCTCCCTTTCATTCCTGAAAAAGACAATAAGGGTTGTAGTCATCTGGTTTGCTTTTGTCCAACTGTGTTGATGTCTGCCAGTCCCCAGGCTTTAGGCTAGGCCTTTGACTCTTCCCCATGGCACTTCAAAATGACAGTTTCTTTGGTTTGGTGTGGATGCTGTGTTTTCATTATTTATTACTTAAAAATTAGGTTTGTGTTTATGGCATTAGGCTATGGTTTAGCTGCAATTCCCACCAATGTCATTTCAGGGTGTTGTGCATATACTGCTTACGGAATGCTGTGGTTTCCTTCAGGCTACAAACATGTAAAAACAGGCTACAAATTTTTAGGTCCATTTGGCACTGCTGAGGAGCAAAGCAGTTCATAATTTTTCTCTTCACCTTTCTGCTTTCAAGTACTGTACTGTTGATTTATTTTTCTCTTATCAGTGTGACTCAGGTAGTGCAGCACCTAGTATTCATACCAGCCTCCCAAATATAAGGATATTTACAGAGCAGTGGGTCACATTTGAATCTTTGTGAATCTGGTCTTGAGTTTTACCTTAATTAGAACTAACAAAGCTGCATCTGTTAGCGCTTTTGCTAAAGTTACCGATTCCATAAGTCATGTGAACTAAATCTGTAGCACTAAGGTCTTGTGAAAAACTTGAATAGTGTTCTTCTAATACCTAACTGCATGTATGTTTGAAGTCTCCATTTAAGCATTTTCAATACATACTTCTGTTGTGACTAGTAAGCTCTACTCACAGAAAACCTACATGTAAGCAGCCATGACATACTTGGATAAAAATAATACATATTATTTTGCATTCAGATGGTCAAAAAGAAGGCAAAAAGCCTTAGGTTGTGCATGGAGATGAAAACCCCTGTCCTCTGCATTCTCTAGAGTTCAGAAGTACACTTGCAATACTCAGGAAGTGTGCACAAGTGAACACAGGCATCGGACACATGTGCAGAGTCAGTTTCTTATTCTGATGGTCTATTATTGAGATGCTGAGACTGATGATAAAACCAGCAGACATTGATTAGATTCTTATTTTGTTTACAGACTGTAAGAGAAGCTTATGAAAATGTCAAGTTCAGATCACTGAAATATGAAATCCTCTCTTTATTCTAGTTTTGGCCTCATTCACACACTTTTACTCTGCCCGTATCTCCATTTATATGGAAATTTTCCCCCCATATTTCCATAGAGTGGAATTCAAAATACAAAACATGTCTAGCATACTGTTTAAAAACTCATGCACGGGAACATACATACACAAATTCCTACCTGTTTTAACATCCATATTATAACCTCACAGGTAATAAGATAGGTACCTTAGTCTCAAAAATTCAGTTTACATGTCTGATTCTCCTATCTTTTACGTTGCATCTATTTTGCTTCATCTCAGTTGTCATGATGAGGGTATGACTGGTGTAACAGAAATTGAAATCCTGTCAGTCAAACTGACTGGGAAGCCGTTGTAGCACCTACGTGTTAAAATTAGGAACAAAAGTACAATGACATTTTTTGTGTGAGCAATTGGATGACTGACCTTTTAAAAATGTGAGTCTCAGGGTAGCCCATCACCCTTATCCTGCTTGTGAGACAGAGCTTACTGTTAAATTATATTTATGAATGCCTTGAATACTCACTTTTCTCATCCTTCTTACTGTTGCCAAATTATGCTCTACTCGGCTGTCCATCACAGTCACTGCAGGCTTGTATCTCCATGTAACTTCGAGACTTGTGTTCCCAAAGGCTTATCCTCTCGGGCCTCCAGGGCTATACTGGAAAGGATACTCTGCAATCTGACCACAGTGTTAAGACAGTTTACTGGTGTCCCATTTATCCTGATTAAGGCCCCCACAGTAATTATTTTCATGCTGGGACATTGGGATAAAATGACAAATTTGTTTTCAGAGACAAGTGCTAACTTGGTCTACTCCTCTGACTCTCACTTCTAAGCTGGTCTTCTTCAAAATTTTACTTTGGAACCTACAAAAATAATACAAACAGTTGTTTATTTTTTAATACTATTTGCACATGAATACATATATAGGCATATCTGTATATTCACTATATATATATTATACATAAATTTATGTAGTTGCTGATTCAAGTTGTTATTTGCTACATTGTCAAGAAATTGTTTAACAACACAAAATATGGAGTGTTATAATTTGATCCTGCTGTTTCAGAAACACTTCAAGACTCTAATTCCTAATGTTCTTTGTTTTTTTCCCTCTTTTGGGAGTGATATGGAGTGAGGTGGGGTGTGTTATTACACTCTGTGCAATGAAATGCCTCCTCATTTAGCCAGATTAACACAACGGGGGTCCTAGTATTTCACAGGAAGACATATAACAAAAATATTATTGAACATAAAAGGAGAAGAATAAGAATCACAGTCAATCTCATGAAGTTCAGATAGGTGTTTTTTGTTTGTTTGTTTGTGGTGGTTTTGTTGTTGTTGTGATTTTTTGTTGTTGGTTTGGGGTTTTTTTGGTACCCATTTCTATTAAACTACCTTTTGATTTTAGAGAAAGGCAGTTTCTGATGGATGGCACAATGGTGTATGCCTGAAAAATCCTGCATGGGTGCTGAACTCTTCCCTCACCTTTCTTGATCGCCTGAAAACAAATTGAAAAAGTGGAAATAGCAAGGTGAGGTCAGGTGAGTGCATACTTAAACATTTCATAGGGTGCAGGGTACAGAGCAGTGATCTGCTCTCATGTTCCATTAGTTCAGAGACAGCTGTCATTTATCTTTTGATGGAAGCTAGAGGTTGAACTGCTTGACATAACATATCAAGCCTAATATGGAAAGAACATAGCAATGTGGGCCTAGTTCTGTACAAGTGAGTTACTGTGCAAAGAGGTTTCATAATTCCCCTGCTGACACTTAACAGAGAACTTTGGCCACATTTCTGCAAATACAAATTGCCCAGCTATTGTAAAAAAAAAAAGAAACTCCAAGGATTGAAAGGGAACTTAACCACATAATTTCTATTAGAGGCTATATGAATTGCTTTGATAAACCCTCGTGAAGCTTCTTAAATGCTTAAGAGCTATATGTCCATAAATGAGTCTTAAAGACAGCTTTTGAAGTACACATAGGTAGGCAAAATGTTAAATAAATTGGTGGGGAAGGACTGCTTTTTGCCTCTGGAAAAACTGACTACAAGATGACAACTCAGGCATACCTGATTCTTTAGTTGTCAAAGTATTAGCATCTGCAAGTCAATTTGGAGGGAAATACTATTAAAATGATAAAAGAGAGAAAAATCAAAAACATTTCAGTAAAGATTCACTCAATAGTGCTGTAGATCCAAGAAATAAAAGTGTTTTCTGCAAAAAACAAAATGTGTGGTAGGGGAGTTGATAGCAAGATGCAAAAGCAAACCTCTAAAAATCATATTTAATACAAGAAACGACATCGTATGCAACAGAAATAGCAGACAAAATCAGCACAGAATGCTGCTCACTCAAGAAAGATCTTACATATGGCAAAGGGTTTAGGAGCAAATCAACTGGTGCTTATACCACTGGATCTTTTACCCTCCTAAACACAGGCCAAAGCATCACCCTGTGTTTCATGGAGGAAAGCTCCAGATACCACCTGGTCTGATCTGATTTTGGGAACCACAGTTCTAAATTTACAGAGTGACACTTTGTTCTCAGTACTCTGCAGTGATGGAGAAAATAGACAAGTCCAGATTTTCAGTGGTCAGATATAGGCCAACAGTTACTGGTCCTAGCTTCTCCTGCTCATGACTCACACTCACATTTTGTCTAGCCTCATGCAGGATGTCGATTCTAGTCATGTCATCTTGGTGAAAGTCTGAATTTGAATTCATAATTTCTACCTCCTGAACTGAAAAGCTCTCAAGGTCTAGACATTTTCATCCAGTCCTATCTCTGACAGGAGAGCAAAAGCAGTGGAAATTCCTGATATGCTTCCAGTTCAGTTTCCCATGACTTCTCGAAACTTACTCTGCCATAGCAGAAAAAGTTCCATGATTGTCATTGCCTAGATGTTGTGTGATTTTTTTGAACTTTGCTTGAGTGTAACCATTTCTGAGTCTGAAGAAAATGGAGGTAAACATTTTTTACTTGATAAATAAAAATACTTTGAGAAATTTTTCTGTCAAGCAAGAAAGAAATGAGAGCTGAAAACAAAAGAAAAGCTCTGCGTTGAGAATTGGCTTTGACTGCAATAGACGAAAGCGATTTTAATTGGTTTGAAATGCCTACCTTTTTTTTTTTTCTTTTTCTTTTTCCTAGATCTCATATTGAGAATTAATAGTTTAGTTGGCTTTCTGAGAAATTCTTCTCCTTTGTGTTTTGTTGAGGTTTTTTTTTTTAAAGTATTTTGAAACACATTGTTTCAAAATACCAGGGACATCCAAAGCTGTGGGAAAATCTGCTGTGATTCTTGTAAGATGTTAAGAAGGTCTAAGAGAGTTTGTTATACCCATAGGACAAAAAATCCCACCTGTATGACTCAATATCACACTGTTTGAGGAATGTTTCTTACTGGATTATTTTAATGTTGCTCAATAAAATACAATGTTACTTTGACTAAGCCAGATTAGTGAATCTGCTCACAACAGCTATTTTCCTTCAGCTACAAAAGCTCCTGTGTCCTGATTTTATGAGTCGTTTTCAGGTAGGATAATACTGGAAGATTCTGAGAGGGAGGAGAAAGAGGAGGAGCCTCCTTTTCACTGGTCTCTGCACTTCAGGTGTAAATGACATTATGTTACTCACACAAAAGAAAAGAATATGTGTTTGCATATTTCAAAGACATGGGCAGCGCCCTAGATGCCTGATGGTCCTCAAGCAGCTGCTGTCAGAGGAGTACGGCATCTTTTGGCATGGTCTGCTCAGTGATTCAGAGTTCACTGGTAACATGCATCTGCGAAACAAACCTGGCTCTGCTTTAGACATTGCTCCAGTTACAGTCAGTGTTGCAGTTTGAAGTGCTGAGCCAACCTGCTGTTTTAATTCAAATTTCATCTGAGCTTTCTTTGATCCTTCTGTTCTTAGGAAAAATAATCACCATCTTTAGGGTTTCTCTACACTTCTTGAGAACTTAGATCAAGGCTAGGGAGACAACCGTTTTCTTGAATAAAAATGAAAGCATAAAGGTGAAAAATGTAGATTTTCTTGGAACAATCTTAAGCCCTTTATGTAGGTTAAGGTCATGGTATCTAAATTATTGCAATACAGAGTTCCCTGTACTATTGTAGGCACTCGTTAGATCTTTCCTAGGCTCGCTGCATAGAAGAAAAGAGGAGCTTCCCACCTCCCTCGTGAGTGGAAAGGGACTGCAGTGAGTAGGAAGTTACCAAGTGTTAACAGTCAAGCTGATGCAGAGGAGGTGGCATGCATCTCACATTGTAAGGCTGCAGCATATTGTGGTCTTCCTGTTCTAGGAGATAAGTAATTCCTCCACAGCTATGTTAGTTGGATAGTAGCAAGACCTTTACCTAGAGGTGTAATCTGTTCCTTAAGGCTTCTGCTGAATTCAGTTAGAGATGAGCTGCAGGTTTTTTTCTCATGGTTTTTCTATCACAAGCAATAAATAATGATCAGATATTTACCTCTAGACTAGAGGTTTGACAAGTTTCTCATACTCACCTTTGGAGAAACAGGACTGGCGCTTAAGAAAGAATATATGCAATAGCTTTGAAAAGTTTATAATCATATTAGATTGGGTAGACGGATATGACCTTGCCCTCCCCTTCCCCATACTTCTCTATTTTTCTCACTACAAGAGCAGTTATTTTTATTTCAGATTTTCATGTTTAAGGAAACCACTAATTTATATAGGGCATGCTCAGAGGCTTAGCATAGTCATTCCCAGAGTAACACGACTGTTTCCATTAGCATAATTTTGACCTTACTCATTACATGATTCATATTCTTACAGTTTTTTTAGGGGTCAGAATTCCCTACTTTATTATATTTGTCTTTTCTGAAGAATTGTTCTAATTTTTCAATCATTCCTTATTTTTCAATTTAACTTTCAGATGTGACATGGGAAATTTGGTTTCTTTCTGAGTAACTTCCTCTAGCTGAGTCTGTGATCAGAGTCACTGTGAGTTGTGTGAGGAGAAAGTAGAACTGAAGCCTATGGTTCTCAGAAGCTGTGCCCACCTGATTTTTCTCTCACGTTTACCTTTCATTTTTGGTTCCTAAGAGATACTATTGCATTCAGATCTTTATCCTCCTCACTCTCACTGTTTTCTTCTAGTTGTTAAAGGATTATAACGCCCCTACACCTTCCTCACTGAATCAGGAAATAAGAATTGCTCCAGTTTCAAATTCTGCAATGTGGGTGAAGGCATATAAACCTAAACAAAAGCTGAACGGACTACTTAGCAGAGAGCAGTTTACTGTACCTAACTGCCTACACATAGAAACCCAACAAGACTTAGCTGACACAGGCTATGGCAGGTTTCTTCAGGCTTGAAGAACTGGCCATATCCTATTTTAGAACAACTGCTGCATAACTCTTGGTTTCATGGCAGCCTATAGGAAAGTGTCCTGTAAGGGGTAAAAAAA
>VWZG01005741.1:70170-117317 GCA_013396735.1 Grallaria varia | reverse complement strand
TCATATATATATATATATTTATATATATATATATGTAATATTTTTAAAAAATATATGAGGATGATTTCTCCAAACAAAGTGTCTTGATTTGTATGCCATTGAAATCTTATGTCCCAAGAAACCAAGTCAAAAATATGCTTCTGTTTGCTACACATAGGACTGGTTAATTAAGGAAGGAGGAAGGAGATGGTGAAAATGTAAAGCTGCAGTATTTCTTTCATTACTTCTTTCTTCTTATCCCAGAAAAATAATGCCCTGCCTTTTATATTTCACATGCGAAATACTATTATGTTTGCAGCTTTGTCAGTCAAATACGGTCAAACTCCTATTCCCCAGTTCTGACACATTACTGCGTGTTGCACTTGTTTTCACATGGACAGAGATGTGACAGTGTTTCTGCTGTCCCAGTTAGACTAGTGAATGTTTTCTGGCAGTTTTCTTGGCTAGGAGAAGGGGCTGGGAGCTGTATGGGAGCTGTATTCCTCTGTTCAGTGTGACTCTCCAAGTGTGCTTTTTGGTCAGAATCACGAGCTGATTAGAACATGGTCTGGACTGGCCCCTGCTTGACTTCTGGAAGTCCTTGTTAATACGCAGTGCTGCTGAATGACTGCCAACACTAAATTACAAGGGGAGAATGAAAATTCATGATGTCTGACTTATATTTAACTTAGGGTGGAAATATGTACTCCAAAGAAAGGGATTTCTTCATATGGAACTCTGAATTAACTAACTAAAAGGAGTAGACTTACATGGAGAGACTACTCTTGTTTTCCAAAGCAATTAATACCTCTGCCTCAGTTACTGAAAGTGCAAAGAGTTCCACTGAAGCCAACGAATCATCACTCCATATTCACCATTGCACAATTCCCTGTGTCCTTTTGTCCAAAACATCCAAAATTCAAAAAGGCAACTATAAGGATAAGAAGTGGCTTTTATCAGTAAGGTTGATGTTTATTCCAGCTCAGTGTGGAAAATTGCTGTGTAGATGTCTTTGAAGAGTTGGGCTTGAAGCTTCAAACTGTTTCATCATCCAGCCATTTACTTATTTTTTTTCTCAGATCTTTTTGAAATCTGTGAATATATAATTTATGATGCTTCCCTCTGCCTTGTGACAATGAATGCCAATGGGTTTCCTGAAGTGGAAGGTTTTTCTTTAAGAAGAACCTAACTGAAGAGCCCTTTTAAACTGTAGCAATACTCCATTCTACTGTGAGGATCCACAAACTTAAGGACTTCCTGCACTTGCACGAATTTCCCTCATAGTGACATTTTGGTGAACCTTTTGATCTCCCTTTGAGTCCTTAAAATTTCTTACTGTATGAGCTACTGCCTCCTGGCAATACAATTTTGCTGACTCTGGCTACTATTCTTATCCATCAGAACTAAACACAGTTCATATAGTGCAGATGAGGTAATAATGCATTTCTTTCTGTAGGATATTTCCAGTCTCATTAGAAGGCCCTTCCTGTGTAAAAAATGCGCTTGAGAATGTCCTTATACTGGGACATTCATAGTTCTAAAAATATTGCATTAGGAATAAGATGACTATTATTACTCTGTGAGAAATTGCTCAAAGGTATGGCCTTGTTAAATCTTTTGCATTACCTAAGCTTAATCAAGATTGGGAATGTAGTCCTTCTGAGGTCCCTTCTACTGGCAGTTGAAAAGAAACACAGACTGATAATGATGTAGTCCACCTAAAGTCTGGGTTACATCTCTCTCTCTTTATTGATGATAAGAGGGAATACAGTTGTTTCAATTAAGTGAGATAACTCTAGGCCTGGGTATTGAGAACAGAATAAAAAATTGCTGAACAGCTAATACCCATCGCTGACTCATACTGCTTCTCAGAAAAAACATTCAAAGTCTGTATGTTTGTTTCTTCTCTCTCTCTCTCTCTCTCGCTCTCTTTTTTTAATCACTTTTTTAAAATAAACTCAGCAGTTCAATGGATTATGCATTGTTCTCCCATTAAAAAAAAAAAAAATTACTCCATTATTTATTTTCCTTTACTGTTATATGGATATTCAGGACCAGATATAATTTAGTTTTCAGTGTTCTTTATGTTAAAGAGAATATTAGGAGTGGAGCACCTCACAGCATCAAAGAACAATTTAGGTTGGACTAGAGGTCATCTATCCCAAATGCTTTCTCTAAGCAGCTCCAGTCAGATCAGGTGCTCAGGGCCATGACTCAAAAAGTTTTGAACATCTCTGAGGATGGAAATTACACAGCCTATCTCTGCAACCAGTTCATCCTCTTGATAGCTCCTTTTTCATCCTCCTTAAACCAAATTGCAAATTCCAGTGTTCTAGCTTATGCCTGTTGTCTTTTATCATGCCCAGAGAAGTTATGGTTGCGCCAATGTTGGTAGTGTCCAAGACCATGTTGGAAGTGGCTTTGAGCAACCTGAACTAGTGAAAGATGTTCTTGCCCATGGCATGGGTGGTTGAAATAGTTGGTCTTTAAAGGTCCCTTTCAACCCTTCCATGCCATTCTGTCATTCTACGATCCTTCCTCTGTGCACCTCTGAGAAGAGCCTGGCTTAGTCTTCTCTACCCCAACTCATAACATTGTCTTACACAGCAATTAAGGCATCTACCTAGCTTTCCCTTCTTCAAACTGGAAAAACCTGGCACTTCTAGACTGTCTTTGCACAATGTAGGCTCCAGCCTCCAACCACTTCGGTGGTCCTCTGATGGACTTGCTCCAGGTCTGTGGACAAACCAGTACCCCCAGATTCTTTTTAATAAAGTTGTTTTGCATCTGGCTGGACATTTGCCTGTACTGGTAAACACCCTTTTCCCCAGCTTGCCTATCTCTCTGAGTAGCAGCTCTGTCCTTCAAGAATTGACTGATTTGATCTTGTCCAGAAATGTATTGTGAGTGTATTTTGACCCATCATCCAATGTGATTAATAAAGACACTCCATACTGGAGCTTGTATGAATTCAGGACACCAATAGTAACTGACTGCCAGTTGGAATTTGTACAGCTTTGTACCATACTTCAAACCCAATGATCCAGCCAACTTTCCATCTGACCTTTCGACCACTTTCACAGTCACTTCCTAGGTTCAAATACCTGCAAAAAATATTTTACTCTGGGAAGAGAAGGTGCCTGCTTTGGTAGTTCAAAAACTTTATGTACAGTCAAAAAATTTTATTTTCCCACTATTTTATGCAAAATGTTTTTTGATTAAATAAAAACCAGCATATGTGATGTTCTGCTTTTGGATTATTGCTATCTTTGATACGAAGGGCCCATATAAATATAGATATGGTTTTTAGTTTATACATTTTTGTGTATAAACTTTTTTCACACTTCTCTTGTAGTAGTGTGTGCCATCTCCAGGGTGAAACCTATTTGAGATCTTTGGATGAAAAGCACACAGTAGCGGCACTGACCTCTTGCCAGCATGATGAGGAAAATGTTGAGTTTTCCCTATATTATTCTAATATTTCTATCACAGATAGAGAGAGAGATAGAGAGAGAGATAGATAATGAGACTCCTGAAAGGTTGCCTCTGTTCTCATAAACTGAAAATCTCTTATTTCTTTTCTGTGACAAGTGCACTTTATAGAAGCAAGAGACCATGAGCTACTTTTCCATCCATTTAGCTGTGAATGAGTCCCATGACAAATGAGTACCCTAGGAAGACTCTGGAGTTTGTCACCAGAACTCCCTCTGTGATTTTCCTGATGACTTCACTTTTATTATTGCATATGAGGACTACAAAGCCAGAGTGGCTGAGCAAAGCACACAACAAATCCTTTACTCCTCTTACGTATCGAGACAAGGTGTGCTAGAGCTCTGTTACATGAGATACGATTTCCTTATGGCAGTGGCGAGCTCCTTCCTTGGGCTCCAGTCCTCTTACCTTCACAGGGCATATAACTGCTTTTTGGTCAGTGAAACAAATCGGTAAAATTCAGCCTACATCGAAGTAAGTGCTTGCAGCATTGGGGCCTGACTGCATGGTATTTGCGAAGAAGCACTTGTTGACAAAGATACAATTCATCTGATACCTGGCTAGGTCAAGGCTAAGAAATGCTGCTGGCTGAGTACCTTGAGTACACGTGCACAGGAAAATATGTGTTGTTGTATGCATGCTGATCGTAAGGTAACAAATGCAGAATCACACATTAATGAGCAAAATAGAGATTGCCATATTGAAACAAGTCACATGTCCTTGTTCTGTGTCTGTCTCTTGTGTACGCTGGTACTGATTGCTTTGGTGGAAAGCAAAATTAAGCTTGCAGAAGAATTATGCCATATATTGATCCAGAGAAGTGTTCCCTCTTAGTGGCCACTATGTAGCTAGATTATGTCCTGAAACATGGGTGATTAAATCCTAAAAACTGAATTTAATCTTAAAAATGTGGATTTGGGTACTATGCATCTTTGTTGCACTTGTGTAGCTTTCCTGGGTCCTGTAATCTTCTTCAATGTTGCAACACACTGCTAATGAAAAATGTAAAGGGAGCAGAAGGAGGAAAGAGAGTGTAAATTCACATCACTTACCTTCTAACTAGGTAATGGAGCTCTGCCAGTGAAGAGGTTTACTTCCCTGGGTTCCCTGTACTGCTAAAGGAGACAAATGGATTCCTCCAGAGGTGGACTCGAGTTGGAAGCACTGCTTTGCTGCTCTGACTCTTTCCAGGGTGGAGTTGTCCTTTCTTTCTCTGTTGATTTCACAGCCGACACAGAAACATTAACCTCTTGCCTGAAGCTGTCACTCCCACAGGTGACAATGGCTTCCACAATGCAATATCCTTTCCCAGTTTCTCATGTGTGTGTGCAAGAAACAAGGCTGGCCTGAATTTTTTCAGTATCCACAAAGGGCTTTTGGAGAATGAGAAGTAAGGGCAGCAAGGTGAAGCGTAAATGCTAAGAAACAACAACTGGAAGTGAAGACATTGTATTTATTTGACTTGCTTGCTTACATTGCAACTTTGTTTTCCAGGTTTCAATAACAATCCCGTACGGTCATGGCTGAATCATCCTGTGCTACTTTTACTGACTTTTTAATATCTAACAAAATGCTTTGAATCAATATAGCCAATAAGGTGTCTCAGTGATGTTGTATAAAGTAATGAATGATTAAATAAACCTAGAGCTAAAAATGGATTTTTAAAAGATTTTTAATCTTACTCCCTTTCTGTTGCTAGATCCATGTTGTTACTTAGTGCAGCCAGAGGCTTTCTAAAAGTGTGGTGCATGTAAGCCCCCATTTACAGGGATAGCTGGACCCACACATGCCTAGCTTTGTATGTTGGCTCTTTGTGATTAATTATAACGCAGAGTATTTCCAGAGCTGGAACCCTATGGATAAACCTAGCTGGCTGTACACCTGCCTTAACCTGTTGAAAATTACTGCAGAAAATGTTATGTAATGGTCTTGTGAGCCCACAGTATTTTGATTAATTTTAATAGTCAGATGTAGAGGGTTTGATAAAAATGAGCTAAGTACAGAAATAAAGTAAGCCCATCTCGGGCACAAGCCAACATTTAACATTCCTTATCTATATGATCACATAATCATTGGTGCTAACCTCAGATTCTACCTTAAGTAAAAGTTGATCTGTCAGCATTTTTCCAGGGGAAGTAGTCCTTGAAGAATTTATACATCCCTAGAGGTGAAACTATTACAAGTTCATCATTGGGTGCTCATAGTTGCTTGTATTAAGACTAATGAAATGTGAAAACTCGGTCTGCAGTTCCTGTGGGTATTGCAGGAAGATGGGGACCTCAAAGAACGTAAAAGGATGCGTGGTTCCCAACGCACAGCTTTCCCCGTCATGCTTGTTTTCATGTTTACTCCTTCAACATAGTTCCATCCTCTTCATTCATTCAGGGAAATTTGTTTGCTCTAGAGAAGGCAAAAACCAACCCTCCTTGGTCATTTGGAAAAGTGTGTTTGTTGTGAAGTGCAGCCCACCAACTGAACCAGAACCTCTGTGTTAAACTTTGTCTTTCTGGGTAGCCCTCTGCTCAGTTTCAAGCAATGCCATCCTGCTTACACTATACTAGGAATATAGTGTTTGATCACCTTGTTTTTTATTTCTACATGTGTCGTACTTCAGGAGTGGGTGTAGAGAAGCCCAGAGAGACAAGAAAACACCATATTTCTTTAAATGTCTGTTCTTACAGTGTGCAATGACCTCTAATCCTTTTTCTGAACTTCAAAGCCCTCTGCTATCATCACCTTTCCCAGTCCTGCTGCCCTTTTGGAGTCACTTGCCTAACCAGCCAGTTTCCTCACCCTTTCCATAGTACCAGAATCCCCAAGATGGTGTGTGTCATTGGCAAAGGTGTGCCAAAGAAGGCACTTTCAACTTTTGGTCAGCATACAAGGGGAACCTCTCCAGTACCAAGATTAGTCCAAGGTCAAAAGCCACCCCACAAAAGCAGAGCCTCAGTAGCTATGGTGCCTTACGTCTGCAGCAATTGGATTCCAATCACCATTTCACCCTCTATTTCTATGCTTTCAGATCCCCTGGTTAGTTTGGATGGCATAATCTGCAAATATGACTACAAATGGCAGCATTTTTGTATTTCTGGTTGAACTGTAAGTAGGTTAGACTGAATCAAAAACATCCTGAGAAACATGGAGAAATATTTATTTTCAAGGATACACATGAAAGTTCTGCTCTGCAGAGCATTTTATGACTTATTCAAAGAGATTTTCTTTCCCCTCACACAACACTTCATTCCCTAATTTACCAAACTGGTTGCCACCTTCTTGTTTTTCGGAAGATTTTTCCTTCTGAGTTGCCATTAGATTCCTCAGCAGCAAGAAGCCAGTAGTGCTGGTGGAATTTTGCAGAAACCAGATTTCTGCCTGAACCTTCACATTCTCTATGTCGTGTTCAGTTTTTTGTTTTTTGTTTTTTGTTTTTTTTTGGTTTGTTTTTTTTTAATGAAGTAAGTGAAAAGAAAAAAGTAGAAAAGGATTTTCTTAAAAGTTCCTTTATAACTTGGAACCTTGCCACCATTACTGTTGCCTGTTATACAGGAAAGGGTAGTTTTGGGCAAAAACCTGCAAAGAATGTTGTTCCATTACCAGAAGATTTCTTCTCTTCATATTGTTCTGCATTGTATTACAGTGTTTGGTCCTACAAATATAAATTCCAAGCTGTAAGACTACTTTCAAATAAGATACTCCAACACAGTAAGTGTCTAATAGAAACTTTCTACTAGTGAAATGATGTGAAGAATGAATACCATTTGCCAAATTCAGTGGAGGGATTCAGTGATGGAGCAAAGTTCAGAAATTTTCACCTTCAAACTTGAATAATTGTGTTCATGCCACACCTTTGTCTTCATATAAGATAACAGTAATGCTTATTTTCCCCACCATTTTTCCTTTGAGTAGCTGCCAAGAATCTTACTTCGCAGTCTGGGGACAGCAGAGTCTGTGTTCTGCAATTAAAAGTTAGGGAGTTTTTAATGAGAGCTCCAAGGCTGATTCATAGTTCAAAGTTATGCAGAAGGTTTCTTTTATTTCTTTCTTTTATTATTTTTTTTTTAATCAAAAGCAGATCATTCATTTTTATCTCAGACAAAAATATGATAAAGGCTAATTCATTGGGCGGGGAGAAGGAATGTAGGGAGTTACTGATGGAATTTAACTAAAAAAAAAATTAGAGGTCTAGTATTTTATTTCATTTCAGAAATGTAATAAATCTTATAAAAGGCCTTTTACAATTTCTCCTTGAAGATATTGCAATGTAATAATGATGACATGCCCTTGCCAGCCAATTTCTTGATTTGTTCAGGTTATTCCAATAATATCTACATTTCACGGGACAATATTTACATTCAAATCTTCCCTGAGATTTGTCATGCCCCGTTGTCATCGTGTTTTCTCCTGTGTCACCTTCAAGGACTGATAAAGCATGAAAATCTGTAGGAATAAACAAGACTTGAAATCTCCAGTGAAAGAAGCTGTGCCTCAGCCCTGTAGGGAGCTGAGTTCCTTTGCTCCCACTGACGCCATTAGCACTCCAGGATACTCAGCATTTTGGGGAGGTTGCCCAGTACCTAGCAGAATTAGGATTGAATTGCCAATTTCAAGCCTATGTGCAGAACCGTGTCTCAGGCCAGGAGACAGGAAGGAAGTAACAAGGTGGTTACAGAAAGTCATATGCAAACATCACCTGCTTTTGTAGAAGTATATGTTCCTTTGGAGAGGAACTTTTAATTTTTAATTCTTCTACCCCATAATAATACACTGAAAAAGAAGCACAACTATCCTCCCAGAAACACTTAGTCTCTCTAGTTAGCATGTTTGATTCCTAAAAGTGAAAAGGAGTACAGAGAATAAAAATGGCTGTGTTTAATCAGATTAAATGGATATCTTATTAGTTATTCCACAGAATTTGAATCTTTCACAAACTGAAAGAATGGGCCTCTAGTGTAGTTCAGGAAAAACTGAGTTTATTGGTGAGATCAGGGCTAATGGGGGAATTTTAGAGGATAAAGACAGGTCTGGGACTGACATGAGAGACTAAGACAGTGATTGGAAATTATAATGTAATGGATCCCTTAACAAGTCATAAATACGATAGGGTCTGTCTTTATAGTCAGGGACAATTGCATTCAGAACAGTTTTTGTTTGCTAATTAACCAGCTAGATCAGACCATGTACTGGCAAGATGCTTGAAATATCCTTTAAAGAGACTTTAAATTTGCAGAAAAATATTCTGCTGCTACAATATTTAGTTTGTGAGGGTGAAGGATAAGTGTTTAGGTATGAAAGGCTATGAAAGTGAACAAAGAGTTCCCTGAAGGGTTGGGTTTTTTCTGAGTGTTTTTTGCTTGGTTGGTTGGGTTGGGGTTTTTTTTGTTGATTTTTGTTAGTTTTTTGTTTCAGAATCTTTAAACGTATTTTGTATTTGAAAGCAAAACCATTTCTGGGCATGGAGGATTTCCTCATTCCCTCAAAAAACCTTTTAAATTTACCATACTTTCAAGATAGCAATAGACTATAGAAGGATGGAGTTTGTGGCTAATTGGCATTTTCCATTTGTAATTGTGTAATGAATGTGATAACTTTGTTTATATTTAATGGATGATAAATTGCACACCCCATGTATCTTCAGTCACACCCTCCAACATCTTCACTGTCAGTCCTTATTAAAGCTATGCTGTGGCCCACCTGCAACACTGACCTCTGTCCACAGCCACTGCCACAGCTCTCAGTGGCATCACTCTGAGCATCGCTGCATATTTAAACATAACCTTGCTCTATGTGCATATGGACAATGCAAGTCTATTTTTGTGATGCATGTCCAACAGGAAGTAATTACATGGCCTGACATGAGAATGTGATACGAGTAACTACAGGCAAGGAAAGATCTTAAGTAGAATCCCTTTAATTTTTTCCATTCTTAACTTGCAACCTGATTTCCCTTCTGTTCCTCATAAACTGTGGTCTGTGCAAAATTGCAACTATAAGAAAGGAGGGACTCAATACCCTACTGACAACATCCCTCCCTCACAGCTGGTCCCTATCCCAAAAGGAAAAAGGATTGTTATTGTAATCTCTTCATGTCAACATCAAACATTGTGAGCACACATAAAAGTTCTCCTCAAATGAAATGAAAAGGCCGCTCAAATTGATCACTGCTGCCTAAACATGCATTTGGGTACTAAGGCTGGTCTATACTGCTAAGTGATGTGTGAGTCCTGGATCAGACCTACGAACTCTAAGACCCTTAATGTGCTCATTTCCTTTCTTTCTAGACAGCTGGATGCAGTGTGGCTTGATCCAGAAACATGCCAGAGATCTTTGCAAAGTAAGGTCCTGCAACTTGAGCTTTCTACTGCAGGAGTGCTGAAGGACAGACTGCACTCCAGCCTCTGGGAACCAACACTGAGGGTGCGTGGGAAGCTGAGCCACTGCACATGCTTGAACCACACTCACTTGTTGCAGGTACCATAGAAGATGATATTTGACAGTAACTTGTGGCCAAAGTTAGCAAACGGAATTTGCACAGCCCTGGCACTTGACTGCTTGTTAAAAATTCCCGCCGGTGGGCATTTGTTCAGAGACAGAGCCAGTCTTTCCCAACTAGGCCATGTTACACATCCCAACATTAGCATATTTCGATTAAAATATATGTTATTTGGTTCAATTATGACATTTTTCTTCATTCTTAGCCTGAAGCGGTATTTGAGATTTCACCCCAACACTCCATAATTATAAAGATGTACCCTATACATTGTGTGAAGAATTGTAAGACTTGAAGAGCATACAGACTACTCAGGCATTCTATTCTTTGAGTACAGTATAGAGAATAATTATGGTTTCTCATATTCTCAGAGTAATTAATTTGAAGAATTTAATTATATTATTCATATTAATTATTAATGTATTATTCACCCAGCATAGTCAGTTCATAATTCATAGATGTATTAGTCAAGTAATTTAGTTGATGAATTTCATAGTTTTGAATAAGTTATTCTTTTTTTTTTAATTATTCATTCAGCTCTAGGAGTATCTGTTGACTTGAATTTCAGCTGTAGTATGGCAACTTCTTTTTTTGCAGGGCCTTGTTATTAAATCCAAAAGTTGATATTAAATCCAAAAGTTAGTAAAATGCTGCCCAGCCCTTTAATGTGCTCTTATGTAAGGTTAATTTACAAATAAATGATAGTTTAATCTTACTAACAAGTTCAGATTTGGGACCTTTATACCTATTTACATTTAAAATTCAGTTCTTACAGAATGTCCTCATAAACTAAGGGGCTTATTTGCTACATTTCCACCTCATTTAAACTTATATAGAATCCAGTCCTCATATTTACCATCTCACTGATGCTAGAATTACACCGATGATGACATAACCATTTATCAGTCTATGAGTTTTGTCATTAGTTTTATGCTCAGATAATTCTGTTTATATCACGAAAATTATACCCATGGTAGAAGAAAACAGAAGTAACATTTCTATGTTAAGCTGCCAGTTCAGCAGGACAATTTAGCTCAGCCTAAACAACAAGCATACAAGTGGCTTAGAAAATTTCCAGGGAAAATAATGTAATCATACTAGGAGGAGCACCTTTAGATGTATATCATGTAACAATTTTGTTCTGGCAGAGAAATAACACACAGGATCATTTATCAAATAATTTAATACTTAGATTTAGTGATTGTATCACTTAACTGGGGTCCATAATACTGGTAGAAAAACAGAAAAGAATGCCTATATATGTGTGTGTAGTTTTATGTGAGCTGATTTTTGGTGTGGTTGTTTTGTTCTGGTTTGTTGTTGTTTTGTAGGGATTTTTGTTATTTTATTTTTTTTCAGTCAGAAAGTGCCTTGCATGTGAGTATACAAAACAACAGCCAATTCTGGGAAATAACTGAGCTAGTGAAAAGCCCTGAGTGAAATATATTTAATTCATAAAGTTTCTGGGTCCATTATTCTGCCAAATACAGTTATTTATATTAACAATAGCATTTTTTTTCCTAAGAAAAATTAGTCCTGTATTCTAAATAAATTGCAATAACTTTAATTTCAGTGAAATGGCGCTTGGAAAGGTTTTAATGGTAACATTGTACTGTAGAACTGATCTTTGGAATGCAATACATAGTTTGAAATTTTCTTCCCTGTACAAACCTCAAAGAGGTTTCTTTTTAATATCTCCAAAAATAATATTACCATTTTTTCAAAAGAACCCTGTATTGAGACTAAATTTATTCCAGGTTCTCTGGAATACTAATATTATCACATTTACCGTTTGTGTATTGCTGTTTCACACAACTTCAGTGTCTATATTAAACCCAAAACACAAAACTATATGCCAAACCTTTCATGATTTCCAAATCCATTATTATAATACAATATTCTAAAGCAAAAATCTCCAGCTACAGGTTGCTTCTTTCAGTGAGGAAAGTGATTGTGTTTTGGGTTGTTACCTTGCTAGCAGGCAGTCCATATGGTGCTAAATCTTGTAAACTAACTATAACTAGGTATAAAATTCATAGGGAAAAATGTAATTTATCACAAGTGCACAGCTGGTGTATGCTTCTAAGTGGTTGTTTCCTAATCTGATACCAACCTGTTCACAGTCCTGGTATGTTATTGAGCTATAAAATCAATAACAAATACCATGCAAGATTCCCTGAGAGATTAACCATTTATTCCAGCTGTGAAGAACAAATGAAGGTTAAAGCAAAGTATGTGCTTTAAGAAAGGTGTGTGTGTGCACATGAAATGAAACAAAGTAAGCCTCTTATAGATTAATTGATATTAACTGTAATAACAACTTGTTTGTTTTAATTATGTTTATATTTTAAAGTAACTGATTTTCAAGCTCAGATTTACATGGTTTGTTTTTCTCTGTGCTCCCAAATCTGCTTCATATGTGATTTGCATTTTTTCTTTCTCTCAAATGTTTCACAATTTCCTTGCTCTTTTCTTTAATTACAAAGAATATCTCATGGAAAACTGCCTGGGGCAGATTAAGCATAAAAAAAGAAAGCTGCAATGGTAAAAAATACAGTGAGTAAAATTGTCATGCCCTTTTTTCCTGGCTCACAGTTATAAAAGCTGTGTATGTTTTAATGTGTTCATGTTCAATGGGAAGGAAGTAAGAGATCAGAGCCTCTGGTGAGCAGCAATAAGGGTGAGAAATGAGGGGGAGGAGAGAAAGGGGGGGAGCGAACTGGCTCCGGGTGGGCAGAGGGGCACGATGCGGGTGTGTGTCCAAGGGATCTGGTGGGGCATTGAGGGAGAGATGCAGGTGGTGTTTGTTGCATGTCGGACTCTGAAAAGCAGGCCATGGATGAGTGGAACTGTCTCAAAACTTTGTGGTATTCCTAGAGATTGACTGCTGGCAGTCTCTAAAAACCTAAATTTTCAAGCAAAATACAGCTGTTAGCCTTAGATATAGTAGAACTAAACTGAAAGCAGTGATTTCAAAGTGGGAGAAAACTCCTTCTGAGTCAAATTCTTTGCTGTTTTATGTGCAAAGTTGTCTGATATAATCTTGCCATCAAGGCTGACTGTCTCACCGTGCAGAAGTAAAAAAGATGCTAGTATCATTTTAATAAAATTAAGCACTCCTTCTGTGATCCTTGGATTTTTTCAACCTCTGTATGTCAGTGCTTAGCCACTTGTACCCGTTGGTCTTCCTCCTTTATTTATGAGTTAGTTGTGATTTATCTTTTTGCATTGTATGTAGTTTATGAAGGATTTTACAATGAAAGACGCTTGTGGTGATTTTACTTTAGCTTAATTCCATCAACTGCAGAATTGCTGCTCCTAGTTTTGCTGAAACAAGATCAGAATTTGACCTCAAAACACGCCAGTGAGAACATTATTATTTATACTTATTTTGTAAAAGGGTAAATTGAAACGCCGGGTTTACGTGACTTGCCTGAAGGCATGAAACTTCTCAGTGCCATAGCAGAGACTTGAATGAATGAATCCAGATGCCAGCATCCTTGTTCTAAATGACAGAAGAACTCTGAGTTGTGCTCAGATGGAAAAAATCTACTAACACCCATGGACTTCTAAAACCAATTTAAGTCAGGGAAGAGCCAGGTTTCTGTCTTCTCTCCATGATGAGAAAAGCAATGTTAAACCGCTTCTTTTCCTGCAGGTGTGTCAGTTGCTTAGGGAACAGGAAAAATCCTCTTTGGAAAGGTGAGTCCTGCAGGTTTGGAAACTATCCTGTAACAGAAAGTTATTTTTCTCCCTCTCACCTCCGTGGAGAGTAAAGTTAAAAAACAAACAAAAAACCAAAACCAACAAAACCAAACAAATAAAAACCCCCATAACAAAACAAACAAAAAAAAAGAAAAAAGAAAATTTCAACAGAAAAATATATGCCAAGTTTAATTTCATCTTTTTCTCTCTTTTTTGCTCTATTTGTAATTTAATGTTTTAATTATAAATGTTTATTACAACATTTTAATTGTTTATTCATTGATATGAGGCACTCAATGGAATTCCTTCACTGGGACCATTGCAAACACACAGGAGACTGACCAAGCTTGTAACACTGGCAGTCTCATGGGTGCTAAAATATCTTCAAAGTCAACACATTTGCTTCTGGTCAATAAGAGAGAAGACAAAAAGTAACTCCAGCCCTCTGCTATTTTTAGTGTCTCTGTGGTTGTCTGTACTCTTTTTTTCATGCAATCTGCTTTATCAGACATGAAGCTAACTGAGCTCAGCTCCAGCCTTGGTGGCATTTTCTCAGGCTGTCATATGGATACATTGTACACAGGAATGCTGCATACCTCTTCTGAGCGGTGGTCAGAAGACGCAGCACAGCAGCGGTAATGCCATGTCTCTGTGTCTCTGTGTTATGCTGCTGATTCCCTTCACAGACGTAATGTCAGAAGTTTAATGCACTTTAAAGATTATGCTGGGTTTTTTGAACTGTTTTGCAGTAAGAAATTTGATGCAGCGGATACTGAAAAAAGCTCACAAAGAAATTATTTGATGTTCCTTTTAAGCCTGTGGAAAGTCTGCTCTCAGACTGTAATTTCCTGGAATTTATTATTCACAATTATTCACTGTATTTTGTTTTGGCAAATCTTTTTAACTCTGTTTTGATCATGCACAGTCTTCCATGAATAATCATCATTTCAGACTGGAGCTGTTGTGATAGGTCAAAAGAGAGATATGGCACTGTCATGTTTGTGACTGCAAATGGAAGAATTCATTTCTAGTGCAGCATTTGCAAATGTGGATATAAATTTTGGCACCTCTAAATATTCATGTACATACACTTGCAACTATGCTCTGGGCTTGATCCAAAGCCACTAGAGGTAACCGAAAGAATGAATATTCATGTTGGTAAAACTTAATTCCTAAATGGTTCACTAAAAGTAAATGTAAAGGGAAAGCAATATAGGCAAAAAATGCATTAACGCCACTAAATTTTCACAGGAAGAAAGGTCCTACTTATTACATTCAAATACTGGTGGAGTGTCTTTACTTATATGTCAGTGAAATAGCACACATGCACACAAATATGATTACAGTCTCCCTTTTAAGACTTTCTTTCCAAAACACAGAAGCTCTTCTCCTTAACAAAGAGAAGTAAGGAAAAACCCAGAATTCCAAAATGTGTGAAAATCCTCCAGCAGCAAGGAGGCACTTTCTTTTTCTTTTCACTCTGTATAAGAGGAACCTCTAAACATTGGAAAAGTGTTATGTGATTTAGCACACTTTCCTACAAAGTTCAATGCATAATACAAGAAGGAGTTAGCAGCTTTCATTTTCTCTTAGGAAGTACACCTAATCTCCCACATATGCAAAACTATGCACATTTCCGTCCTCTAAACTGAGCAAAAGAGCAGAGCAACACAACCAAAGAAGAGTGCATCTGATAGGTTTGGCTCAGCTGTTACTATTTTGCTAATTTTTAATTATTTTTTCTTTCTAACAGAAGGGTAGAAACATCATTTTAAGACTTAAATGATCTTGGATGGGTCTGAATGGGCAAATGCAAAGCTAGAATGCAGAAATTTCTACGTAAGGCAGAGGCTGAATTTGGGAGATGCTGTTGTTTGATTCTGACATAGGTTTTGCTTGACTTGTGGTCATCCAACAACATGTAGCCGACTTCATGCAATGCTGCTGTGGTGCAGCCCTCAGGCATCAGCATCCCAAGCTACCTGTAAGTTGAGCTCAGTTCTTTCATGAGAAAATGAGGTGTGTGGTTGGAATATCACTCATACTACATCATAAAGCTTTTTACTATACAAAAATCTATCACTCCTGTGGCTACATCATTAAGAAGTTTGATGTTTATAGTGCTATATATCCTTGTAATTTGCACAATATCAAGGTGAATGGAGGGGTTCACATGTTTACATTTGCATCTCTAGCAAAACATCACCAGGTACAGTCAGGAGAATCTGTCATTCTGTACTCCAAACAAAATATGGGCTCTATTTTCAGCTGGTATAAATGTCCCACTGCCATTTACAAAGAGTTGTGTTGTCTTGGACTGAGCTTTTGTTTCTTTATAGGCTGCTTAGAGCATGAAAAAAAGCAACAGAGCACCATTTTGTATTGTTTACTTTCTACCAAAGAGTACAAAAGTTCTTAATGGTATACTTATATGCACAGGGAGTGTTTGTCGGATGCAAAAGAAGAGACTGAACACAAAATACGTCAACAAATTCTATTGGAAAAGTAAACAACCTCCTACTGTAAGGAAAAGAAGCACCTATGAACAAGGAAAAATATATATGAAACTAATTCTTCTACTGATGGGCTAGCTTGTACTCAACACAGAGCATTCATAGTCTATGTCAGACTCAATACCCTGAGCTTTGCACCTAATCTATCCTCTTTCAACTTCGAGACATGAAGAATACTGTCCAAATGTTGCCACTGAATTAGATAGTTGTGATTAGACAGTGACAGTAGCTCTGCAAGTTTGAAGGAACAGTCTCCTCATTTGCACTCCAACTGTAGGGATCTGGGAGCGTAAGAAAGCAGATTTTTTCTTTCCCCATCACTGCCTCTACCACTAGCTTTAAAAACTGCGACAGTATTTGTTTCCTGAATATTTTGGTAGCTTCTCTTCCAACAGGTGTTGTTTTGCCTTGACAAATATGAAGGTCAGCACTGGACAGGTGTGAAGCTGCAAGAGAAATAATTACTGTAACTGACAGCAAGGAAAGCAGCTCTTCAGTATGGATCCCAAATAGAAAGAAACGTCTTGTATAAACCATGGAAAATTGTATTGAACTCTAAATAATGTGCAATGAATTTTTTGTTCTCCCAAGGTCCTTGAAGACTGAAGTGAGAAGAAGAACTGCCTAGTATTTCTAGTCTTCATTCTAGCTCAGAAATGCCTGTCACCTCAAATGAGTACAAAATGTTGCAAATTCTTTCAAGATGCCATTTTCAAATCATTTCACCTCAAAAATACCCAAGTAGTCCAATGACTTGCATAATTTTGTTAAGAGTAGACAATTTCTTTTAGACTTATTCTGACTTTTCTATAATCAGCTATGGATAAGGTTTTTGTTTTATGTGATAAATGTTTATAAAATCACAAACGAAAACAGTTGCTTAAACAAGGTTCTTTGACATTGTCAAAATGAAGTATTTCAAAACTTCTATGTAAAAAAAAAAAATTTTATCTGTATATTCCAGAAAATGTTTGATGTAATTGAATCAGCATTGTACAATGAAAAACTGTTCTATCTGTAAAAATTGTAAATCAGCTTTAAAAAAACCCTTAAATGAAAAAGTGGTAGCACAATATTTTCAGAGGGCCTGAGAGATACTGAAGCTGGTGGGAATTCTGTCAATTACTATAACGTGACTAGTGTTCTACCTTGTACTTACAAAAATTCAACATTATCTATTTGATGGCCTAGAAAACAGCATATGTATGTACATATAGATAACACAGTCAACTGAGGATGCTGTACACTGAAGTGCAGCAGCTGAGATTGTGGATATTGGAGTCCAAATGCATAAATGAAGCCTCAGTATTTGTATTTTTAGTCCATCATGATAAACGATAAACTAAGTATGATGAGCAATGCCCCTTTATGGCTAGTTTGGATGCACAGTGGGCGGATCAGAATGATATACTGATTTCATTTGGATTTCTGCCCTTATGTCCACAGAACTTCAGTTTTGGCATTGTTTGCCTTTGCTGCAAAGTTCATTTCTGTTTCAGCATCTGTTCATGAACAGCAGTCTGCTTCTATGTCTTGCATGGTACTGCTATTGTTTCACCACTCTATGTTTGTTTGCTGCTCCCCCTTGCTTTCTGCAACAGCTATGCTCTTTCTCCTCATGTCTGCTGTGCCAAACTCATATCTACATGTAGCCAGGCCTCTGCCTCAAGCATTTAATTTGTTCTAGGAAGGAATGGTCTTCATTTTGGTTCTAAATTTATGTCCTTCTCAAACAGATCTGTTGTGATAATCCTACTTTTTCCTCTGTAACCTATTTAAATTACAAATGCAGAAACAGGACAATAAGGTAAGAAGAAAGGTAAAAAAATAAAATAAAATAATTTTCTAGCATTTTAAGATTATATTTTAAAATCTACTTCTGGCAAGAGGTAGAGTGGGGCGACAGGGAGAAATTTCATGTTTCCTATTTAATGTCTGGTCATTTGGAATTTGTAAGTATTTGTAGAGTTTCTCACAAGGATTCAGATGCATATCAAAAATCCTACTGGTATTAATAAGAATTACATAATCAAATCTTTGCACAAATATTTGAAAATGTAAGTAGAAAATATCTACTTTTCAGTGTAATTTTCTCTCTTTATTACTCTTTTTGTTTTTGTTTCTCCAGTTTTCCATTTAGTTATTAGAAATCCTCTCCTACAACTTTCAGATCAACATCACAGAAATAAGTCTTTTTGTAAGAAACTTTCTGTAAACTGCTCAAAGACAGTATTTAAGTCTTTCCAGAACACTTTCTCCATTTTTTTTTGTTTTTGTTTTCATTTGTTTGGGTGGTTTTTGGGGTTTTTGTTTTTGTTTTTTACTAAAGAAGATGTATGCTGCTACAAGGTGTTGAACAGATGAACAGAAAAGCTTTCATCCAGCGCTAGATGCTTCGAGTGTACCTGTGGCTTCAAGTGCATCTGAGGTTAGCTCCAGGAGATGATAGAAGTGCACCAACCATGATCATCTCTTTCAATAGCCCCTTCTAACAAAGGAAACTACGTGAGATAACAAATTGGTGTCAGAGATCGCACTGTAAACCAAAGCAATAGCCTTTTGGGTTGAAGGATACTTAGTCACGCAAAGGATGGTGTTCAGATAAATCTGCTGCTGCTGTTTGCATTGAAATGCTGCAATGTTGTGACTACATGTATGATAGTAAACTGGATAGTGCTAGGGCTTGTTTTCCTGTTGCCAGGTTAGCTGGACCCCTTCCTGTCACTAAGTTATCTTGTCTTCAAGGTAGCCTGCTAACAACTAGGCTACCCATTGGGGACAAGGGGAGAACAAATTGTGGGATGATGGATAGGGTTAAATCTAGAGGAGATTCAGAATTCTAGAGTAAAAAGCAGCTGCAGCTCCCTGGGTGAACTGAGATTGACATGATTCTCAGTACAACAATGTGGGTCCTCTCACATTCTAATCCCAGCAGAACAGGGAAACATTGTGGTACTGAGATTGTACAGTACCTGTCTGCCAAGGGAGAATAAAGATATTCTGCTGCTGAAGATAACAGTCATGTTGAACCCCCTCTTCAGGTGCCAAGCCATGACCAACCCCCTTCCCGCTAGGTACACCAATAGGAAATATAAGATATTTATGACTACAGTCACTCAAACTCCACCCAAACATAAAGAAAATAGTATAAAAGTAAGTTGGAGATAGGGGAAAAGTGGGAGACCTCCCCTGAAACCACTGGAATCAGTTGTTGGACTGAGTCCATCTCCTTCCCCCAGAGGGATGCCTTGGGTTAGAAATATACTCTATGCATGTTAAATGCTGCTTTTAGGACTAGACCTTTTGTTTATGCTTGCCCTATAGCTTATTAGTAGATGGCATTGTATTGGAATTTGTGCCTACTTAATATATGTATCAGTAGATTGCTTTAAAACATATTTTTGCATTAGGCACTATCACCGAAAATCTTAAAACCTTATTAATCTGTCACAATTTGTATTAATAGTATTATTCTGTAAACTGTTAAAGTGGGTCCTTGCAGTTGCTGGCAGTGGAAAACACCTTGAAAGGACTCGCTGAGGGGTCTTCACTATGTTGAGCTCCTCCTAAAAGGGTGGTCGAAGTACCCTCTAACCTTGTGAATCTGTTGGTGAAGGGTCTCATTACGAGACACTGACAGACAGTCAGGCACCAGGGTCTTGACTTTGCTGGGGGTACCAAGAGGCAAAAATCTAAACTCCCCACCTTTTATGTGACACAAGTCCTTAACTGATGTTTGCGCTCAAATTTTGCCCAAGAAATATTTGAGAAAGGCCTCTTTTTCTGGGACAAAACTATGCTAATGACTGAACAGAATATGAACAATGACATTCCTAAAAGCACATTTAGTTTATTAGAATATATGTGCCTTATAATTATATCCTTTAAAAAAAGATCTGTTTTCAGGGAATAAGGTGTTTCTTAGCATAAGCTCTGCATTCCAAAAGTCATCTTTTACAGTCAGCTTCCTCTTTATGGTGTCTGCAGAAAGCAAATAGCAATATGTTCATATGAAGAACATTGTACTTACTATTCCCTATAATATGTTATATGAAATGTGCAATTTTACCTATGCATCTTTAGAGGCTTCTGAAAAAGAAAAGCAGCCTGAAGTCTACTGGGAATATGCTAATTAAGAGATATGACTGAAATGTTGATGAAGATATTCTAAGGCTGACACAGGAAGGAGATGTCTTAATCTGCCACACTTCCATGAGGTCTTCCCTTGCCCAGTCACAGCAGAGAAAAATCAAGAGGAACTGAACATTGTGGGCTAGAAGTCTGCTCTGTCTCTCTAACATTTGCAGTCAACAGTGACAGAACACTAAAGCAGAGCTCTGAGACTTCTCTTGATTGTGCCAGATCAGAGTCAGACTTTCGAGGCTAATTAGTGAAACTCACACACTTGTAACGATGAATTGTTAGCAGCAGCCTTAGAAATTTATTTTTCATTTAAGCTGTTTGTATCTTTGTTCTATTATGGCAGATCTCTGTTTTAAGTAAACATGCCATTTAAATTTTGCCTAGTGATAAAGCAGATGCCGAATAACCTGACAAGACATTGCACTTTTAAAAAACAGAATAACAGAATCACAGAGTGGGTAAGGTTGGAAGGGTTCAGAGTGGGTCATCTGGTCCAACCTCCCTACTCAAGCGAGGTCATCATAGAGCACACGGCACAGGGTTGTGTTAGAAGGTTCTTCAATATCTCCAGTGAGGGAGACTCCACAACCTCTCTGGGCAGTCTTTTCCAATGTGTGGTCACCCGCACAGTAAAGAAGTTCTTTCTCATATTCAGGTGGAACTTCCTGGGCATCAATTTCTGCTCATTGCTTCTTGTCCTGCTGTTTGGCATCGCCAAGAAGAGCCTGACTCCATCCTCTTGACACTCTTCCTTCAGATACTTACATCGATTAGGTTCCCTCTCAGTTGTCTCCTCTCAAGGCTGAACAGGCCCAGCTTCCTCAGCCTGGCCTTGTGAAAGAGATTCTCCAATTCATTAATCATCTTTGTTGGCCTCCACTAGATTCACTCCATGAACTCCATGTCTCTCTTGCTCTGAGAAGCCAAGAACAGGACACAGCACCCCAGATGCACTTCACTAGGGCTGCACAGAGGGGCAGGATCACCTCCCTTGACCTGCAGACAATGCTCTTCCTAATGCACTGCAGGATACCATTGGCCTTCTAGGGCACAAGGGCACACTGCTCGCTCATGGACAGCTTGTTGTCTACGGGGACCCCTAGGTCCTCCTCCACAGAGCTGCTTTCCTGAAGAACAGACCCCAGTACTGGCACAAGGGGTTATTCCTCCCCAGGTTCAGGACCCTGAATTTGCCTTTGTTGAATTTCAGACAGTTCTTCTCTGCCCATCTCTCCAACCTGTTGAAATCCTTGTGAAGGGCAGCACAGCCCTCTGGGGTATTGGTCATTCCTCCCATTTTGCATCGTCAGTGAACTTGCTGAGGAGGCATCTGCCCCTTCATCCCAGTGATTGATGAACAATTTAAACAGTACTGGGACCAGTACAGATCCTGGGGGGCCTTCATTGTTACAGGCCTTCAGCTAGGTCCTGTGCCATTCATTATGACCCTCAGGGATCTGCTGTTCATCCAGTTCTCAATCCACCTCACTGTCCACTCATCGAGTCTACACTTCCTGAGTTTGCCTATGAAGACGTTGTGAGAGACAAGCGTTACTCTTCACATTCGAGTGCGTGATCCTTGAATATTAACCAGCTCTCTTGGACCCTTCTTTCACGCAGAATCTGTTCTCATCAAGATTGTTCCAAGAAAAGAGGCTAAAGTTAACTCTCCTGCAGTCCATGGTTACAATCTTACTTTCTGCTCTGCTTCCTGCTGGGCTGATATGAACTCCGCAGAACCATAGTCACTGCAGCCAAGGCTGCCTCCAGCTTTCCCATCTCTAGCAAGGCCTTCCTTGTTTGTAAGGATAAGGTTGATCCTTTTGGATCCCCTGCTACCTTTGTCAGAAAGTTGTCATTAATGCTCTCCAGGAACCTCCCAGACTGTTTGTGTTTTGCTGTGTTGCTTCTCCAGCAGATGTCAGGGTAGTTAAAGAGCCCCACAAGAGTCGGGGCCTGTGACTTCGAAGCTGCTTCAAGTTGCCTGGATTGGACCTATTTTGTGGTGTCCAGTACTTGAACGCATTTATACACAGCACTCACGTGGCAAGAAGGATGGACCTCCACCAAGTTACATAAGTTTAGGAGCTGATAATGCAGTTTTGTAGTAGAGGATCTGTTTCAAATCAGTGCTAGCTAGGCAAATTTCTTTGGCAGCAGGATCTCAGTGAGAGGGTTTTCAGATATATTCATGGCTTTAAAAATGCACTTAAGTTAATTTGTCTGTGTAACAGATGTTCTTTCAAATATTATGGCTTACTATGTGGCTTTGGGGGGACTTGCCATTTTTCATCACTGAAACTGAGAGAAGAAAAAATTTTATCTGCTGCTGGTTAGCTCCTAAAGTTGTTCTAAGGACCTCTCTTTTTGTTTGCTCACTCTTATTTCCTCTGAGCCTGTCCTAGCAGTCTTGAACTTTATCTTTATGGATTGTCTCTCTGAGATGAACCTGTTAGTGCTGAGAATTCAAAGTCCATACTACACATGTTTTTCAGGGAAGGTGTTATTTCAGACTTTGCCTAGTGAGGCTCATGGACTAAAACCTCACTAATATTTGAACCAGGTTAGTTAATTAGTTGCATTTTTTGTGTTCATTTCTCAGTTTAATTTAATCTAAAAGGGATATTCATGCAATCTTAGACTGCTATATGGTGTGAAGCAAATGATGAGAATGATTGAACTATTTTCTTCAAATGCGTGCTCCAGATCTGAGTTGAAACACCAATATGAACACACTCTGCCCTTTAAATGTGAAGCTACAGTTTCAAAATTTATCAGCAATGTTGTAGTGATTTTGATGGCACTATTAATTGAAATGAACAGAAAGAGGGCATCTAAATCCTTTAGAAAATTATTCTGAACATAATGTCCTTTGTAGTTTTACATCTGTCAAGTGAAATATGACCAAAAAAAATTCCAATGATGCAGTACTAAAGTAACGGAAAAATTATTAAAGCAAATACAGCCAAACTATTATATTTATACCATTCATTTAAAATTAACTGGCACTGGTGTTTATTTTTTTGGAACATGGGGATTTTTGGTTGGTTCATTGAGTTGAGTGTCAATTTTTGTTGCTCTTTTTTGCTTTAAATTCTTTATGTAGTTGACCTTTCTGGCACAGCAGTTTGGGACCACCACTGATGAAATGTTATTAATATCTTAGCACAGCTACATTAATAATCCAAAGGAAACACAGCTAAACATTCTCTTTCCAGCTTGCTCAGTGACTTAGCCCCAATGGTGTGCACAGCTTGTGCAGGTGACCTGTTTTCAGCTGGAGCTCTGTATACTCTCATTCCCTGTGGTGAGGAGAAGGTGATTCTGTTGGCTGCATCATCTTAGACTGACACTGCACTTGAGACAGAAGCTGTTTTTCAGTACAACTTTTGTGAGCTCAGGGTAGCTAACTTTGCTGGAACATCAGTTGCAGTGGATGCTCAGTGCCTCTGAAAATTCAGTGTAATATTAACACAGTCATCTGAGTGACTGAGCAGTTCAGAAACTGCACAGAAAGAGAGCTGCTTAAAACTGCACAAAGATTCTCTGGCAAGGCCAGTGAAAGAGAACTGAGTGTTCTGCCTTCCAGCCCTCTTTCCAGATCATAGGACGGATTACTTTATCTTAATAACTCATACAAACTGTTAATATTATTAACATTTATTAACCCCTCCTACAGACTGTTAATTAAATAATGCAGAGTCAAACCTTAATTCCTTTGGTGCTAACTAGATGTCTCTTCCACTTGACACAATTTCATTTATCATTACCCTGTGTCCCTTGTGCTTAATTTTCAGAAGAACTAAATGACTGCATTAGGTATTTAAGATACCACATTAAAAATGTCTGCAAACACAACAAACATAAGCAGCATTGCCAAAAGTCTTCACGGTGAAGCCAATAAACAAGCTTGACTAGGAAATTGCATTCTCAAAACTGTGAGGAAAGAACCTTGAGTAAGTCTGTCTTTTAATTTAAACTTATGAAGAATAGCAGTTAATAAGCCTTAGCTGAAATGTGGCAATGTTCTCCACATGTGACAGGTTTAAGTTTTCACATAAATGCTGGAGTGAATGGATGAGTTGATTGCCCAAAATGTGATCCTAAGTTATGGTAACCCTTTACCCCAGCTTGACTTTTTATTATATCGTGTGGCTGTGAGCCATACCAGAGCTAAAGGAATGACTTGAGAAATGCGCATTTGAAGCAGTTAAGCTAATGCTCCCATAAAACTTGGGGAAGTAAATGAGTGTGTTCTTCTGAATGCTGGTAAAAGGCATTATTAAGAAACAGAAAATAATTGTTTGCAAGCAAGATAACCTTTTTCATGATGGTTGTTATATAATAAACAATATCAAAGGTTTTAAAATCCTGGTAACAGGAGCACTGGGAGAGTGCATTCCTCTGGAATTTTGCATTGATTTCTGGAGCTGACTTTAAAGATAGGCTGTGCTTAAGAAAGAAAAGACAGGTTCAAGGATGAATACAATCTCTCTCCTGGCTTCCCACCCTCACAGCTATCCTTTGATAGGTTTGTCTTCTTACCTGTTTTGCCCCAGCTGTGGTACCTGGGATCACAGTTTTCTGTACCAAGGGTCAAAGAGGTGAAGAGGAAACAGAAAACAGGTAGTGCTCTCCCAAAAGAGCAGAAGATTGCCGCAAAGCAAACATATACCAAACTTTTTTTTCTTTCACGAATGTTACTGCAAAAGGCTTCCCCACCCCAGAAGTAAAAATACATGTGATGAAATACTTGGCAAAAGCACTGCACAAGAGCAGAGCCTTTTGTGTTGGTGTATCTCAAAATTCAAGATGGAAAAGGGCAGAGCAGACTTTCTTCATCTCTATAAATAACATGCTGCTTTTTATCTGTGTTAAAAGATTTACAGAATCCTTTCTTTTGGCACTTGATCAGTCTGGCTGGCAGTAGAAACATAGGAACTCTATGAACACATAAAATCAGAGAAGAAAAATGACTGTGCAATCCTATGGGGATCCCTTACAACGGCATTTGGGCCACTAACAATAAGTAATAATTCTTGCCTTTTTTTCTACTTTACAGCCAACACCAGCACAGTGAACACAGAGTACAGGAAAGGTATCCAAATGTTCAGAAATTAAGGGAAAATTAAGTTTTGAGCCATGAGTTATCTAGACCTTGCCTCAATGTTTCTAGCCAATCCCAGAGCACTCCAGCTGTCTACACTAAATCTCTTACCGTTACTGAAATGGAGGCAAAACAAAACAGATCCTGTGGGCAGAAGAACAAGTGCACTGTTACATGAATTACCTTACTTACTACAAAAGGCACAGATTTTATATTAGAACTGATAGAAAAATTTTAAAATAACTTGCCCATAACATTTCAAAATGGATTTTTAAATTAAAGAATGCATTTCAGAAAAATGCAACAATGAAATCCAAAACATTTTTTAATTTTGCATTTTTTCTTTGATATTCAAAAAATTGCCTTTTTTTATTTCTTTACTCTGTGCCATAGCTGTTTCCAAAGGAATTTTATTGGAATTTATATTAGCAGATATTCTTTTCTACTATTATTATTAAAAATCTAAATATTATATGACAATTATGTTGGTTTGTGCAATTACATACACAGGAATATACATGAAAATGAGTGAGACCATCTCTAGATTAATAATGGAAAAATATTTTTCCTCTTACTCAGAACTGAAACATGGTATATATTGCTCACATATTTTGTATTTCACTCTGTTCAAGTGGATTTTTTTAAACCAGTTGTGAGGTCTGTCCAGAGAGTACAATGTGGCTTGCTTAAAACTAACAGTGAAATAAGCTCTTTTAACCTATAGTAAATGCAGTTATGAGGTGTTCCTCTCAATCTCTCATTCTCAGCTTTCTGAACTTCTTTTTTCTACAGATTTTTCTGAATTGCACAATTCATTTTTCAGTCATTGTACCCAAACACCCCATGTTAGATATGAAAATAAGAAAATCCCATAGTTCTGTCAATGGATTTTCTAGGAATTCGGTGGGCATTGAGTGGTCTCCCTGGCTCTCCATCCAGGTTGCACAGATCTGAGCACCAGACAGCGAATGTGTAACTTCTGGGGACTTTGGCAGCTGCAGGAAGGGATTCCCATCTTCAGTGCGGACATAGTACTGCATCTTTAGCTCTTTCCTAATCTGGCAGCAGGGCAGATGAGTTCAGTAGGGATAACACCGGAAACAAAGCTAAAACAAAACAGGAGGTATCAACCAGAAAACATGCCTGGGTATGAAGTGGAGTTGGGAGTGCTGGAAAATGGGACTGCTGCTTGTGAGACAATTTGTGTGTCACCAAAGGAAACTGTTTCACCTTCATTTGGTCATCTGAAGAAGATATATTTATCTTTGTTGTTCCATGATATCTCACTGTTTTCAGCACAACAAGACATTATTATTTCAGATTTACACAGCTATGAGTACATGCTTTTGAGAAATCATAGATTTTTGACATGAAGTTGTTCTAAAATTGTCTGGTGTAAATGTTGGAGCTATGTTGATTTGCACCAGCTGATATATTAGCCTTTTTATTATTATTTTTATTTTTGGAACTGACAACTGAACTTTTTCTGTACAATTCTTGCTTTGGTTCTCACTGCTAGTTCCTGACTCTCTCTGCACTTGAAGAAACAACAACAAGGTTTACATCATCAAAAATATGATGTTTTTTATGCTTGCTTGGCCAGTGTTAGTTAGTTTTTACTGTAAACTTTAAAAACTAAATACCCTGAATTCCCTTTTAAAAATGAACATTGTTTAGTATAAGAAGATTATAAAGTTCAAAAGATTATTGTTAGCAAAAGAAGTACACTGAATCTTTAAAATTATTAGAAATGTGGTCTTATAAATGATCTGTTCAAGTACTATTAATATACTAATACCACTGGGTGCATTCNGATCTGAGCACCAGACAGCGAATGTGTAACTTCTGGGGACTTTGGCAGCTGCAGGAAGGGATTCCCATCTTCAGTGCGGACATAGTACTGCATCTTTAGCTCTTTCCTAATCTGGCAGCAGGGCAGATGAGTTCAGTAGGGATAACACCGGAAACAAAGCTAAAACAAAACAGGAGGTATCAACCAGAAAACATGCCTGGGTATGAAGTGGAGTTGGGAGTGCTGGAAAATGGGACTGCTGCTTGTGAGACAATTTGTGTGTCACCAAAGGAAACTGTTTCACCTTCATTTGGTCATCTGAAGAAGATATATTTATCTTTGTTGTTCCATGATATCTCACTGTTTTCAGCACAACAAGACATTATTATTTCAGATTTACACAGCTATGAGTACATGCTTTTGAGAAATCATAGATTTTTGACATGAAGTTGTTCTAAAATTGTCTGGTGTAAATGTTGGAGCTATGTTGATTTGCACCAGCTGATATATTAGTCTTTTTATTATTATTTTTATTTTTGGAACTGACAACTGAACTTTTTCTGTACAATTCTTGCTTTGGTTCTCACTGCTAGTTCCTGACTCTCTCTGCACTTGAAGAAACAACAACAAGGTTTACATCATCAAAAATATGATGTTTTTTATGCTTGCTTGGCCAGTGTTAGTTAGTTTTTACTGTAAACTTTAAAAACTAAATACCCTGAATTCCCTTTTAAAAATGAACATTGTTTAGTATAAGAAGATTATAAAGTTCAAAAGATTATTGTTAGCAAAAGAAGTACACTGAATCTTTAAAATTATTAGAAATGTGGTCTTATAAATGATCTGTTCAAGTACTATTAATATACTAATATCACTGGGTGCATTCCACTGTTTAGAATTAATTCCACATAAGTAAATTAAGTACATATAATTTTTCCTCTATAAATTCCAAGAGAAATTTATGGGTTGTTCAGGTGTTTCAGATGATTACAAACTTTTACTGGGTGTGTTGTTTAAGCACCTACTGGTGTGATGACTACGCATTGCCTACCTGATAAAGGGATCTTTAATATTATTGATTTGCAATCAGTAGGATTGAGTCTAATGCTAGATATTAATATTTTTTAACTTTATCTCATTGCTTACATTAAAGATAAGTAGAGTATGAAATCTAGCCATTCCAGCTTATACAAGCAACAGTCAGTTGGTTGATCATGACAGCCAAAAAAAAGGCTGGAGAAATTTGATCATAGGTACTGATTCAGAAGGAAGAAACTTCCAAAGTGAAAAGAAGTAACTGGTATTTTGACAAATTACTGTACATTACGCAAACCATAACCTCACAAATAATATGGAAATATACACTATGGAGTTAGAATAAGCCTGGAGCTATCTGTACAGTGATGAATCAAATACCTCAAAATGCTTACCTGGAGCCATCCCTTTGCTTACCAGGATTTTGGCAAAATGCTTCTCCATGGTTTCCAGCATGCTCTAGATGTCATAAAAATAATCTTTCATTTTCTACTCCAGCATTTCCGTTCCTATACCTTCTTTAAAAAAAAAAAAAAATATTAAGAAAGTTAACAAGAAATGAAAAAAAAAGGTAGGTAATTTTAAGCTTCCTCATTTTTCCTCCCTGATTCTGAAAGTTGGAAGAAATTAGCAAATATTCAGAAAAAACTTTATTTCTTCCTCTTTTCTATCAGTCACCAAAATTCTTCTGAAAACGTGGGAAATGATTGTAGAAAATGTTAGCTTTGATTTTATAGATAGTGGCATTTTTTTTGGTATGCAGATTCAGGGAAGAAGAAAAAGTTAATTCTAAGTATTTTGGCTGTATTATTAAAATAGTTTTTAGGGCTTTGGTTTTAGGAGGTTTTTTTGATAATTAGGTCACAAGACATAGCAGTGTGATCAAAACCTCCATTTGGACACAAAGTCTAGTGTAAAATCTTGCAAACTACAGAGGATATGTTTTCCAGGACACCAGATTTTGCAAATAGCACTGTAAAAATGCATTTTTTAATAATAAGGCAGGAGGTCTGTCATTTTAGCATCAGAAATAAGAACTCTGCATCTAATGCTAAAAACACCACCTTTCAAAGATGCTTTCCTTTGATCCTGAACTCTGAGATTGAAATTGTACATGATAAGAATTTAATATTTAAGGTTTTCTTATTTTTAAATTGGCTGGACAGAGTATCTCAGAAGCATGCAACATTGAAATGTTACATTAATTGATTAGCATTAACTCAAGTGAAGATGCTGAACCATGACATTTAGAGATATAACCTTGATTCCACTTAGCTGTTTCTGACTGGTATCAAAATGATAAAATATGCTACAAAATCAAGCACTGATGAAAACACCAGAAAGAAATCCCCAAAGCAGCTCGGTTTGGGTTTCCTTTTTTGTTAAGGAGCAAAGCTAGTTTCACCAAAAGAGAGGTTTCCGTGTTAAAATACTGATAACATTTTTTTTCTTTTAACATTTACAATATGGCATCACAAAAACAAAAATAGAATGTTTTAAGAAGAGCAACAATTTTTTGACCTTGAGCTTTTGCACTATGTGCAGGTTTTGTATTTAATACTCCCATCTCACCCTCTGACTCATGCTTGTGGGTAAGTCCATTTCCCCTTGTACAGCTCAGCCTCCTGCCGGGTCGAGCGCTGATCCGCGCTGCAGAGCTGGTGGTGGTGCAGATGTCAGCAGCCTCCTCATAGTCAGTGATGGGTTGCACACTGTAACATGTTGGCACTGGATATTAGCTGCACCTAAGCCAGAAAGGCAAACCTGAGATGCCCTTGGATCCAGAGCCTGAGCAGGCACCAACATGAATTCCTCTGTCAAAGTTTAGGTTAAGGAAAACTATTGCTGAAATTTTTAGAAATAAAAGACAGCATATTTTAAGCACTGTTTGTGACTTTTTTCTTATTTAGCTACTATATGTGGCTAGCTGATTTTCTTACCAGAATGGAAAATGAAGATAAAGGTTGAAATATTAATAATTTCCCATGCAACGGACTTTGGTTTTTTGAAGATCTCAAGAATGATACATTGGGACTATCACAGCTTCCAAACTAGAGATGAGTAGTACAAGTACGCAGACAGACTCTCAGCTAGTGTAGAAATTCCTGTAGGGCTAAAATACAAGTCAAAGCGATTTAGGGCATGAATTTAAAAATCTGGAATCTTTCTCTTTGTGCTACTTTGAAGAAGGTCTAAATGTCTATCTCAGATTTATAGGGCCTATTTTGCACCCATTAAGGACATTTTAGTACTTTCATAAGAAGTAAATAAGTTTTAAAAGAACCGCAAATATAATTTATTTTGTCATTAAAGACCTTTAATACTGCCACACTGAGAAAAAAGAAGTCTAAATTCAAGATTTCCTTAAGTCAATGAATTTACTTTTAATTCTGCAAATTTTACCCCAAATCCTTAACTCCTAACTCTTCAAGAAGCTTCTGAGTGTCTTTTAGGCTGAAAATCATTTGCCCTGGTACCTTTTATATATTATTTTCTTTTGAACAATCAATAAAATATATCTGTGTGCATTCTATTCACTTTGCTTGGATATTACATTGAAATGAAAACTCTACAAAAGTCATAGACAGAGATTTGGAGATAATATTTGTTTGGGGGGGTGTTTGTATGGGTTTGGGGTTTTTTCCCCAAATTTAGTCCCTGATAAGGAGACCAGGACAGGAATTTCAATTTTTTTGTACCCTGTTTTTATGATATATTGCTATGCTTATGTGTGTAAAAGTGAATGTCATATACTGAGCAAAAAACTGTTTAGTAGAGGAAAAACTAGGTTTATTTATTTATTTTTTAATAATGTTGCTTGTATTCAAGTTATTGTTAAAGTTTTATTTCCTTGATAGTGGAAAATGGGGAAAAAATGAGGAGGAAGAAAATAATAAAGAGAGGGACTGCAAAACCAGGATGTTAATTTCTATTTATTTCTTTCCCAGGAATTTCAGTGATAGAAGTCAAAACTCTTGACAATTTGCAGGCTGAGAAAAGCCTCCTACAATGCAAGATCCTTCTCTTTTAAGTGTCTCATTTGCATTTGCACACAATCATGAGCATGTTTCTTCTGCACATAGCAATACAGAAGATGAGATGGAAGGTCCACTGTTTGTGCCAATGTGGTACCAGGATTTCCTTCCTCTCCTTGCCAAGTTAGCTGGTCACAGCGGCTGTTGCTGCATTCTTAATGAATGCAGCCACACTTTGTTTTCTTTCACTTGACTTTGTTTTCTCTCAATGACTATTACAGCCTCTCTCCTCTCTCAGTTGGGACTTAATGATTTTCGCAGTTAAAGCACACAAAAATGAGGATCTGTTCTACTGTGGGTGTTTAAACACAGCAGGTGTGTGTATATGGACGCAGGGAACCAGGATTTCTATTCTGGGTTTGCAAGTTACCACCTGGAAAGAGCTGAGAAAAATATAGCAGTTTAAATTTCACATCAGGTTTCTGAATATAACTCTCCAACGTCTCTTTTCTGGTTTTCTGTTATCTCCCATCACCCCACTTTCTTATTTTCTCATCTGGCAGCCTCTTCACATGCATGTGAATGGCAATTCAAATGCTTCAGAAGCTGTTGTTTTCGACTTTTATTAATGTTTCCCAACTCATTCTCTTGTTTTCCTACTGACAGGTTGCCAAAATCACCCTCTAATGAATTCTAAAAGGGTCTGGGTAGCAGAAATTGGATCCAACATTTGTTGCAGATAATTACTCGATCAGATCTTTGTCATAGAAAATATTTGACAGCCCATGCATCTCTATTTCTTAGCAGCCCATAACATGGAACTATAAGAACTCTTCTTACATTAAGTGTGCAAAGAACATCTCTAGAACAAAGATATTTCATTTAATTGGGTAACGCACTTGATTCTACACAATTCTTTTTGCTTCTAGTGATTCAGTTTAGCCTGGTATTTAGACCATGTCCGAGATTGTACACGGTTCCCTTCTGCTTCTGGAAATAAAACAGTAGTTATCATATCTGTATAGTGTCATCCCTAGTGTCATTCAACATAGCATTACCAGTAATAGTCTGCCAAGGAACATTTCTGACAAGTTTCAAACCTAGATCTCGAATGAAACGAACAAACAAAAGTATTCCAGCTAGAGATTGCACTCTGATTACAATCTATTTTGGGATAAGATTTCAGGAATTTAATAACTGCTATGTGAATCCTCATAGATACAGACATAATCAATAAAGTTCATACTTTATGTTTCCCACTTGTGAAATTTGGTTGAATTTGAGATATGATTTTTTTCCTATCAGCTTGGGACACAATATTACAAATTTACAACAGACAGTCAATTTATAGTATTTAATTTAAACAATGCTGGAACATTGTACAAAAGTTGAGGTCACTAAAACAAATCTTAAGTCAGTGTCAGAAAAAAAATGAAATCTTTCTGAGAAAAAACCCCTGATATAAGAAGAAAATACAAACCAGAAAGAATAGGAAAAAAGGAATAGTTGATTTTAAAGGTGTGAGGAAAATAAAATAATCATCATTGCAAAGCCCATCATACAGGAACTGGATAAGAAAGGGAACACACCGGTGCCTCGCAGAGGAGCATAGAGTTAAGGAGAGAAGAAAGGGCATGAATATCTAATACCTTTTATAAGAAACACTTTACCAAGTTCCTCTGACATTCTTAGAAGACAGGTTTCTCCTGGCTGTCTGATTTTAGTTGTTCAACTAAAATTGGAAGTAGGGAAAAAAACCCCAACCAATCAACCAACATCAAAAATACAAGGATAAATGGGAAGGAAAGAGAGAAAGGGTGCAAAGAAAAGGAATTAAAACCCAGGCAGAGTGAGATTCTACGGTGCTTATGGTTATACCATCCTTTTTCTATTGATTCTTGACAATGTTACAGATGTATGTTTGTCAGGTCTTCTCATCCTGCTCACAATCATTAATTGCTAGGTCTCAGGAAGGAAGATTGGTTGCAGCAACTTGAAATAATTATTGTATTTGTAAATTTGACCACAATTCTTTGGGGAAATGAACTCTAGCTACCGGATGTAATAATGTCACTGATATGCAGATTGACATCTATGATATTTTTAGCTCGGAAGTTTTCTTGTACAAACACTATATCACTACTTACAAGACTTTTTGTCCCAATCTAGTACACCCTGAAGTCTTTAATTAGTCCACATATATGAATATTTACTGGAGTATTCTTTTAAACCTCATTTACACCTGATGAAATATGAACCAGTTGAGGCTCAGCACTAGAGTGCAGGTTAAAGTGTACACTATTGGTCTAGTTATAGCAGCTGGGACCAGTTTATCACTGTGTGGGTGTAATTAGAACTGTGTGTTCTATACCCTCTCAGTCATTTGTCATGAACTGTTAATAATGCACTGTTCGCAGCAGCTGCCCAGGGCACACCTGAATCCTCAAGGCTATAAGATGGGTAGGAGACTTTCCTATCTTCACACCACTGATTTAGGCGTGATAATTCCCCTTCAGGAGTCATTAGCACCTTCACACTCAGTCTGGGGGGTCATGTCTGCTGTGGGCCATCAAGTATTCCAAAATATCCTGTGACTCATTGAATACATCACCCATTGTGAAACCCCCTGCCCTGGGGGTGGTACTGGGGATTCCCATCTGAACCCAAGCTTATCTAAGCTTGGGGTGCAGGGATTTATGGCACTCACTCATCAGATAAAGAGGAGGACCAGAACCTCAACAGGACTGCAACTGCCACTTTTGCTCATGACCAGACTGTGACAACCATCTTTATCAACAAGTTTTTCCTTTTGCTTTGGACTCAGGGGAACCACGTGGTGCTCAGCACAGGGGCTGACGAGCACCATTCTGCTTTTGCCCCAGCGTGCTGGGTTGTACATCTGGGTTTTGTGGGTTAAGACCAATTTTCCTTTGCATCATTGTATTTATTGTAAACTTTTTATTAAATTGTAGCTCTGACTTCTAGTCTCTTTTGAGTTTGGTTAATTCCTCCTACTGGTTTACCTTTAAACCAGCACAACTGTGTGATTACTTTCAGCAGTAATACTAGAGGTCTTGGTGAGAAGGCGAAGAAATCGTGGGTCATTGAATAGCATAATGTACTCCAAAGGGCATACGATTCCTGAAGAACATCTTGTGTGGGATACCTCTTCATCTCTGAGTTACTCCATGGATAGGAAATGCAGCAGTCACACATTCTTACAGGTTAATGCTAAATCATCAGCATGCCTCTCTACAAACCTCAGCTGATGGATCCTCATACCAGCCCTGTTTGTGAAGCACTTATTATCTTTGTTTTATAGGCTGGGCAGTCAGGAAGGCTTTAACCAGTCATTTAGGGCTCAAACACTGTTGGGCTTCCAAGACAGAAGGATTTCTGACCTAATGCCACACCCATAGGTTAATCTCAAAATAAGCCTTATAGAAGGAAAAATAAGACTTGATGGTAGGATAAACACAATCAGAATGAATAATCACTTAACTGGAAGGTAGTAAAAAATGATCTGTAAAAGGTTAAACAAAATAGAGAAATTGTTTAGTTTATTAAGCAAAAAGCAAACAAAACCTTATATGTACATAAAATTACTGTAACTCTGGGTGTAGAAACTAACCCCTGTATAACTTTAAAAACGGTATGGTTCTTTGAAAAGATGGAAGTCAAAGGTATTTGCAAGACTGTTTGTCTTGTAATAAATGGTTGTGTTTGAGTGAGACCTTGGTCCTAAACTTTAATACAGCATTTTAGGTCAAATTGCCTTCGATTACACTGAATACTAGTATAGATTGATAAAATCTGGTTTTACATTGAATTCCAGGGGCCATTTTTCGTTCATAAGACAGAACAGAAAAATAAAAGAGTACAAAATTATTCAATTAATCTGCCTATAAATAATGGAAAGTAAGACAGATGAATCAAGTAGAAAACAAGAACACTCAAAATATGTCACTCATACTACCCCAGCCTTGGATCTTGCCCAGTCCTGTTGATACAACAGGATGTCTTAATTTTCCCAGGCTCTTGCAGTGTTTTCTGGCTGTGTATGCTGGTAGGAATGTTCACTGTGCAAACAATTGACACTGCATCCTTCACATATCAGGAAGGCTGAAGCCTACGTCTTGTTACATACGTGTGTGCATGGTAAGACTCTGATTGTCTTTTGGAAAACTTTACCAGACCTTCAACAGCCACTTGTTTTTAATCTTTGTTATTTTCAGCCCTTTATTTTTTGTAAAAAGCACAGTGAAAATTGGCTACATCTGGGTTCAAGGTTGCCAAAGCATGTCATATATACATTATAGTAATTTTTTTTTTACATTTCCCCAAACCTCCTCAAGGAGTGCAGGCTTCATTTCTGACATTTAGGATGAGTCAAAATTATTCAGAAATTTATGTGTGAAAGGTGGAAAGAGAGGGGAAAAAAAATCACTGGTCCTCAAGCCCCATGTTTCAGTCAGACCAATTCCCATTTCTGTATTAGACCAAAATGATACAACAGGGGATCACAGCACAACAGAATGATACACCCAAGCACATTTCTTTGCATGATCCTTGTGTTATCTCAGATTGTACAAAGTTCTTAGTGTATAGGACCATAATTTATGGCCCTCCCAAATAACTTTTGAACCTGTAGATCCTTAACTTAAAAGAAGGCCTGATCATTAATAACATAGTTCCAGCTGGGCAATAAAACAGGGAAAAAACTGTAAACCATAAAAATTACTGGTCACTATTTCAACAAAGAAAAGTGGTGAATTCTTTAGAAAAATACTTGTTGTTACAATGACTTGTCACTTCTTGTTAGCTCTGTCTTTAAATATAGCCAGAAGGCTAAGGCTCGACTTAATACTGTGAGGTTTTCAGACTGTGAAACAGTGGGTTTGTTACCATTTACACCATCCACAAACACCTCAAATATTAATGATGTCAATTCATGAAAAGCTGATGCAATGGCTGTCTTAACGTAGGCCAAGGAACTTTAGTATGAGTGGGAGAGTATTATCAAAGATACGGTACTACCAGGGATGTTAAGGAATTGGCAACTGAGCAAGGATTGTCAAAGGCTGTGAATGTGAAGAACACTTTGTTATGGCAGAATTATAATTGCAGCGATTTTTCAAATGTGAATAGCAAAACAACCACCTGTTAAATCATATTGATTTAAATCACAAAGGCTATTGAATTTTCCATAAGCAGCTGGATGTTCTGCTGTCATGTGTTTTCTAAAAGAGAAAGTAAAATAAAACGGTAAGAGGCAGAAACTGAGAGAAACAGTGGGAAAATAAAGGTATGGAACTCCCATATCCCTTGGGTAGATATGCCTTTGCAGGATAATTGTACTTTGAATGGGCTTGCTGTCTCTGGAACTTTGAAAGACAACTTTATTTATCTCTTCTCCACAACCTCTTCCACCTTATCATTTAAAACCCAATTATCTTATGAAATACTAATTACCAACAACTCAGTTTTCCAACTTACAAATTCTCCATTATTGCAACTTGCCATTTTTGATGTAAGAAGACTTGCTTTAATGAATAGTTCTCCAGCCCACCAGAGTCTAGAGCTCTAATATGTCATGAGATCTCATGCTTTTGCCTGAAGTGCATTTTACATCCCTTTTTTTCTTCTTGCAGGCTTTGATGGAACAAGGAAACATGTCAGATGATGGTGGAGATTGGGAAGATGAGGCAGATCTAAAATGGTATGTGAAGACCTTGCAGGTGGAGCTGCCTGCCCTGAAGGTAAATGGCAACTGCTTGGAGCCAATAAAATACAACAGATTCTATGCGTCTATAATTTCCAAGATTTGTGGAACTACATAATGCATGCCCCATGAAACATGAAATGAAACTGTGAGATTTTAATAAGCTTGAGTAGTCAAAGATAGTTTGCTTGTTGGTTGTTTTTCCTCTAAAAGTTATCTCCTTTCCTTTTCCTCTCTTCTTCACTACTTCTTCAGCAGAGCAAACCACAAGCTTTTGAAGGCAGATGGCCCCTGTATCCTTTTTGCCTTTTAAATAGAAGTGGCATAGTCCACATCCTGCACACATCCAAGATAAGGAGAGACTTAGAAGGACTGATATATTTTTAACTTGTATCTGCTTTCACGTTAGTGTTTTGGTGCTGTTACTGAGTGAAAAAAAGAAGCCACAATAAAATGTCAGTGGGTGATATAGTTGTAAAGTCTATTTATATTATGATTGGACCTAGAAAGAAAGATCAAAGCAACATGAACATATTTGTCTATCTATGAATAAATCTGAGTAGCTTAAGATTATTAAGATGGATACATATTGAATTTTCAGGCACCACTTTAGATTCAGTATAGATGAATTTTTTGGATATGTCTTTGCCAATATGTTAAGCTTGTTTGTTTTTAAACACCTCCACAGTAAACCATTTTTTTGTTCAGAAAAAATAACTTTTATCCAAGAAAAAATAAGCCTACCTGTGATTACTGAAAACTAACACTGAGAAATCAAGAACCAATGGCTTGATAGGGTATATGTCCTGATGCCACGTTACTGTGTTTATGGGTGAAGGGTGAAATAGCATCTCATTTGAGAGCCTTAGCCAGCACCAGGTGTTCACACTTGTTTTTGCAGAGTGTATTCTTAAACAGAGAATAGAAGGACTGAAAGGCAGAATGAAGGATGAAAAAGTCAAAGAGGAGATCATACCCTCATTGGGGTAAACTAATTTTAAGGAGAGTTTTACTAGATGAAACATGTTTAAGTTTTCATCTGGAATATTATGTTAAATTGTGTTACACAATATTGTATTATATTGGACAATTTTTTGCAATCTATGGAGTTCTTTTATCTTTGGCTTAAACCTATGTAGCTCTGTAGATTTCATTGGCAACATTTTACACTGTGTAAATTAAGTTAACATCCAGAATTTGCATTCTCTGACCTGCTCAGTTATCATATTTCCTCTATTATGAATTTCTGACTAATGTATTTACAGCAACAGTACTCACAGCACTACGTGTGTATTGCTATTGGGTTAATCTGAGGGAGAGGGGGAGTTGACAGCATTGCAAAGTGCAGCAGCAAAAGAGGTTTATTAAAAAACCTCATAAACCCCCAAGATTAGCTCAGGTGTCAGAGCATGGTGCTGCTAATGCTAAGGTTGTGAGTTTGATCTCTGCAGGGGCCATTCACTTCAGAGCTGGATTTGATGATCCTTGTGGTTCCCTTCCAACTCAGAATATTCTGTGACTCTGTGAACTTTTGGGGAATGCTTCAGGATAATAGAGTAAGAGCTTTCACTTTCAAAATGCAATTGTATGGAAAGATTCTGAAGAACAGGCAACCCGTGGTTCCTTGTGCATCTGCTCTTCCTGACTCTATATCAGATCTACCAAATGCAAGTTGATCTTCCTAAAAGACCTACTTATGAACTCAGTTGAAAATAGGAAATCCAAACTACTCTGATGAGAATCAGCAAGGAGTTCTGCAGCAGAAACTTTTGCCTTTCCAGTGTAAAGTGTCAATTTATCATAATTAAAATATTTCTCAGGAACACCATATTTTTAACCTTTTTTCTCAAGCAGAAATTGTCTTGAAAGTAATTTCCATTGATTAGAAACTCTGGCTCAAGCTGGCGCCCAGTTTCCCAGGGGCTCCCCATAGCCATCTTGGAGAGAACAGGTGGGTTAGGGTGCCTATGTGTCCAAGTTCTTATTTATAACTAGCCAGGTGAGCAGGCAGGTTTTGGTGTTGATTGAGGAACCATATTAGATTGCTTAGGGAAAACTTGCATGAAATGTCAATGTTTGGGCTTTTCTCTCAACTCTAGAGAAATGTAAATAAGAAAAAAAAAAAAGTAAGATTTAAAATAATTTTACATCAAATAAATATTTCAATTTTCTTGTAAAATTTTTGGTTTGTGTTTCATTTACCCTAGGACTTAGTCATTAATGACTAATAGTCAACCAGAATTTTGCTAGAAAGGCAGCAGTTCACGTGAAAGTCTATAATTTCTTAGTTTCCTTCCTTGCTCACTAATTTATATCATTGTTCTTGGTGCTTCAATATTTTCTAGTTAGAGCTGGTGAGACATAAAATATTAGTGGATGCATCTGCTTTTTGAATATATGCTGTGTTAACAGTATTTCTAGTAATTTTGTGGTGTATTTTTTAGCAGTTACTTCTTTTTTGATGATAACACAATCTGTCTTTGAGTGATTTAATTTTTTGGAGATACCACAATCTGTCTTTGAGTGATTTAATCTTTGGCTAAATCCTGGTAGCCCAGCACTTCTTTTGAGGTTCATTTATTCCTTCCCCATTTTTGTCATTCAAAAATGATGTCACTGGCTTGAAGTAGACAGCTTGAAATTTCAGTAGGATGACATGTATTATACTCGAAAGTGCAAGGAATTTCTGATGTAATTTTGACTATGAGAGGCTTATTTCACTATTTGTAGAATTTGTGAGCTTTGTTACAGAAAGGTTTTAGCTTGAAAATTAACCATGAGCTTTGTTGTGTATAGTTTTCAGCTGGGAAATGCCCTAGAGATTTTTACCCTAGGTATTTTTCTGAGCTGGTAAAAGTGCTCAAACTCCCAGAGGTAATTCTATTATGCTGTGCCTTTTTGTTGAAGAAAGATAGATTATTTGGAGGTCCGGTCTTGATGATTCTCTTCTGACATCCTATCTACCTATGCTCAGTGTTTTTATTCCCAGACTCTGCTTCCCACAGTCCCCAGCACTAGTGCACATCAGCAATTTTATGAGCACTTCTTCCATGTTACACTTGATGAGATAAAGGATGAATCCATTCAAATTTAATTTTTGTTATGTAAAAGTTTACTGAAATAGATTTTATTCAAATTAAGACACAAAAAAAATAATAAAAACTGCAAAATACATTGAAGCTTCATATAATTGCATGGTATTTTTCAATGTCAAAGGCAAGAATTCAGTTTGGGTTCAATGTATTGATTTATATCTACTGAAGGTCTGGCCTGAAAAAAATTAACATGTATATATGCCTGTCAAGAAGTCGTGATCTTGTAGGAAAATATTCTCTGCTTGTTATCAAGGCTGTTACTGTAGTAGATTCTTCATGCTGCACTTAGGAGCCTTGTATTTAAAATTTACTTTAACACTTAGGCACCTTCTGTGCAATAAACCAGCTAGTCAGAGGAAAAAAATATGCTTAACATATTGGTGATATAATCCTTGTAAAGCTAACTTCTGTTGGGCAGAGGCTGCTAAGCACACAACAAGCAAGAGAGAAGGGAAAGAGAAAAGTCAAAAAATGTTGCCAAAATGACAGTAAATGTTAATGATCCGATCACAAAAATTGTCCTTCAAACTGGAATGTGTAGTAAATAGCAATGAATAAATGTACTTGTCAGGAAGATTTGATTTGTCTAGCAAATCCTTACTGACATATACACTCATTTACTACTATACAGCCTTTTGAAAATGCCATTCCAGCAGAGCATAAAAAAGGTTATTTAGATTAAGTGTAGTAACAAGATGAGCAGCATACTGAGTTCATTGGACTACAGGCACACTCATTTAATACCCAGCATTCTATTACTCTGAATGATGCTCTCCCCGAGAAAAACAATAGGAAAGAAACAGCAAATAAAAACAAGCATAATGATTTAAAAATAAAAATATGAGCTTCAGTGTAATGCTGCATACTATCAGTATTTATATTCAGCCTCTGAATGATAGTGCTGGAAAGGGCATAGACATAGTAGATGGTGCAAAAACCATCACCACCCACACCCCTCCCCTGCTTCCTGACAGAAAAATTGTGAAAACTAAAAATTCAATTTCGTGAGTACCATTTGAAAGTAACTCACATTGAAAGGAAAAGAAAACTTCAAATCCAACTTTATGTGTCACTCTTAGGCCTACTTTTCTCATTCAGGGGAACTACATGAGATGGCCACGTTGTGCACTCAGGTGCACTTTTGCTTTCTTGAAATGATCCCTAGGTGGCAAAAAAAGTAGTGCTACTTTTGGATTCATTAAAACAATACTAACATCTTATGATGTACCGTCAGCTTCTGGTTTAATGCCTCCCTACCAGCTTGTTATTTTTTCCACTCCTCCTCTTTACTTTATTGTCATCTTAAGTCAGCTTAGGTCTTTCTATATACAGTTTCTGTTATTATAGGTTAACAGCTTCACATTCCCTTCCTTCAACCCAACCTTTTGTCAGGAGCAGTTCAAGCATGACTATCAAGTCAGTCATTATTATGATTACTTCCTTGCACATGGACAGTGCAGATCTGACACAGGAAGAAACAAGGAATATCAAACCAAGTACAAATACAGAATTAAAGGAATGCAAGTGCATGTAAACCTCTGCCCACACACTCACACGTGTGTGCATACACATGCACTCAAACACTTGCAGCTATAAATAAATTATCCGCCCTTTCACATTTATGAGCAGCACAATTGCACATTGTAATAAAAAATATGTGCATCGTTATCAGATAGCAGCATGTAGATAATATAAGGCTACACATGGGGTTTTCACTATTTTTCTTTATACCATGGAGTAGTATATAGTGTAAAGATGCTTCATTGTGTTCCTTTCCAGGAAGTCTGATCACAGTCTTCATTTCTCCAGTGTATGTAGAACAGAGAGAGAACAAAAAGGGTATTGCACTGAACCATATCAGCTGATAAATAATACAAGATCATGTTACTCAAGCCCCAAAACAAAATCTCTTCTCCGTCCTGCAAAACTGGAGGGAGAAAGTCTGAAGCTGCTAAGCTTGTGTGGCCGTGAATAAGTTTTGTGTCCTACTCTGCCCAGCATAATTCAAACATGCTTATTGAGGGCCAGCCTTTCTGCCTAGTCAAACTAAGCATTAGTTTATGCTCAAAGACTTCCCAGAAGAACACACAAGGAATTATAACCACATAATCTGCCTCTGTCTAGGAGAAAAGTGTAATTGTTTGAGCAGAATATGCTGTTCAGTTCTCTCATCACTCTCTCTTGCTCAAACAGTGGAAAATGGAGAACAACTTTCTACTTCCACCTTCACAGAAAGCAGTTAATGAAACTATTTTGGGGGAGTTGAGAAGGATTCCCTAGAAGTTTTCATGATCTCATTATCCATACTTTCCTTTTTATTCTGTTTCTTTCCTCTGAGGCTTTTTCATTGTTTAAATCCAGACCCACCACTTACTCATTTTATTGTAGAAGAAACAGTGCTGGCATGCTTGTGGCAGAGCAAAATAATCAGATCAGTTAGAAGGGCAGGAGGTGTAGAGAAGAGGAACAGAGGGACACACTCCTTCTTCCTCCAGCTTCCTTTCCCCAGACCTGCTCCACTGTCATTCTGAGAATGAGAACCAAGTAAATTGGCTTATGTTCCTATAAAGCCTTGTAATGGTACCATGCTGTGGCAGTAGGACAACATGCATGTAATCTTCAACCTAATTCTAAAGAGGTTAGTGTGTCTGCAGTTTACCTGCTCATGCATGCCTTGTACAATTTATTGAAAAATAGAGGTTTGTGTTTTTGTTTTTTCCTGTAGGCCTTTTTTTTTTTTTTGACTGAAATTGAAATCAGTTATATAAGAAAAAGATGAAACTGAATAAAGTTATGAGACCTCAAAATCTGTGAATTGCAGGTTTTTTTGTTTTTGTTTTTTGGAGGGCCTAAAAAAATTTTTCACTGGAACATTCTTTTTACTCAAAAACTCATTTTTATAAAAAAAAGAGGTCAAACAAAAGTACTCAGACAAGTTACATACATAAAGACTCAAAAACCTCTTTTATCTTGTGCGTCTTTAAAAGTTAACCCAGGTATGCTCAGATAAAGCATCCCCCAGCTACCTGCCTATGTCTACAGGGGCTGATAAATGTCTCCATGCATCATAAACAAACCACAGCAGTGCCTCTGCCTGTGTCTCTTTTTTCTCTCTGTCTCTGTTCATAGCAGTATGTTTTCCTTGGGTGCTTCACTGTAAACCTGAATTACATGCTTATGTGCAGCAAAGCTCTCTATGTTCACAGTCTGAACTTAATTGAAGGCACGGAGTTTGGCTGAGTACTCTTAGTATGAAACTTCCTGAAGACCCAAATACAATTTATTTTTGGCTAACAATGTTACTCAGAATTCTCCCTTTGCAATAACTTAAATGCTAGATGACAATTTTATCATATTGCCACTTCCAGCCTGAGTAAGAGAGGGACAGTCTACAGGCAGACCCAAAGCCTACTGAGAAAAATAAGAGCTTTTGCACTTTTCAGAGCCAGTAGGACTTGTCCAATAACTGAAGGATTGAATTTGGGTTCCCTCCTTATCACCATTATGCAGAACTATGAATCACCATTTCAGAGTCTTCTCTTCAAGCCAAAACAGTTGTTATTGGAAAACTACTAACAATAAATAACCCTGTCCTCATATAACCCAAATCAAAAAGTAGCTAACTCCTAATCGAAATTATAGAAAAGATTTTGCTCTTCAACTGCCCACTGTGAGAATACAAAACACAAAATCTTATTCAATTATTAAGCAGAAACAGGTTCTTTTAAATTCCCTGTTTAGTACTCACGGTATGATGCGAAAGCCTTATTTCCCTTTAATTGGCTTATCTATAAAAATGATAATTTTCAGACAGTTGGTAGTAAATTCCCTCAGGACTTCAGGAATCATAATTCCCTTTTTAAAATTCTCTACATTTATTAATGAACTTGAAAAATAACACTTCAAATTGCTCAGTAGATTTTCCCTCCTGTGCACTGTACTCTCTACAGACTTAAGTGGTGAACTTCAGGCAGTTCTTCCTAAGTTTATGTTCAAGCTATGCTTCCCATGTGCTAACCTGCATAATGACTGTTAAATCTTGTCCACTAAAAGTTTTTGAGATGAAAAAAGATTGTGTATTGGACACACTCACCAAGACCAATACACAGGAAAGGAATGGTATGCTGAGGGTAAAAAGACACCTTCACCATGACTTTCATCACCATGATTTTCAAGTCTGTAATTTCTTATTTTCATACTCAAAGATGACGACTGTGTTAATTTCAGCCTTGCCAATCAGTTTACTTTAAGGGAGATGGGAATGCGCAAAAGCAGATTCTCAGGCAACTCTTACCTACCAGGCCTGCCTCTTTTGTTCTGTCGTCTCTACACGATCCAGCAGTAGTGTCTAGACCTGTCATTAGACTCTTCGGTATTAGTGCAATGCTAATGAAAGATATTAACAGTCACTTAGAAGGCACAAGCTGGTCACATATTCTAAAATTATGTAATATTTTGAAGAAAGCCAGAAGGAACTGAGTGTTTTTCTTTGCAAGCTGACAGATTGCTTAATCTTTTTCTAGTACAAGAAAGAATAAAATATTTTTTGCACACATGGAATCAGCTTAAACCCAACAAATTTAGACTGTTTTCTCCTCAACAGAAGTCATTATTGGACTATCATTTAATACTTCTAGTAGAGAACATGATACAGGGCATTACAGGGCTGTCATTGTTTAATTCCAGCCAGCAACTAAGCCCCATGTAGCCACCTGGTCACTCCCCCACCAACAGGATAGGAAAGAAAATCAAAAGAGTAGAAGCTAGAAAACTTTGGGGTTCAGGTAAAGACAGTTTAATAGGGAAAGCAAAAGCAATGAACACAAGCAAAGCAAAACAAGGAATCAGTTCACTGCTTCCATGGGCAGGCAGGTGTTCAGTCATCCCAAGCAGAGCAGGGCCCCATCACGTATAATGGTTACTTGGGAAGACAAACACCATCACTCCAAACATCTCCCCCTTACCTTCTTCGTCCCCCACTTTATGTCCTGAGCATGATGTCATATGACCTGGAATATCCCTTTGGTCAGCTGGTGTCATCTGTTTCAGCTGTGTCCCCTGTCAACTTCCCATGCCTCCCCAGCCTCACGGCTGACATGGCAGTACAACAGCAGTAAAGGCCCTGCATCTGTGTAAGCATTGCTCAGCAACAACAGAAACATCTCAACCCTGTCTGCAGGGACCCACATTAACCACTGTGAAGAAAATTGGCTCCTACCCCAGCCAAAACCAGGACCAGGACCCAGCTGATAACACAAACTCCTCACTGTAGACATCTTTTTTTCCCCTATTATCTTATGTAGAATTTCCTCAAGTTTGACCACCAAAGGAAGGAATGCTAAAGTTTTAGAATAAACATCAGTCTATCATTTCAACCTTTGCTTTCTCATTTTAGGCTGTGGCAGGGACATCAACTCAGTTGAGATGCTTTTCCTTTGAAAAGTGGTCTAAGAATTTGTATAGGTCCTATGGCTGAAGCAAAGTCATAACTTATTTGTTCTCCATCTACTTAAACTTTTTTTTAGCCTTGAAACAAAAGCTGCCCTGTTACTAATAGTTCCCTACTAAAACTCATTAGGCAATGAATGAATGGTGACTTGGAGGGCCAGCATGCTGTCTTGAGCAAATTAGATCAGAAAACATTGTACAAGCATTATCACAGAAGACCTCATCTTCTCAAACATCCTTTTATCACTTCTCAGGAGAAGAAGGCAGAACAGTAAATGTGTACATGCTTCATAGGATATTTTCCATTAGACTAAGGTGGGATTTCTAAGATTGACTTGAAAGAATGTCATCCAGGGACAATTTGACTGCTGCCTGGTGGGGAGACTTGGCTCTGTGAAGACTGTGGTGAAGATTTAGAAATGCTGGCAGGTGGCAAGGGGATGTGGTAGGCTGGGGCAGGAGCACACCAGCATGAAGGTAACAGTATTTGTAGAAATTTTGCAGTTAGGCTGTTTTTGTTTTTTTTTTAAACATAGTTTTGCAAATATGGTTTTAAAGAATAAAGTAGCACTAGTTAGGGATTATTCCTGCACATGGCAGGGGGACAGGATCTAATTGAACTTTGAGGTCCCTTCCTACCTGCAGTCTGGAGCCTGCAGTCATACCTGCACTTGAGGAAGAGGTGAAATATGACAGATGTAAGTTGCCCTAACCGGCTTAACTTGCCAAGTGGTTCAAGAACAGAGGAAAAAGTAAAGGAGAAAAACAAAAAAAGCTTTTTACCTGCAATGAATTCTGCAAAAATAAATCAAGAGCAACATCACTGCAGTAATTGGTATTATAATGATGTAAAACCAGGAAATGCAGTGCAAGAATAATTCTTGACTTGTGTTAAGAACCTGGATTTATGGTTTGTGGGTATAGAAAGAATGCAAATTTATGATTTTTCAACTTTTTCTCTAATGGAAAAAAGGAAAGATATTTACAAAGATATCAAGAATATAAAATGCAACTATATTGTATTTTATTATTGTAATAAATTTCATTCTCTTAGTGAATTATTGTTATAGTTTTAGAATTTGTCAGAATTTTTCTTTCCCTACCAACATAGACTTTGGGAGCCGACACCCTTCTGAACAAAAGACCTGGCTAATGATCCGAATTCCAGCCTGATGGCTGGGTGGAGAATTCTTTTGTTTGTTTTGGTTTTTTTTTTCCTTCACTTNTGGGAGAGGATCCAACATGGTGTCTTCAGGGACTCATTTGTTTAGAGGTTTTGGTTACAGAGTTGTTATTTGTTCTGTTCTGGTGATTTACATATATATACATAAATATATTTAGTAGTTAAGAACTGTTATCTTTCCTTCTACACATTTTCCAAATTAAAATTTTGTTTTAAATTTAAAAGAGGCGTGGTCAATTTTGAGAAAGGAATTCTAAATTGTTTTAGCTTACTCTAAACTAAGACAATTATAATGCAAAATTTACATATTTTGACAACTTATGTTCCCCTATTGCCTTAATTGTTAAGGTGATTTTGGTGTTTTTGTTTTTTTTTTTTTTTAATTTTGTTTGGGTTTTTGTTGTTTTGGGTTTTTTTATTAGTCAATTATTTTTTTTTTTTTCTTCTTGTATTATAATCTTTTGTCTTGCG
>VWZG01005741.1:57567-70162 GCA_013396735.1 Grallaria varia | reverse complement strand
ATTCTTCATGTCATATAATCTTTAGTCATGCAATGGAAGTTTTGTGTGGACCTGACCAACAAGTGGAAGCTTCAGAAGAATGAAATCTATAATTAAAATATTATCTTCTTTTATATATATGAAGATACTTCTGGATCACAAAGATTTTAATTGCAAAACAGGAAACATGCTAATTTTTAGAGTGGGAAATTGAAGCAAGATACAAAACAGTGATGCTACAGTAATCAAAGCATCTGTTTTTATAAGTTTGAATACATTGCCTACTGAGTCATACTGATAAATAAATGAGAGCTTATTATCATCTTTGTGTTACCACCCTTGCATGATCATCTGTTCTGTGAATTCCATTAAGCAACATTTAATACAAAGCAAAACCAAAATCCCTCAGGTCTATCCCTAACAAGGATCCAGCACAGTTGGAACTATTACGAGTGGCACTGTGAGCAAATCATCTGTGCCAACAGATCTAGGTTGCTGGGTGTATAATGTTTCTGCTTCCTTGTTGACTGAATGATCATGTTAGTATTGCAAGCATAAATACTATCCTTCACTTTTGCCAATATACTGCCAGTGCTCATCAAGCTTGAATATAGAATAAGGTGCAAAACAAAGTAAAACTGATTTTATTTAAAATGTGGGCAAATATCTGCAGAAACTATTTTGCATTATTTTTCTCTTTTGTTCAGGATTCTCTGTTCCCAGGGGTATGATGAGAGTTTGAAACACAGAATGTCTCCCAGAGGTGCTCAGCAATTTGCAAAAAACAGCCTCACAGCTAGTATATTTTTGGTCCAACAGCTTCAACAAAAATTAAAATATTTCTGGTTTCTACTGGCACTGATAGAGATTGAAAAGGCAAGACCTATTTGAACAACTTTTTAGGAGGGCTTTTCTTGCTGAGTTTTATTTCTTTCAGGTGGACAAATTCACCAAGGCAGTATTTTAATGGTTGACATAACTGTATATTAATATATAGAAAAAAAAGAGGAAAAAACGAAGGACACTAAATTATCTCCTTGTCTGATTAATTGTAATAATTTTCTGTATAAACTGCAATTCAGCTATGGTTAGTATCCAAGCTATCAACTTTGTTCAGGAAAGAACTCTTCTGTTGCAAAAAACCTGGTGCATGTTCCAAGGTACTTGCAACAATTGGTTGGTGGACTAATTATTTAATCCAAGACATTACAGGAAAAAGACAAGATTTAACTGTGAAGAAAAGTTTATTTTATCTTTTCTTTTTTTTCCCCCAGAAAAGTTGTGGGGACAATACTGAGTAATTAAATTCAGGCATTTTGATATGATTTAATTCTTGATGTGCAAAGGATTACAGGCTGACTGTAAAGAATTAGAAGACATTCCACCAATAATTGCTCCCTATGAGTCATAGATATCAGAATGAAGGCATTAAGGTGATGTCAGTGGTGCTGCAATACTGAGAAAACAAACTATAGACCGCATGTTAAGAGAAAAAAATTCAAGTGTATCACAGCAGTGTCATTGGTCTACTATTTTTAGTTTTTCAGAGCTCTGTGCATCCCATACATTCCTTTTCCCATTTCATTTCATGTTAAACCTATGTATAAAATACCAAATATCACAGTTTTGAAGTTTTCCTTAAAAAAGAGCTAATTTGTGCATGAAATCAAACCTCAGTGTAATCGTTCTGTAAACATACCCCAAAATTCTTGTAGTTGAAGTGATCTTGAAAGCTGAAGTAAAATGTGCTGTGAATAGAATGGCATAAATACTTTAGCCAACAAAACTGTCTCCTGGTTTTACTTGCTGCATACTCATGGCAAATCAAAGTTCTTTTGGTTTTTTTTATCAGAATTTGCCCAACATACTTTTTTCCTGCTTTTTTTTTTTTTTTTTTGTTTGTCTCCATTAGGTTTTTGATTAAAAGTTTGATGCTGATATTAGGTTCTACAGTATTCAACATTTAGATGTTGGTTAGTTATGACTGATCAGATGTCAGTTTCTCTGGTGCAATAAGTTACTTTTTATAAACACTTGCAACCAAATTTATTAATATTTATACAAATGGCTAATTAAAAAAATAAATTCTAACGGCAAGCATATAAAACTGCCTTCCTTTTATTATGGAGATCTGCTCTCTAATTTCAGGCCCGCAAGTACTGAAAGTGCTGTTTTGCCATTGCAGAATGGGACTCTGTTTTATTGATGTTTTTTCATTTGGTGTAAATTCCCAAGTCTGGGTGAAGATGCCTGAAGTATCACAATAATAACTTCTTCACAACCCTTGCAATAATATCTTCAAAACATCTTCTCCAAAGCCTATTAACAGAGGCCCTAATTTTGACCTACTCAAGAATTAATCCAGCTATTAAAATTGTTAAAATATTTGCCTGTTTAATAAAGCACTCTTGAGGTTAATAACCTGCAAATCTGACCTACTCATCATTACTATCACTGCTATTTTCCACTAAGTTTGTAGAGTCTATTTTTCATTTCTTGAAGTAGGATTTGGTAGCATTTTATTTACAATACGGGTGCTTAAATGAGCTTCTCTACAGAAACTCATCTTGTATCTATTTAAGGATAATGTTTGGAGCAATGTGATACATGTAAACTTTGCTGGAGTATAATATAAGGTATAAAAAACAGATTATCTGCAGAAAAATGGTTCCCAGAGGGAAGTAGAAATAGCACAGCTTGAAATGTCTTGTGCTTTGTAATGTCCTTAGCCACCAGCAAGGCGAGTGTCCTGTGGAAAAGACAAATGTCTGAGTTCATAGTATATGCGAGGATGTGGCTCAGGAGGGTTTGTTGGATAAATATGAAAACATAAGAGGGATTTGGTTCTTCTCTCACAGCACTCTTAATGGCACAGGACTGTGGAGGAATAATCCTGATTGGGACCTGGGTAAATAAGAACAATGATTTACATTTTCCTTAAACCTATAACTTGAGGGTAGGGGGATGGCAGGAAAGAGAGGCCACACTTTATTCAGAGGAAACCAGTACAAATTTTTCCTACAAAGTTGGGAAAACAGTATTTCAGTTTCTAGTTTCAAGAACTGAGGCCAATAGTGAACTCTACCAGAGGCATTGTACAGCTTTCCCTGAGGGGTGACCCCTTAAAGTCTCATCTTTTTTCATCCTTTTCTCTAATCTTAATTTATTCTGGTGGGATCAGACATAAATAGTAAAACTAGCTACCTGTTCAATTATACTGAAGGACACTAAAGAAAAATATTCAGTTGTTATCTGTTGACCCAAGTTCAGTAAATGACTCGCCAGCAAAGTTTCAACTTGACCCACTTAGAAGCTACAGACTGCCTACCAGAGCAAAATTAGATGACCATAACTGTAAATCTTTATTTGCTTTCATCAGTGAACAATAACAACTTCAAAAAAGCAACATGCTTTGCACAGATGTAAGTCATCAGAAAAGTTTCTGGTTGACACAGGCTAAGGGCTTTCTCACATGGTAGCATCCTGATTATCCTCTAAGGCAGCCAACACATGTACTTACTCTAGTGGCACTGGTGTGAATGCTTCATCATAAATTTTTTTCTGCTTGCTAAAATTCCATTCCAGAGAAGTATGTTTTGCATCAATATGAGATGTAAAGTATCTTGGGAATCCATTGAGAGTGAATACTGATAGATCAGTTTGTAAGAAATCTTGCTCTATGTGCACATGAGAGAGTGAGATAATGTGTGTGTTTTATATAACTAAGTCCACCCAGAGATGTAGGACTCAGTTAGTCACTGCTTGGTATTTCACATATTATTTTGTTGTGCCAGGAATAAGATATAAATTCTACCAAATGCTACCAATTAAAAAAATTAGTGTTTTACATACTTCACCGGTATACATGTTTTCATGAGCTACAGAGCAATCGTGAGTCCAGTCCATTAAAGGCCTATCATTAGCTTCACTGCAATAAACCATGTCTCAGGGCAATGAAGCATTATGAGTGCCTGTGATGACAGAGATTACAAATTCCCACTATTATTACAAGGAAAAAAGGAGAAAAGCTATTGTTAACAAAGTGCAATCAAACAAACACAATCATACATTTTATAGATGAAGCAAAAATAATGATTAAGAATTTCTTCTTGGGCAACTGAGACACATGTGACCCAACATTCTCACACATCAGCAGCAGAGCACTCTCTGTAATGACTGTAGCCCAGCCTACTAAGCAGGATCTCCAGCTTCCCAGGTTCAAGTTTAAATGTTTCCACTAATTACACCAAATTAGAGTAAGTTGATACTTTTAATGTTCAAATGATAGCCTGAGCAAGAAAGAAAACATCAAGCAGCTTCTTTACATTGTTTCAGCATTTTATGGAGTAATTCCAACTCTGTGTATGGGAAGATTTCAATATAACAAAACAAATCACAGTGTATTACATGGCTGTTACCAATTGGGTAAAATAAAGAAACCTAATAGGACCAAATCCTCATGATGTGGCTAAATAAAGATGCAAAACTTAAGACATTTAAGATTCTAGATAGATGGAGGAAATCACTGGTTTCCCATGAAAGGAGGTGGTTTTAGTCCTAAAAAGGTCCTTCTCACCACACTTGCTTGGTTCAATAATAAGGAGGATGGAATTACAAACTCAAACATTGCTTTAATTTTGTAAGGCTAACCTTAACCTCTGCAGCTTTTAATTAAAAGGTATAACATTATGTAATTAAGACATTTGGAAGTGTAAAGAGCATATCTGCAACATGCAGCAATGTAAACTTTTCCAATTGCAATATGAGTACATGAGAATAAAGGATAGCATTTGTAAATCCTGAGTTTATTTAACATGTCTATAGTCTGTGACTTTTGATATGCTTAGACTTTAGTTTATTCTCCTTTAAAGGCAACATTGCCAGTTTAGGTAATGTTCAGTGGGTTTGTATAAAGAAAAGTCAGAGATCAGGATGTCTCAAAGTCAAAAATTTGCAGACATAAAGGTGAAAGGGAATAAAAAGTAACTATGGATAAACATAGAGTAGAAAAAAGCAAAAAAAGATTATGGCTGGGCAGAAGAAAGCTTGCCAAAAAGCTGAATTTGGAAAGGAAAAGACTTTGTTTAAACTTAGTGTAAATCTCAATGTCCAGCTGAATAACATCACAGATGTTAAGCATAGGAAGGAACTGTGGTATATATGAAGTTCATTCACAATATAAACTTTGAGGAGTGTTTTGCTTTGTTGATGTAATGGGTGAATTGAGCAGACGTGTTCATTTCTCTGACCTCTGTTCTCCTCCAGTTTGTCCTAAACTTCTTCTCTAAAGGTCTGTCCCATATTGTACACTGGGGAGGTTTGCACTAGATGGCTTTGAGTGAAGCTAGAACAAAGAAAATTCATAGCTATTTAATTTCTCATACAGGTTACAGGGGTCAATTTTTTGTCTGAAATTTAAACAATATAGTTGGGAATTTCAGATATTTTTCTTTTCAATTCTACTTACTCTCTCTCCAAAGCTTGAGAAAATCAGTACTTCTGTGGAAGGCCAAACAGTTTTCACTGTGCTCAGGGGTAGCTCAAGATTATCATGGAAGTTACAGAATTGTTGGCAGTTGTTCCTACTATTATTCTTATAATCTGTAGGAATACTTTAAGCCTCCAGTTTTAGGACTGAACTCTCCAATACGTCAAGATTTAATGGTTTAATTTTTTTTCACATTGTTTTTCTTTAGACTCTCTGGGGAGATTTGGAATTAAACTCAGCAAAGAATAAAACAAGTCCATACTTACACTTGTTGAGAACAAATCTGTATTAAAATTTTAGAGTGAGAATTTTAAGAAGTCCTTACTGGCTTCAGTTACCTAATATAAATTTAAAATGAGACAAGTGCTAGAGACTCTCAGATTCTCTTTTAAAATCCTCTTGAAGGCAAGAAGTATGTCAGAGAAAATGTTCAACTCCTGTGCCACAGACTTGAACAGATCTGATAGTTAACTTCATGCCCATCACAAGCAATACTTTTCATTGCTTTATGGAAGAAACACTGGAGAAAAAGAAATAAGATATAGAACTCTTTGGAGAAAACTTTGCCAAAACAGCTGTGAATTTTGGACTGTTTATCTATGAATAGGTATAGAATGTTTTAAATATTTAGTAATATGTGATAAACCATATAGTGATCACAGTCTCTAATAGCGCTGAGATGAGGAGTAAGAAATGGATTGAGCAGAATTTTCTGTTTGGTGGCGCAGATAGAGAAACACTTCCATGTGTTTCCACTTTCCCCTGTACAATGCATATTATTTCTGGGAGTACATACTTGTCTGACTGTGTATCTAAACAGCCTTTACAATATGCAGAACTGCCAACCCTGATGCATTGACTGACTTATTTTGCAGAAATGTCTTTTTGTTTGTACATGTACTCCTTTTTTTTAAAGTCATTTAAAGAATGACCCAAATCCTAGTGCAATCAATAGGGATTTTTTTTTTCTTTCAGTTGACTTTATATCAGATCACTCATTTTCTGAAGGAAAAAAGAAAAACCAAAATAAATCAAAGTTTCTTTCTCTTAAACACAAAAGGTCAGTTGTGCTAAAAAGGGGATTAAGTCAACTTCCTTGAGCTTAGAAATGTACTTGTGTGGTTTTCTTTCCATCAAACACTTCAAGGTTATCATGAGACTTATTAGAGTATACAATGACACAAAATGCCTGTTTTTGTGGTAGGAAAAAACATATTATGATCTTTTTTTGAACATTGGTTTATGGATACAGGTGAAAAGTAGGCACAGATTTACCATTGTAGTGGGTTGACCCTGGCCGGATTCCATGGACTCATTAAATCCCTTTCTGCAACTAGGCAGAAGGGAGAGGGGTCATCCACCCACCACCTTTATGGGCAAAAACAGACTCAAAGTTAGATAATACCTAAAATTTATTACTAACAGGATAAAAGCCAAGCTAAATAGTGAGAAAAAACCCAGTCTTAAAACACACACCACACACACACGCTTTTTCCCCACCCCTCCTTCTGTCCATGGGGGGTTGTAGTTGGTTGTGGTTGCTGCCACTTGCGATGTGAGTTCCCCCACCCCTCGGGGTCACTCCTCCATGGGGTGCAGTAAAGATTGAGTCCTTGCACCCCAATGGGCCTCCATGGGTTACAGGGGGACATTCTGCTTCACCACGGTTTACAGGGGACCACAACTGTGTCCATCCCCTGCTCCGCAGGGTCCCACCCATGGGAGACAGTCTTTAACAGACTTCTCCAGTGTGAGTCCATCCCTCGAGCAGCAGCTCTTCCACATCTGCTGTCCCGAGGGCCACAGCCCCCACTCGGATAAAACCTGCTCCAGCATGGGTCTGCCTTTCCATGGATCCACAGGTCTCCTGCTCCAGCATGGGTTTGCCTTTCCACGGGTCCACAGGTCTCCTGCATGGGCTGCAGGGGTTTTAGGTCTGAGTCCATCCCCTGTTCCATGAGGTGCCTCCTCCCACACCTCTGCAGTAACCTTGATGTCTGCCTTGTTATCCCATGTTCTCACTCTACAGAATTTCTTCTGCTCAACGACCCTCCAGTTCTTAAATATGTTATCACAGAGGCGTTACTGTGATCTCTAATTGGCTCAGCCCTGGCCAGCAGCCAGATGTCTCTCCTGGGGCCAAGTGTCATTGGCTCCCATGGGACCAGGGGGAGCTTCTAAGCAGCTTCTAACAGAAACCACCTCTGCAGCCCCCCCACTACCAAAAAAAGAAAAAAAAAATTCAGCTACAGAAACACAGGACAACCATCAAATGAGCTACCCAGAAGACATATTAATTGGAACCACAAATTTAAGTGAGCAACATAAGACACATGCTGTGAGCTAAACCTGAATTCATAATAGGAACTCTTTTCACCGCAGAAACTGGAATCTAAGAATGAAGCCAATTCTGTTAGCCAAATTTATTTTCTAGCTTATAACTATCACACTCTAAGTTCATGTAAAGTATTGCAATTTCACAGATTTCACTGGAGCTATGCAATTTATACTACCCAAAGATCTCAGAAGTGTATCTGGTAAAAGCAGCACAAAGTACTGATAAATAACTCCAAGACAGTTATTAGTAACTCATTCAGAATACTGAATGCACCCAAACACCATATCTTCCTAGAAAATTAGAAAGTTTTCCTTTTGCCCATTGCCTGTATTTGTACGGACACAGGTTTGTTGTGATTCATTTTTGAAGGTGGCTCAACCTGTGTCTTAGAGATGTATCTTGGGTGATCTGCTGTCAGGATTATGCTTGTATCCCTCCAAAGGAGATGATGTTCTGTAAATATTATGTCTTTGATAGCCATTGTTGTTGTTACTGTTGTCAGGAGAGCTAATAAAACTGACAAGTAGGCAGAGTTCACCCTCTTCAAACAACTGGCTGTTAAACCCTCTCACATGCCTTGCTCCTGACCTTTGTCTTGGAGCTGCCCATCCTCTTGCCTATAGGGCATGGCCATCCCTTAGGCCACATATTAGTCTGTTGACTGCTAAGTAATGCAATGTCAGTTCTACTCTCACAGGGAGAAACAAAGTGGGGGTTTTGGCACTCAGTAACATAAGATAGAACACCATGGGATCCCAACCTGGCCTTCAGCACTTGCTTCTTGTTAGAAGACAAAAAGAGACAGGATTAACTAGGCCCTTTTCCAATTAAAATCTATGTAGACTAGGGAAAACTTTTCTGAATGGAACATTTGGAAAGTTGTCTGAAATTTTCCCTAGTGCCTTGCTAAGAAAAAAAACCAACAGGCATGCTCAGTAAGCCTTCTAAGGCATTACTGATTGAGGTCCCATCTGGTTGTTCAAGCAAAGTGTTGTTTTGATCCCAGACAGATTCTTCAGCGTGGCTGTACCACAAGCCATGCTGGTAAGAGAACCAACAGCAACAGAATGTGTATAATAAAGACGATGATGATGATGAGGATGATGATGATAATAATAATAATAATAATAATGTGAAGAGAATATTTCATAAGAGAGTTGAAGGTATAGGGAATGAAGACTCAGGAGACATCCACAGAGTATTGCAGCTTTGCCCTGTGAGTACTTTAGCTGCACTTAGAAAGTGTCAGGGCAATGCTATTATTGCTATACATCAAGACTTTATAGTTTAGAAGCAGTGTATTATGCTTTATAATTTTAACTACAGTTTGTTTGGGGGATGGCAAGAAAGAAATAAGCTAATTTACTGCATTAAGGATCAATATTTGGATTTATAAAATTCCTTTAAAAAAACCCTCATTTGTTTTGCTCATAGGAAAACAATTTGTTGTTGGCACTATTACTTCACCATACTTACAATCACCTGGAAGAGAGATATTAGTCATAGGATCTCTTGCTGTTTAGTGTAGTTTTAACTGACAGTGCAATGCTGCCCCATTCAGTTTTAAAAACACCTGTCACTTTTTCTTTTTTTTTTTTTTTTTAATTTATTCTTTTTTCCTCGCATCACATTTGTTTTACAGCTAAACGATTTGACAACATGTCTGAACCACTGGGAGCTTTACTACTGACTTCAATGAGAGCACAACTGGGATCTTTGCAGATCCTTATGTCGGCCTGAATAGATTTTAGATGAGGGCCTCTGGTTTCAGGTTAAACTCAGCTGTCAGTCTTACGTCAAAATGCAGTAACTCCCTCAGGTCAAAAACACAGACTCATGGTTTTTGTGCATCTTCACTGTACTCCTGGACATGCCTAGTTGATACATGTCTGTGTAAGTATTTCTTCTAAAAGAAAGCTGTAGTATTTCAAAAGCAGCCTTTCCACAACCTTGAACTTTCAGTATATCACTTAACCTGCTATCAAAACTGTTGTGTCTTAAATTACGACATGCTGTGGGACTTCACAGGTGTTGTCCTTTGCATATCTTGGCAAAGCATAAAGAAAATTCATCTGAGTGCTTTCTTTTTAGAATGTTCCTTAACCTTTCCACTCCATAATTCTATTTTGCCTCTTCCATGGAGAGGAAGGGCATATTTTGCGCTTATCACCGAAGCATCATGAATGGTCTAAATCTACCTGGGTATTCCACCTCTTGAGTTCAGCAATAAACTTAAAATATAGCTGACATGAAGAATTTCAGCTTTTCATAAGAAAATGTTTAACATTTCTGGATGAAAAATAAACCAAAAGTTTTTCTTCCATAGTCAAGTCTTTTTCTGCAGAAATGTCATCATTTTCCCACATACATACTGTCCATGCATTCAGCTAACATCCTAGGAGTAGGGACATTATAGACATTCAGCTCTTAAGGATTTTCTCTGTCCTTGCCTCAGGATAAAGAATATCTGAGCATAATCAACAGGCACAATCTGATTTTAACTCTCTTAAAAGACCAAAAGTAGGAGATAGTCATACACAACTCTCCACTATAGTATTACTTAGACAATTTAAGTCAATCTTTATGTTTATTGAGATATTTACAATTTGTTTATTAGGTTTCACAATTTTTATCTTTCTAGAGATATTATGACTTCTTACATTTATGATTTATAGCCTGACAACCCACGTTCATTTGATTTGTCAGCTGAATCATTTTTCAGGCGACACTCTGTATTTCTAGCAACCTGGAGCTTGATAGAGTTAAAAACAAACTTGAAAAATCAACTCTTGACTGCAACAATCCAGTTCAATTTGCAGCATCTGGAAAGAAAATCAAAACCTTCCTGGGAAGAATTAGCACAGCAATAACCAGCTTAACAGCAAAGCATAATGCATAGTAAGACATGTTTTGGTCTTGTGTCATTGAGCACTATCTTCACTTCAAAGATAATGTGTAAGTAACAGTATCATTTTCCACATATCACTAACCTTTAAAAAGTGCACATGGGATTTTCCCTGGCCATCTAGATACTGAAATCTCTAGTAACAGAGTCAATGAAATCCAAGACATGGCAAGTTTCCATCTAAGATCTACTGGGACCAAAACTTAAAAGTTACTTCATAAACGTTGACACCATTCATATCTATTTCTTTCAATGATAGCACTGCAGGGCTCAACATTAGCCTCTCATTCTTTTTCATCATTATCGACAGGTAAAGGACATTCTGATTGGACTATTGCTGGTGTTTGATGTATGACCAAGATATCTTTCTGGGGAGGGAAAATTCCGTTCAGCTTTTAAAACCATGAAGAATTCCTTAAAATGAACTTCATGTTCATGTTAGTTTGCTGGTTTTATTTAGATGATCCCATATACTGTGTACCCTATTGTTATGGATAATTTGAGCAACCAAATTCCTGTGTTATAAAATTACAAAACCATGCCTTCTACCTCAAAATAACACACAGAAAATTAATATCAAGATCTGACTTAATCCCTTTCATTTACTTAGATGAATTAGGACAATCTGTTCAGTCTCTAGAGGTATCCTACAGGCAAAATGTCCAGATCAATGTCCAAAAGTCAGTGATTTACGGATAATTTCTTTCATTCACTAGTCTACAAGTACCTTAAAAGTGATAAAGACTAGCATCATTTTTACAGCTGGAGAAACTAAAGTCTGAAGGTAAATACTCTGTTACAGTACAGGAGAGGTGCAGGCCTGGAAACAGAAACCAGAGTGAAAAAGAAACATTGCAATCCAAGAAGGAAACAATGCCAAATGGTAAAGGTTTTATTATGAATATGAATTAATTTGCAGTCCTTACTGACAATTGAAATTGTCTCGACAGGAACCTGAATGAAAGAAACTCTTCTAATTGTTAATGCCAACAGAAAATTAAATAAGTGCCTTCACAGAGAAAGATATATCAGCTTTGCAATAATTATATTTAACAGGATTTACTTTTTCATGACAGAGACTGTACTTATTATGTAGGTTCCCATCACCATGATGTACCTCCAGACTGTTGGTCTAGCAAGCATGTTGCAGGATGAAGCTATGAATTTATTAAATAGAATATGTTTTGTGACAAAGTATATCATCCAATCATGGAAAAGAAGCAAGTACTTGGCTTTAGGCAACAAAACACTGATCCCCAAAGGAATGCTTGCAAGCAGTCAGTTTGCAATAACACAGGCTACAAGTTGCTTGTGCAGAATAATCAGCAAGTAGTTGGGAGGAACAAACAAATGGTAGCAATCATTGTCCGCTCATAAGTAATTACCATAAGAAGAAAAAGAACTAAAGTAATTGAATAAAATGTACATAGATTGTTTACTCAGCTCTATTAGGAGCAAGCAGCATGCTCTCATTGAAACTAAAAGACAAGAAATAAAACATTGCTTAGAGCTTCAGTGAAACAGTGATATTGGTTTCCACAACATTACCTGGCATTTTAAAGAACACAAAACAGGAATTCAAAAGGACTCCATAAATACTTTTGCACGTTAATCTGTTCTGTATAGATTATGTACTATGAGTTGAATACAGTTCCCATTGCCTAAGATTTCACTGGTATTCAGGCAACAATTTAGAGTTGGATTTCACTCCTTCTGAAGACAAGAGCAGTCTGCTTTTTTCTTTGAAAAACCTTAGCAACTGGTACTAGGAAAAGGGATAAAAATATAAAAATCGCTTCAGAGCTGCAAGGAACACTCAATGGTAATATTTTTAGGAGAAAGTCCTTTTGCAGTCATGTTTAATTTTTGAATATATTTCTGCTTC
>VWZG01005741.1:42477-57553 GCA_013396735.1 Grallaria varia | reverse complement strand
TTGAAATTTTTCTTGTTTTTAATTTTTTTTAATTTTTTTTTTTTTCTTTTTTTTTTTTTTTTTTGAGTGTGTGTTTATACTTACTTTTTATGGTAGAGGAACTTAATTTTTATCTTCTTTAAGCAATTTTTCTTGGTCCAAATGAATCTGCCTATTTACCCTCCCACATTTTGTCAAGAAGTCCAAGAAATGTCTTCTATAAAATAATAAAAGTAAAACTGAACAAGTCAACTTCTCTTTACTCGTACAGACAGTGTGTAAAAATTTCTCTTCCCTCAAGAGTTTAAGTAAGTAGGCATTAGAGAAGTGATTGGAGAGCTGTAAGACTACTTTTATTGCTGCACTGTTCATTCTACTAGACAGACTGCCCTTGAGAGAAGTCACAAAGGCCAAGTTTGCAAATTGTAGTTCAGTTTTACAGATAATACCGATAGGTCACACACTTGTATAAATATATGTATGTATATATACACACATAAAGCAATACTTTTAGTGATATTTGCTTCTGTCTACTTATTTGAGTCTTTTTCTCATCTCTGATACAATTCTTCCTTTGAGCATTTTATACATACCTGTTAACTTGATGACAAAGCTAAATCCAGGCCTTAAATAAAAAAAATTTCCAGTATTGGCTCAGATTAAATTTGAACCCCAATTTTGCTTTGCAAAACAGTCTTTATATATGTCACCTACCTTTCTTAATTTTTAAACAATATACACAATGAAGGCTTCCTTAAAAACACTTTTACATTAGCAGATCATATAACTGAGTCTACAGGGAGAGAACTTTATTTATTATTTACATTTCAGCAGCACACATTGTGTAAGTCTCCGTCCATAGAGGCAGACAAACAGACAGTCCCATTGATTTCCTGCAGTATTCCCAAGTACGGTTTTCAAAAAAGCCCAAAGGGCTGTTTGCTGATGTCCAAAGTAAAAGAGCAAGGAGATGGTATCTGGCTTTGTATCTTGATATTGCAAGCAGCACTTAAACTACACAACATACTATGGGGCAGAATTCACCAAACTGGCTTGAAAAATTAGGTCTAGATTTGTAAATAACTTCGGGGCATCAATTTAGGGTCCAGGTGAGAGAGAAGCCTAATTAGCTAGGGCAGTACTCCATACTAGCTATGCATACCATTCTTATGGTGATCCCTGTTTGCTGTTTTCAGATTTAAGCAACTCCTGCCCACAGTGAACACTGTTATGGGCCTGTATTTAGTGACTGGGGTAAAAAAAAAAAAGTTTTAATATGTCTGGGTTTTTTTCCTGGTTTTACCATAAATATGTTCTGTGAACTCAGGAAGATTCTTGTCTTTCTTAGTTAGTTTTACTACCCAGAATCAGTGTGAAAGACAGAGCTAATTCATAATTCCCAAAGTAATAAGAGGTTAGAGGAAGAAAAATGCTGTGAAGGTATGCTTCCTTTAAGAGTCAAGTGGTTTTCAAATTCTTCATGAATAAAAAGAATAGGCAACTTATTTTTTTCCTGACCCACCTCTAGGAACAGATACATGGGAAGTTTCTGAGAAAAACCACAAATAAGCACTGCATCATTAGGCACAATGATAAGAAATTGATATTGGTGACTGAAATGTTACAATAGTCATGCAGATTTGACAGGAGAATGAGTTATAAAGGAAAAAGAAACATGAGAATAATCTCCTGACACGCATGAGGAAAATAAAGGAAAGAACAAGGAAGGGTTTGTCTGCTCCAGGGCTCAGGAAAACCAATTCTACTAGTGAAGCAGTACTGCATTCAACAGAGCTAGGCTGATTTGTATTGGTGTAGAATGTGTTCTTCCAAGGCTGAGACTGCTATGGTTTTCCTTCAGTAGAAGAGAAAGCCAGAAAAGTGAGCTCCCCCTTTTCACTGGTGTTTTTCTTTTTTTCTTCAAAGCTAATTTCTTAAAAATCAGTTATTTAACAGCAGCCTCATCTCCAGTCTTCTCTAACTCTTCTCTGCTACCTCATAGCTTTCAAAAGGAGAAAGAATAAAATGACAGATGAATAGTAAGATTAAAATGGCTTCTGGGGGTCAGTTCTATTACTAATAAGGATGAGAGGACATGGGTGTATGGTCTGCAGGTCAGGTTGGTGTTTTCTCCAGAGGGGCCATTTTCTGGAACATAAACATTTAATTTAAAGTATATTTTGCCAGCAGTATTTCTGGGGGCTGATCCAGCACCAATGATTGCAGGTTTCCAGGCGACGTAGCCTTTGGGTTCTCATTAGTGCAATAGGATTGCCATTCAGTAATCATTTGCACTTCTGGTCTGTGTGATCAACCTTTGGCAGTTCACCTAATCCCACAAGAGGCCAACACACTGCAAACAGACACACGTATCCTCCTTATCTCTTGCTGTAACTGTATTATGCTAGGTTGCTGTCACATTGTTTGAGGAAGAAAACCTTACATGGAAATGAGTTTTTTCTGCTTTCAGTGTTCTGATATTATCTTGGGTGAACTCTGTATTTATCCTTTGTCTTGCATGAGGTTCTCGAAGAAAATGTGTGGTCAAAGGGGACAACGCATATGCTTTGAGATCTTATCCATTATATGAGACTGAAGGTGAGAGTGGAAAGATAAATTAGTATCATGAAGCCCATTGGTAGTTGCTAAGTAGGATAAAAAGGCTGCATCCCTTCTATATGACCATTTTCCTCCATGGGATGCACGCTGTCAGCCACATGACTTGGAATTATATTCAGCCGCAGACAGTTCTCTTATTCACAGAATAACTGCATTCATTTAACATTCTTGTTATTGAAGATAAAAAAAAGCCCCACCTCCCTCCCCAAGTGAATTTTACATCTATGTTATTTCTGTGCTTAATCACATTCTTTCAAAGCTTCAAGTATATGCTGGCCACAAACACCATCAGCTGTGTATACAAAGTGCATACACATGCATTTAGACACACCCCCACATAATAGGAAAATACATATTTATTTGTCTGGATATATCTCTGCGCATTAAACATGTTTTTACCCATAAGTGCATAAACGCAGAATATATTGTGCCTCAACATTTAGTTCTAACAAGTGACATGAATTATTTAATAAACTTTGAGTCTTTATCAAACCGAAGAGATACAGACTGAATTCAGCTACAGCATATGCGTATATATGTACACATATTTGTACATGTGGGCATAAGCATGGATATGTGTTTGCATGTGTGTGTATATAGACACACAAGAACAGTTCCCATACTCTTCTTAATTTGTGAAGCATGCTTTCCTGTTAAGGCACTATGAACAACAAATGAAGCAGAAAGCACCCAGCACTCTGCAAGTCAGATGCTGTCTTGAGGCTCCAAGGATTTCTTAATTGAGTAGGGGGAGGTCAGGAGCTGAAATGATTGAGCAGTAATGATGTGTGCAAAAACATTTTTGCTGCTTCAGTTTCCTTTTCTGACATCCAGGAAACATCTCCCAGAGAAAGCCTTTAAAGCATCACCAGTGCAGGAGGACAGGACTTTACACTGAACAGTTGAAAGAATAAAGAACATATCTGATAAGAAGATTTATGGAAGAGGGCATGGGCAGCATTAGTTTACAATTGTGAAATCAGGATACTGGGCTTATTTCAGCTCCTGCCTCAAATATGCAGGGCGATCATCTTTCTTTATTCCTATATCTTCCAATTAAATTGGAAATGCTTTGTTGCAGGCATTGAGCTCTGTACAGTGCCAAATAAAACAAAGATTGAAGCCAGTAAAAGGGCAACTGAAAATATTTGGGTAAATATAGTAGGTGTGTAAAACACCAGTCAAATCTACTGATTTTAAGCCTCAAACGGTTATTAACCTAAAATAAGATCTAATACTAATTAATTAAGGTTGATTTCACACATAAGAGACAGCAGTATTCTCCGAGGTTCGTATCAAAAAACAAGTGTTTTATTTTGTGTATTCATGTTGACTTCGAAATGACTGATAATGGATAAACTATTACATGAATATGTGCAGGAAGACACCATGAGCCATCATCATCCCTATGCCAGCTTCGTAATACCAGTAGTTTAAATAATCTTCTTTTCCTCTGTTTTCAGGGTCTTTTGTGGCTGACCTTTGGACTTGGTTACTCAGAAATTGAATTAGAATTCTGCTTTTAGTTTAAATCTAGAACTGCAGACATTTGAAATAATGTTTTCCATGAAATTTGCAAATACTACACTTTTCTGATGGATAATGTGCTTGATGAATGAAAATATTTCATAACTTCTTACAACTCTTAATGTCTTGATGAAAAAAACAATATTAACAGATACTTTCTGAGAATGTAATAGTTAATTTACCTCATAGAATGTCTGCCAGGATACTATAATATCTTCATATTTACCAAGATTACTACAGTTTACATGAGTCTGCTCTTGTCCTTTTTCCCAGCTTGTACAAGAACTTTTCTTATTGCTTCCCCATGTGTTTTTCATCAGCTATTATCTTTCTATATTTTCTATTGCTCTCTTCAGCCCTTTCATTGCATGACTAATTCAATGTCTTCCTACATCCTTTCCTATTCCACAGTGTCTAGGTCTACATCTACTTCCTCTCTTATCTGCTTTTATCCCAAGTTCAAGTCGCTGATTTCTTCATAACCTTATGATAGTATCAATTCCGTCTTGATTTTTCTGATTTCTCACAATATCTGATTCCTACTTCACTACTTGGCCACCAACTGAAATTTGATTGACTAGCAGAGGACAGATAGAACTGAATTAGCTGCTATATAAATCTTTTCATGGCCAGCTTTTTAAAGTGTACCAAAAAAATGGAGACCATCAAACTTCCGAACTTGTCAACAAATTTCAAACTCACTATGTTTAATTGGCTCTGGAAAAATAATCCTACAAATCTTGCCTCCTCTGTATACTAAGACAGTATGTCCACAGCCTCACTCCAATCTGTTCTGGAGTGCTGAACCATGGTAGTCAATTTTGAATGTCCCTCTATTTCTCTGAAATCTTTCCTGCTGCCGTAAATTTTCAATATCGTTGAAGTCCTGGCATGCTAGTTTATTTATAATTAATATAGAGCACTTAAGCTTTCATTGCAGAACACCAAGGAACTGTAGTTTCATGTTATTTGGACACTGCCTTGCCAACAAAGATTAGGAGTTGAGATTCTGTCAAGCATTGAACTTTTTTTATGGGACCTAAGTAACCAGATGATGAAAAGCAGGGCTTTCCTCCCAGAGAATAAATCTTCAGTGAATTCTTCAGGCTCTTTGAACACAGAAAAAAAATAAAATAAAATCAAGTCTTGTACCACACACTATGTTTATACTGAATTAATACAAACTAGACAGAAGTTAAATATTTAAGATATGGCCCATCCAGTGGGGAAAACACTTCGCATAAACACTGTCAGACTTCAAAGAAGTGTTTTTCAATAAGCCATAAAATTAATACCTAAGAACATTGCTCTGATGAAATTCCCCTCCTGAATGGGACCTTATCCTTCTGAATTTTTGTTTGAGAATTCCATTGTAAATTAGGCTCTATGAACCTGCAAACTTACATTTTTCAAGAGAGAATTAATGACTTATCCTTTATGAGAGACTTAGGGCAAAAAAAGCAGTTTGGATAAAACAAAAATGAGTGATTTTTTTTCTCTTCTGTCCTCTGACCTAAACAGCTTTTAAGAACTAGACAGAATAAATAATTGCATTAATTTCATATAACTTTCTAGTGAGGTAAGACAGAGAGAGAAATATAAAGGTAAAATTAGTATTACAAATTGGTCTTCAATAATACTATGCCTGTTTTCTCTGGCTCTGGGTCTCATGGAGGCAAGGCAGAACTTTGAGAAGGGACAAAAATCTACTGTCAATAAAGGTGAACTTAATGTTTGGGTCCAAAGAAAGGGCTTGCTTCCCCCATTCTAGCAGAGAGTTTGCTGCTTCCTTTCACAGGTTTTGTGTCAGCAGAGGGTTGAGTCCATTATTCATTTCAGAAAAGGAAGAAATCTCCAGTCGTCTATTCAGATTGATTCCCATGGTCTGTCAGGCACTCAGGCACTATCCCTCATTGAGTAGGTGAGCTGACTAGAACACCAGCTGATTACTTTGCATGGCATTCCACTGCAACAGAACAGGAAGCCTTTCAGAACTTCAGGTACATCAGAAAATACAGGTGGCTGCTCATACAAGTGTTAAAATGGACACACAGTGTTCGAGTATTTAACTTGAGTTTTAATTTGGATCTTTTCTGTACTGTAAACTAACTTTTGATGTCATGTGGTGCTTTCCATGGCTAATATTTCACATATTATACAAGCTGTCAGAAAAAAGCTGGACATATTGGCTGGGGACATTTGGAACATTTGGTAGTCAGCAAGCATAAGAGGCAGCTCAGACTTTTGATAGCAGCTTATTAAAGTCATATGTCTTAAAAATCAGCACAAAGATTGTTATGTACAATGAGGAATATGTGCATTCCTAGCTAAGATAGTTAACACCTCATTAGAAGGAAGAGATTATTTGCTTTTCAGGAGGAGATAACATTATTGACCAATTAATGTAAGAATGATGGAAGATCTGATTTATGAGAGGTTTCAATTCTAAATTTCACTCAAAAAACGTTTGCTGTGATCAGGTGGCTGACTAGCCTCGTTCACAGTGGGATAAGAACTCTCTTCAATATAGAAGAACTGCATAGAGACTCCTTGTACAAGTTTTGCTGAAACTAAATTGAACAAAAAAAATTTAGTCTAGAACCCCTAAGGAATAACTGAAACATACTCAATCAGAATTGCATTTTACTATGAGAAAGTGTGGCGAACAAGTACATTTTCAGGTGACTCCAAAAAGGCAAAGAGTGTTGGCCTGTAAAAGGAGAGGCAAGAGCAAGCACAAACCAGAAAAATATAGCTCAGACTTTCAGAGTTTCCAGTAACATATAGATAAAGACAAATATAGACTAGATATGGATAAATAAAGACTAGATATGCATATAGGTAGATATAAAAATAATTATATATTAAAAACTACCAACAGCAAAACAAATGAGCAAACACAGAAAAATCTGTTTTTAAGACTCTAAGATGGGAAGTAATAGCCAGCACAGATATGTCAAGAAAAACTTATGTCACAGCAAACTGATTAGGTTTTTTGGTAAAACGTAGCTGGTAATGTGCAGGGAAGAAGCAGACTAACAGGTATGTGGTTTACAAATTTGGATAATACTCAGACAGAGTAAAACAATAATTTTCAGAACACCAAAATTTTTGATTGGAATAAACTGTTCTCCTTATTTCTTGCAGATAGAACAGGAAGAAATGGGCTTAAATGACAGCAAGAAAGATATGAGTTGGCAATTGGGAGAAATCTATGCAACTATAGGCATAGCAGAGCACTAATGTACACTGCCAAGGGAGAATGTGCAAACTTATGCCACTGCAAGTTTTCAAGAACTGGTGAGACAAAAATCTGTCAAGAGTAGTTTAGTCATAGCTGATCTTGCCTTTGGGCAACTAGATGTTTTAGATGACCTCTTGGGACTTTATTTACTATGACTCTGTGATTCTCATGTTAACATAATGGTATTGACTCAAATTAAATTAATGTCTAGAAATTTATATAAACTAGGGGAAAAAAAAAAGAAAAGTAAAATTTACACTTAACACATAGAAATGTTACATGTGAAGGTTTTTGTTGTTTTACAAAAATCATAAGGTTGGGGAAGGCCCAAATGAAGACAGCTGCATGATGAACATCTGCCTCCATGCTGTCTGCTGGCTCCAATTACATTTCACAGAACCTTTAGCTACTTGCTTTTTGAATTATCCACCTTTACATTGGGGGAAACATGTAGTGTCCTAGCTATAGCAGAAATTTCAGATCAAATGGTTTGGTATCTGGAAAATTGCCCAAAAGTAAAGATTCAAGCTAAATCATTTGTTTACTGACAGTCCTCCAGAATACACCCCACTGACCCTCAATGCCCTAAACTACCACTAGTTTTGCTTGCAGAATAGGAGAAGACACCCAGAAAGACTATCTAAGGTGCGGACTGGCAAGGACAGCATGGCAGTGCTGTGGCTCCTCAGACAGGCTTGGCCAAACTGGTTACTCAGTCGCTGTAGCTGAACTTGCTTTAGGAAAGATGCTAAGAGGACGAGAAGTCTGAGAAAGCCTGCAGTAGTATTGCATTCTACAAAATGGGCCGTTAGCTGACACTGGACACTGAACAGCGAGGATCTCCTCCATCACTGCTTTGCTCCAAAGCTTTGATTTAATTCTCCTCGCTTAAAGCACTTACCTGTGGCACCTAGAATAAAGTTCAAGTATCTTAATCTCTATTTTCCAACTCAGAAAGACTAAAAGATTCAGAAAATTGAAGTTACGCTCCCTTTTGACTACAGAAAGAGCATAGGCGGGCCAAGTCCCTCATTCGAGCCCATCAGTTAAGTCTCTTAAGGTAGGAGTGAAGAAGGTAAAATTCTGTGCCCAGGTTACTTGCCTAAGGCAAGAGAGATGAATTGGGGTTAAGTCCTCAACACTTCTAGGATAACTCTGCAGTGTGCAGATCAATTGGTTATTCAACAGAGGAGTACAAAGACTCTTATAACAATATACCCTCAAAACCACTCTCCTGTTTCCCTGATCTTAGAAATGTGTGATAGGAGTTCTCTGCAGCAAGAACATGGCTTTAAAAAAATATTAAGAGTTCTTTAAAATCACAGTGAGGTATGAAGATGCAGGGAGTGAGGAAAGTTGAAGGCATTGTCGTGATCTTTATTATTGGATTGTATTTTCTGCAGGAGTATCTTTCTGTTCAAGACCACTGCACCTATAATGCTGATCCTATTTTTACTTTCTTGCAGAAGAAACAATTGTGTGCAGAGAGTTCTTTTTCATGTGCAGCTCTAAGGAGGCAATTGGGCCCTATAGGAGGCAGTACCGAACATCTTGAGAAAGCTGCAGCTGCCTTTTGCAGACTTGAGAGGCATGTAAAGTTCAGGCTGTGCTTATGTATTCAGTAAACTGAACACTACCTGAACTGAAACAAACTTCAGAAGCTATTGGTGATCAGGAATCACTATGACAGCTGTCTGAAAAAGAGAGATTATCATAAACTGACTTGTGTGTGTGCACGTATTCACCACTTTGTGCAGATAGACAGACATGCAATTATCCACTAGAGCATGTGGTATTATATAACTGTGAAATAGAGCCAGGCAAATTCAATTTTAGTAGGGGACCAAAATGTATTCTCTGTTCTAGAGAAATTCAATTGCTGATGGTGACAGCTAGAGACCACTTTAGATTAACTGTGCACAGTGGCATTATGGCTGCTCTGTGGGTATTTTAAAAGACAATCTAACTATGAAAAATACCAGCAGAATTACTAGAAGGCAGCAAAGTGCTTGGGTGGCTGAGCTCACAGTGAACACATAACAGTGTCTGAAGGAATCTGAGACAGTTTCTTAATTTCCAGTGCATCACCAAAGGTAATATAATTGCAAATAGAACTTCTTGTAAGCCTCATCTTTTCTTATGGTCTGGTAATTTTCCAATATTGCACCTTTAAAGTACAAAGGTAAAATGTGATAATCCCAGCTGGATTCAAAATCTAATTATTACAGTAAAGGAACATGAAATAAAACAAAAGCACCAAATTCCTCATCAGAGTGAAAAAGGATGATGCAGCTTCAGGTTCACATCAACACTGGGACTCTAAAAAAGAAAAATGCTTATAATGATGTCTCCTGTGTAAACTAGTTTTACACAGCGCTTGTCAGGCTGTTCCTAGAGTACTGTGTCCAGTTTTGGTCCTCACAAGTGAGAAAAGATGCAGACAGACTGGAGAGGGTCCAAAGGAGGGTTACAAAGAAGATCAAAGGGATGAAGAACATGTCCAGTGAGGAAAGACTGAAGGAGTTAGGTCTTTTCTGCCTGAAGGAAAGGCTCAGTGGGGAGCTCATCACAGTATTCCACTACTTTAAGGGTGACTACAAAGGTGACAAAGGCTCACTTCTTCGCAAGGAGCCACATGAAGAAGACAAAGAGCAATAGGTAAGAGCTGCACTGGGGGATGTTTCATTTGGACATAAAGGATATTTTTTTACAGTGAAAAAAACATTCACTGCAACCACTGGACATGACAGAGTCCCCATCACAGAAGGTTTTCAAGATGCAATCGAACCGTGCGCTAGATAATCTCATCTAGGCTTCCTTTCCCACAAAGACTGGATGATCTCTCAAGGTCCTTTCCAACCTAAGCTGTTTTTATGACTGATTCTACAAACACAATGAAAGCATAGCTCTCTTTCTTCTCTTTTATTGTCTTTATATATTGCTTTTCTTTTTAACAGCAAATGATCCACAGCTTTCTATCAGAAGAAAATGGTCTGTTGCCTCAAAAGAATATGCATGACAAATCCTTTCTGACAGGAGCAAGGCTCACATGGGTTAAGTATTCCAGCTCCGACTGCAGTACCTCATGTTTACCTTTTCACTACCTGTTTATCCTGCATCATGTTAGTCTACAGTGATTTCCTGTGTACTGTGACTTATGTATAGATCCGTTTACACTGAAGGACAGGCTCAAAACTTATTCAGTCTCCTGGTAGCTGCCTTTTCCAAAGTTCTCAAATCTGCTTTGGAGTTGCAGATGTAGTTGAACTCTGAGCCATTATCTCTGCATTTGAATGTAGTGTTCTCCATTAAACAAATACAAAACAAAACAAGAATAGTCCCAGAAATGAGCTGCTAAGCACTCAGCTGTTGAGAAGGCAAATAAATAAGCAAGCTCCACTTCGAATCCCATGGCTCAATCCACTTAGTATGTACTTTGGCGTCCAATTTCAGCTCAAGGAAACATTTTTTCCTACTCTCTATTTTTGCATAACGGCTCCCCGGTGTGAGCAATTGCAGCGAAGATAGGTTCCCCTTACACAAAATGGTTTAATGCCTCATAGCCCACTGCTAAAGAGGAGGGTCCTAAGAATGAGAAACAATTTGAGGCTTTGGTCTCTTTCAAAGACTATGTACACATTTGATACCAAATGGGGAAGTTGCTGAAATGTTGGGAGGTGAGAACCTCCTGTACTGGTGCCTATGCTTTGTTCCTGGTCTCATGTGGAAACATGAATACTTAAGGAGAGAGTTGAGGGGGATCTCGGCACGTAAGGTTTTCTAAGGTTCAGTTCTCAAAGCTCCTCTGCAGCTGAAGTCCAACCTTGGCAGTGTTTTCTTGTTGCTGCTTACTGCTTGCTCATGAGCAGCAGGATTTTAATAGGATTGGGCAGCTAGGCTCCCAGAAAATCCTTGCCTAAATTCCTTTGAGGTGTACATGGTAAATTTTCCTTTTGTCTTCAAAGCAATGGACATTTATATAGAGTATGTAACTATTCACAAAAACTATTAAGAATAGTGATTTACTCTGGTGGCTTAAGTTTATGAAATTAAACACAGTATGCAAGCATATCTGCTTATACAAATCCTCTTGAAGAGAGGTGCTTTTGACACCCGGAGCCTTTCAGAGACTTATCTAACTTAAAAAAAACAAAGGCTTTGATATACATTTAATAGTATACATTCTTTCTAGGTAGCAGCCTTACAGAGCGTAAGCATATACAATGTGCAACCCAGGTCACCTCTTGCCTTGTAAGAATTTAATGGCAGGTGGTATTTAGAAATTACTCTGTTCATTCTAAATAGACTGAAAAAGACTATGAGGAAGTTACAAAATATTTTATGATAAAGTTGCTATAAACTGAGGGATCACTGATTTAATCAAAGGTAATAACTGAATCTGAAGGATCCAGTTTTGCCTTTTGTATATTTGGGTCAGTGTATGCAACATTATCTTCTAGTTATCCTGTGTTATTGAGAAATTATAAAAGAGAGTTTAAATCATTATAACATATTGATACTAAAATAAGTAAAGAGTACATTATGCAGAGGAGCAGAAATATGTAGATATTTGCCAGAAAAATTACCATATAGCCAGTTAATGGAAAATCATAGAGAAAAGACTGAAAATTATGCTTACTAATTTGCAATGACCTGTTAGAGAAATAACTTTCGAGAATAGTTCAGTTATTTTTAAAGCACAAAATACAACGAGGCAAGCAAAGCCATCACTCAGTACCCTTTGCCTTTTTTTTTTTTTTAATATTTTCTTTTAATTCTTTCCCCATATCTGAGATATTTTCTTTACTTTTTCCCCCCAGTTTTTTGTTGTTGTTGTTATTGTTGTTATTGTTGTTGTTGTTTTCTGCTTGCACAGCCTGCTCCACAGTGCATGGGCATTTCCTGAAGGAACTGCAGTCCGTGAAGAACCCATTCTGGAGCACGAAGGACTGCAGTCCTACGGGAATGTCCCACACTGGTATGAGGGAAAAGTGTGTGACAGAGAAGCTGTAGCAGATTGACTGCAGCCCTTCATTCCTCATCCCCCTGTGCTACTCAGGAAAGTGAAGGTAGAGAAGTTGGAAGTGAAGGAATGAAGTTGAACTGGGGAAGGGCAGGGAGCAGGCTTTAGTTCTTGTCTGTTTTTCAGGTTTTGCCTGTTCATGTCTGTTTCTCACCATCCAACTCTAAATTAATTAATTTAATTTTCTACAGATTGAACCTTTTTTTCCAGGGCAGCAACTTGCTAAGTGACCTCCCCATCTTTACCTTGACCCACCAGCTATTCCATCTTATTTTCTCCTCCTGTCCTGTTCAGGAAAGGGAGTGAAAGAACAGCTGGGTGGGCATCTGGCAGCTGGCCAAGGTCAAGCCACTACGGATTCTCTCATTCTCTGGAGCATAGAGAAAAACTTGAAACCTATGTTTTATCTAGCAGTCAAATAATGTTCTGTGTTTTAAATACTTTTTTCAATGTGACACCTAATGCATGTTTCTTTCCTTCAGGTTGAAAGACAAGGCCTGTGGGAAAATACTTGAACAAGATTAGTTTGCCATTTTATCTAACATACATGAAGTCAAATTCTATCCATAATCTGATGCCATACACATGCACTTTCTTTAAAAAATAAAAATGTTAACCTATGTGGATACATTCCTAAAAATAACAATTTTCCCCAGATTTGGTAAGAGAGGGTATTTTAGCCCACAGAGCCCAGCTCCTAGTGGGTACATGTCACTGAAGCAGAATGTAAGGCCAGCTTGAAAGACAACAAAAAAATTATTTGAGTAAGGATGGAAAATACAGATCTAACTAGGGCAAAAATTAATAACTGACCTCTGGGCCAAGTGATTCAGAGGCAGGAAAAAGGTAGTCCTTTTAAAATACGGTGACATAGTAATTGCTTTTGATAAGGTAATATTGTGGTCAAGACTGTAGTAGTTTAGGTTGGCTCCCAGCCAAACCCAAACAATAGCCCAACAGCTTCCCCCCTCCCAAAAGGGAAAGAGAAAAAAACAACTGGTAGCAAAAGAAATTCACAGCAAATAATATATTTCTGTGTATATACAATTATATACCATTAAACACTATATACGTATGAATAGGAATCCCAAACAATCCCAACCAATCCCAACAGGGAAAAGGGGAACACTGGAAGGGGAGAAAGGACAAAAAGGGGTAAAAACACAACATATACACACAACTGGAGCTCAGGGATTAGCTTGATAAAATAACTAATACAATAAAATCTCATCAACTTCCCTTAAGAACAGCAGATTCCTTCCCCTTTGGACATGGACTCGGACAGAGCTCCCAGATCGGGCTCAGCCCACGTGGATAAGCGAGGCCCAAACACAGAGTGCTGCTGTCTTTGAGCTGATCCGACAGGGAGGGAGAAGAGAAGAGTTAGAGCCCTAGAGAAGGAGGACCTCCCCCTCACTTACTTATATACACCTGATTACGTAAGGCAATAGGATGGAATACTTCCTTAGTTTTTGATCCCAGTTGTTAGGGAAGGCCTAAGGAACAACAAACCCCACCAAAGACTAAAATTTAAACTACCACAAAGGTCACATGTGTTCCTCTCTCTCCCAAATAGTGACACATAATAGAAATGAGAAAACTATCCTAATTCGAACTCATCTGTATATGGACGTGATTATTAAAAATAGAGTAACATGCAAAAGTGGTGACTTTCTGATGAGACAAAACCAATCAGGGAGCATGCTGATGCCTGGATGACTTGGGCTTTGGAACTATTTCTCTTTCATCTTAGTTTCAAACTCTTCTGTTTGGAAATATTAAATGGTCTGTATTCATTAACCAGGGTTGTCAGCTCCATAGTCAGCTAGCCATACCATCCACAGACACTTCTTTCTTCATTTATTATTTATTTTACTGAGTGCCTTGTGTAGCTCAGCTTTTGAATCTACAGGTTACAACGCTTTAAGTTCAAAGTGTTTGTTTTGCCTGTGTGAGTGGCAGAGACAATTATGTGTCTATTTGTTATTCAGAGACTTCTCTTAGGATTAGCAACTCTGTATCGGCTCCAGTCCAGGTGCTTCTGCAGCAATAATTGCTGTCCATTTGGCTTTGGAAGAATATTTTCTAGCACTGTATTAGGCATCGTGTAATAGAGAAATCTGCACAGTTCTTCAGGCCAGATTCAGACACACAGAGCCATGCCCAGTAGCATCTTTTTCCCCCAGTGTAATATGACAGAGAAAAGATGTTTCTAAGTAAATCCATCACCATCTAGCACTGCCTTATAAAATTTTAAAAATTATTTACATTTAGAAAGTAATATACTGAATTAATGTATTTAGTAGAAAAATAATAGTGATGAAATGTTTTACGGAAAAGAATTACCAAAAATGAGAAAACTTTAGCTCTGAAGATTTGAATGCTTTTGTGGCTAGTAATGCCAGAAACAGACAAGTACAATGATTATTGTGTAAGTTTGGGTTGGCTCCCAGCCAAACCCTCAGCAGCCCGGGACAGCCTTCCCCCCCCCAGCCGAAAAAAACGGAGAAAAGAGGAAAAGGTAGCAGGGGAAAATTGCAGCAAATATATTTATATATATAGATATAGAATTATATACAATAAACCACTATGTACATATGAGTAGGGACCCCAGGGAACCCCCAACCAACCCCAAGGGGAAAAGGGGAAAGGGAAGGGGAAAAGGGACAAAAGGGGTAAAACAC
>VWZG01005741.1:2467-29279 GCA_013396735.1 Grallaria varia | reverse complement strand
ATATATAACTATATTTAGTGGTTAAGAACTGTTATCTCTCCTTCTACATTTTTTCCTTCAAAATTAAAATTCTGTTCTAAATTTAAAAGAGGCGTGATCTTTTCTTGAGAAAGGTATTCAAAATTGTTTTGGTTTTGCCCTAAACTAAGACACATATATACACATAAATGATGCATATCTGAAATGATGTGGTAAGTAAGAAATTTGCAGATTGAAAATTTCAGGTGTTTAACTACTTCTATGACTGCAGAAATGGTTAATTAGCATGAACATAATAAATATACATCTAATAAGATAGTTACTGACCAGCTCACTGCTTCCTTTTATGCCTTCCTTATTTTTTTCTGGTTTTGTCTTTTCTTTGCTGTTGGTACCCATCTTCCACAGTCGACACAATAGAGAAGGAGAACTTGCCATAGAAAAATATTGAAGAACAGCAGGACTTTCTGTTTTTCATACCATCAATAAAAAAGGCCTTTATTTCAGAGTATTTGACATGATGTTAATTTGAAGGAGGAGGGAAGTGAAATTTGTGCTGCTTATTTAGTTAGAGGTACCTTTTCCTATGATGAACTACTTGATATTTTTTTTAGAATGAATAAAGACAAAAAAGGAAGCTGAAAAATTAACACCATGTGAAAGTCTTTCTTCTTGATATCTTTTGATAATGAAGTGAGCAGAGAGCTTTGTTATTTTCTCTTCAAGAGATTGGCTACCTTGTTAAACAGAGCTTTCTCTGCCCAGCCTGCAGTGAGAGGTTAATGTACATGAATGCTTCTCTCTCATATGTTCATTGGTTTTTCAGCTGCTATGTTTCATAAACCCTCAGTATGGCTTGTTAGCAATATTTTTATAAGACAGTTTTGTCTAGAGAAATCTTATCTAGTGAAAAAGTACCTTGACTATTGTCCCCTAATGACCTCCAAGAAACTCCTTCAGCCTTCCTGTTTGCAAAGCTGGTAGGTTATATCAAAAGCCCAATTGTTTAGCCTGACACCAACAATTTTAAAAAGGTATTTTCTGCTGAATGTTTCTGGATTGGATTTTCAGTTTTGCTTGCAGATCCGTATAAGCCAATGAGATGCCAGAGACCAGTAAGTATTTGCAATTTGCGGAGTTCTTATATTTCTAGGAGATGAGTTTTCGTATTTTGGAATGTAATCCAGAAAGCACTGTGTGGAAAACATTCAAAGGCGACTGCTACCTGACCTGTAAATGAATAACTTGTATGAATTTAAGCAAGTGCTGAAAGTTTTGCAAAACTCTATTACAGAATTTCCCGATAAAAGAGTACATTTGCTGAGTACCAAAGCTTTCTGTGTAAGAGGTCTCTCCTGTAATTTCTGCTATCTGTTACCTACCTGAAAAGATAGAAAACAGAAAGCAACATTTGCTTTAGTTTATTGCTTTGGCTCAGGGATTCTCATATTAGTGTTATCTGCCACTGAGAACAGCAGGTGGTAATTTCCAATGGAAATGAGCAGCTACTAGACCAGACAACTCTCATTTACTTGCACCCTGTGCAATCCTTCTTGGAAATATTATAAACTGTAGGCCCTTTCTCATTTGTCCTTGTTTTAGCTGACACTGTCATTCATGACTATACTGTGAGTGTAAGTGATGATCTAATGTCACTTCTATAATTACTTGGCACCCTGAATAAACTGTAATCCCCCTGGGTCAATAACTGCTCTCAGTTTGACATTCAATAAACAAGGTTTGGAGAATTGCTGTAGTTTCACTTTTGTTTTTTATTTTTTTTTCCTCCTCCTTGGTGATTTCAGTGAATACTAGTCAAGAGTAGTTCGGGACCACTAAGAAAAGGAAGAAAACTCTACACAGTGTAAGACTGCTGAAGGGATGGCTCTGATTTTCAACACTTGCAAAGGCCTCTCACTTGTAGGGTCCAATTAATCTTCAATGGAATTTTTGAGAATGACTTCAGGGGGAGTGAGACCCCCCAGCCTGGGAGGCAGCTTTATGTATTGTCATGGATCGCAGTTTTAAGGGCACATATTACGGGTATTGTGACTATGTCTGGCCCATTCCTCCTCTGTGCCTCAAGATTTTTGTCAGAACTCGACTTTTGTTGGTGCACCCATGAATGTGGCTCTACACAGTGCACTCCAGCTAGGAGCAACCAAGTCTTTCAGTCATAAAATAAATCGCCACTGTTATGCACAGGAGCGACAGCCAAGAAGGACAAATCAAGTGCTGTTGCAACACTGTCTGTGTTGGTTTTTGTTTTTCTAACAACCATACAATAATTGCTGCTCCATAACTACTCAGGGTCTACTTCTTCACTGACTGCCTAAAGGTCACAGTAATCATTAGTTTCATTCTCTCAGTTTTCCTATACCCTTAATCTTCAACATTATGGAAACAACACCTTGTTGTACAGCATCATGTGCTAACTATGTGCATGTGCTGTTGTCTAAGAAAAACCAAACCAACTTGTCTTTCTATTTCTGCCAAACTCAAGAAAGACCTTATTGGGAGGTGGGATTAATCATGAGGCAATTGCAGATACAGCCATCCCTGCAAGAAATGATTAATAAATTAGGATTATGATGAAGCTGAGAAACAAATCATTAATAAATGGCAAAGGTAAGGAAATAGGCCAAACCTTCAAAAAGGTGAGGGCTGAGAAAAGTAAATCTGGAACTGCTTCAAGGACTTAACCTTTCAAAAGGGCCTTGCATGACACAGAAGTTCAGAGTCACCTTGACTTCTGATTGGTACGTCATGTTTTCAACAAAGAACAGTTGTATCAATGACCATGAAAAAGAAGTGAAAGGGAGAAAAACTGAAGTGGTCCAATCATTGTATGAGAAATAAAGATACGTGTTTTATTATAAGCAAAATAAATTGTACAAGAAGTCACTAATCCAAGGGTAAATGACTTTAGGGTTTTTTTTTTAATAACATACAAAGGCGTGTCGTGGAGTTGTAAGGTATCAGCTCCTGATAGGAGCTGATGCCAGGGAACTGTGAATTGGAGGTAGGGTACCCCACTAATCCAAGGGTGTAGATTTGAGGGGTCCCTTACTAACCTATGAAGGTGTGTCGCGTAACTATAAGGTTCTGACAAGAACAGATATCAAGGAACCATGCGGCCCATAAGTATGAGTAAGGAGACCCCGTGGGCCTCATGGCCAGCCAGGGGGGCTGCCATGTTGCTCAGGACCCCACCCCTCAGCCAATCAGGGAACGGGAAATGGCTCTTCTGTTATGTAAATGAGGAGGGATTTTGGAGACCTTAAAAGAGTGAAATTTGTACTTAAAAGTGTGCTCTGGGGACTTGTCTAACTTTGAGCACCCGGCACACGTCGTAAGTAAAATTTTCCTACTTGCTATATTTCTTTGTCTCACGGACTCATGTTTTTATTCCAAATTCAATAAGTTGAGAGGTTTTCTCACAATTATGTACAGAATTGAAAGGAACAGCTGCAAAATGACCACAGGAAAGATGGTGGATGTAGTTAGGGCATGTGTTTTCATGTCAGAGACTTTTTATTCAGTCTGAGACCAATATTTCATCCTTTTGCAAGGGCCTATGGACTTCAGGGACTCTTAAAAGAACCACTTCCTTTTACAAATATCTCCTATTCATAGTATTAGTATTTACTATTTATTATTTTATTTAATGTTTCGGGGTATGTTTTACATACAGCTTCAGACAACTTTGGAGACACTGTTGAATGCTGATACTATAAACAGTAATAAGACAGATGCATCCCTCTGGATGCCAGCAAAGCTGTGCCTCACCACTACGAACTAAAACACAAGAGCAAATTCATGTTTGCCTAATTAAGTATCTGTGCTTTGACGGACCCATCCTGTGTTTCTTCAAAAAAGAAATACAAGAGCATACTACATTAAAATACAATGTACTGGTCCCAGATAGATCATGAACATGCTGAGAAACAGTTAAAGGTAACATAGCTGGCATAGAAGCAAGGACAGGAAAAGAGAGTTGCTTTCTTGGTATGTGTTGCTAAGCAGCAGAAACATACCTAAATCTTCTATTAGAGAATCTGTTGGTCTATAGACAAACTTCCTGGACACTCTAGTAGATACTTTCAGGATTTTTAGCAAAAATGCACGTGGGTCTTTTGCCCAAGATACTTTTGAATACTAACATGCAGCGAAATCCATGGAGATCCTTTCTATGTACAATTAAGTAGCAGAGGAACAATAAAAAGTCTTCTAACACTCTTAGGAATAAAAATTGCAACCTTAACCACATTATCTGTAACAAGTTCTTTAAACTATTCCCTATAAAAATTCCCATAGCTTTAGACTCGTCTTAAACTCCATTTCCTGTGGCTAGGAACTAAGATTGCCACACAAGAGAAAATCCCTGCATCATCATAGTACTTACAAAGGAAAAAGAAGAAAAATACTTTGATCTTCTACTTTTCAGTAAGAGAATCTTTATAGGGGAGAAAGTATGGAGGGGAAATAAAAGTGGAGATGGATTTTATCACCATTTTGTCCCCTTGAACAGTCATGTCACCATTCTTGATCAGTGTCTTTGTCAGAAACCTTTCACTGCATTCAAAGTCTGGCTCAGATCAGGAAGTACAAAGAGAAAACTGTGAGTGAGCAATGGGGAACTGAAAGGATCCAACATAGGAGAGGAAACAAGACCTGTGGCAGAAGGAGCAGTGACTGAAAGAAGCAGAGGGGACAGTGCCCTAGGACACCCTGTGTCTTCAAAATGGTGCAGACAAATGCATAAATTAACACAAAATACTATCACTTCCAATGCACCACTAGTAATATTTGCTATTTGTGCTGCTGTGCATGTTTTCTAGAAGAGTAAACAATACAACCCATGTCTGTAATAGCTCATGCTGGACATGTGGAGTATAAAATGAAGTATGGCAAATCTTTGAGAGCTAGAGCCTACATAAGGCAAGGGCTAAATCTCAAAGACAAGGCAGATGCCTTTTTCCTGAATGCATTCAGTCAGGTTGGAGTAGGTTCTGAGGAACTTGATCTAGTTGCAGATGCCCCTGCTCAGTGCAGGGGAGCTGGACTAAGTAGTCCTTAACAAACCTTGAAAGGTTCCTTCCAAACCAAACTATTCTATGACAAACAGCTTGCATTCTCCTCATACTGTTATATTTTTGTTTTAATTCCAGGAAAATACTGTTCAGTGTTTTTAAGAATTTTTAACTTATAAACATACTTTTTTGGCAGCATGATAAATCCCTTTGTTGCATTTCCAAAGTCTTTTAGTATGTCAATAGAAATTTTTTCAAATATTTTTGTTATCAGACTAACAGGTGGCATAGTTCTACATTGTTTTTCATGGAATGATAGAGTTTAATTTATTTTACTTGCCCTTTTGCATGCAATAAAAATATTAAAGACACAAAATTCATGAAATATGTAATGGTATGTGTTAAAATATTATCCAGGCTTTCCTCTCAAAGAACTGACAACCATACTGCGTATATGACTAATATTTATCATTTAGGTTGCACAAATAAAAATATTTTTCTACATAGCACACCATGCGGTGAGTTTTTTATAAGCATATCTTAGTCTAACAGCTTGACAGCTGACTCTAATAAATGCCCTTATTAACGATCACTCTGTCTATGTCCAGCTGTCATCTCCCTGACAAGGCACCCCTCTAAAGACACTGAAGCATGCAGAAGTGCCAAGTGTATTTGCCTTCATAAGATCTAGGCTACACAAGGTCTTTCCCAAAGAGAGATATTTCTGCACAAGAGCCACACTACAGATGTACAGAGAACAGCTGTTTAGTGCTGTGGACTTTACTGGAAGCAAACAAGCAAGAATATGAGTCTAATAGCCAGATTTGCACTATGCGACATCCAGAGATACATAAGACAGGAAAACTTGCTAGTGTAGATACAGGCTTAGACAGTGGACACTACCTAAGTGTGATTCTTCGGGACACCTGCAAATGTAACATAGTTTTTGGAGTGGGGAGAATGGTGTAAATATTCCTTTTGACAAAGTATTTGCATCTGATCTACAGCAGTGTGTTAGAATACTTACAGCACTTCTCCATGGCATTGTTCTCAAGTCGAGATAGTCCAATGGGGTTCAGAGAAACAGAGCCTAATTTTTCATTCATGTCCCTACATCTAGTACCTATAGTGTGATCACGACATATTGCAGATCTGTGTTAGGCATCACTGTCTTAACAACTCTGGAATACTCTGGATGGCTTTAACATTCAAAATTTTAAAAAATTACTTCTGAGTTTTACTGTGACTGTCATTAAGAGATAGGAGAACAGATGACTGGACAGCATAATTTGAGAATGAATAGTGAGACAGCTTGCTTCCTGCATTACACTGAAGGATCCTTGCTCCTGATGATGACGTGTTGCAATTTGGATGTGCTCTGCACTAATTGCTCACCTTTCTCTGTTAATTTTTTTTTTCCTCTGGGGAGATTATGGTTTTTAGAACAACAAAAGTATCCCACAAACCAAACAAAAAATAAAATAAAAACACTTATGAATGACATTTTTTTTTTCTCTAATTTTTTTCTCTAATTGTATGACAATTTCATATCTTCCTCTGATTCCTCCATTCTTCTTTGGCACAATCAACTGCATCATAAAAGGGTTGCTAAGAGCCTGTGTTTCATATTCCCTAGTGTGCAATCAAAGCTTGAAACAAGGAATGTGTTGCCAACTGCATCACTCATTTCTTGCTGTGTGCCTGAAGCCAAGACAGCGCTGAATGTCTGCAGTAAGCACTGAAGTAGCAGTGAGGAGAGGCAGAAACCTGAGATGGAGAACTGCCTGCCTTCAGTCATGAACTGGAAGAACTTTTCAGGTTTCACATAATTAACACAGAAACTGGAACCTATATGAGAATTGTAAAATCATGAGGGCTGTATATTAAACATCTTTCCAAACCAGGTCTGCTTGGGCCAAAATCTGCCATTATTTAGTAGTTGTTCAGTGATCTGTGTTAAGTGAATTGATAGGTTGATTCAGTTTTTGGAGCAGAGTAACTCATTTGTTTAAAGAACTTTGGTAGTGTGAAAAAGTGTTGCCAAAGGTTGAAATTGCCTGATTTGGATACAAAATCTTATTTAGAATACTGAAAATAAAGGTATTGCTTTCTGTTGTTATCTTGGCCCATCATTTTTATAGATGGCTAATCTGGGGTTATATATTGTTCTCTAACAAAGAAATCACAGGGCAGACAAAGACAGGAAGCTGCCTGAGACTGGAGATTCTGAGATTCTGGACAGGATTATGTTTCTTATCTCTTCTCTAGAAAATAAGAAGCTCATGTAACACTCTTCAGACAAAGGCAGTTCATACTTGCCTTCTTTCACTGAAAGCCTTGTGCCATAGGTTCTGGGTACCAACAGCCTGATCATGGGAGCACTTACAGATCTCTGTTCAATGGGGAGCTGGTTCAGAAAATAAAATTTAGAGGGGAAAGGTTTGTATTTTTTTAGTTATTAGTCAAGAAAAGTCACCGTTCATCTTTTTTATTGTAGCTTTTATTATATTTTTAAATTTGAATCTCTCTACTTCGTCTTCCTTTTCTTCCCTTTTTTTTTACTGGGCATAATGATCAGTTTCTGCTCCAACATACAAAGCTTTCCACCTTTGGTAAATTACAGCATTTGTCAAAAAACTGTCGTTGCTTTAATGATGCCCCTGTCTTGAGACACTTCGATTCTTTTTTGCTTGTCTAGAGAAAACTTACGCTATGTGCTTGAAAGCACAGTCCTTTTACCTTTCTATACCTAAGAGAGTCTAACTAAACACTTCCAATTACAGTAATTTCAAGCTATTCTGTTCAGGCCATATGGAACCAGAATATTGTGTCTTTGCAGGAGTACATTGCTAATTCTTACTTGAGTACTATCCCTCCATTCCAGCAAGGCAGATGCTGCAATTGCCTTGCACCATGGAATATCAGGTTGCTTGTGTAACTAAAAGCCATAATATATCTTTAAGAAAACAACACTATTAAAGAACATCCACAGTTTTTGAAAAGTACCAGACCATGACTGGCAACAAATGCAGTTTTTAAGAGCTTATGGCTGGTTTGGGTCAGAAAAAACCCTTCCAAAACACACCGGAAAAACCCAAACCAAATAAGATAGCCATCTGCAACAGCACCATCTGCTGATCCTTATAATTTGATAAAAATTGTCAGCCTCTGACTGAAAACCATAATGTTTATCATGGACATGGTTTATGTACACTTATTTGCAGGGAACTGCCAGTATAAATGGAAAATTTTGCAGCAAAAAGAGGCTCATTCTAGTCCATAATGCTTTTATTTTTGTAGAATGGTTAAGAATTGGCAGGAATTCTTGTTTATTTTCATAGTAGTTTGTGAGCTTTAAAATAGGAATGCCTGTCTTCTGCTTATATTTTACCTGAAATTAAGATTAAAAATAAGGATTTTATGGAGTGAGTGATGCATGAAATTTGTCTGGAAGCGAATTCGTACCATGTAATCTCTTTTCAGAATGTTTTCTCTTAAATATAAGATACATATTATGAAAATAGAGATAGATTCACATTTTTGTTTTAGTTTCGTTGTTTAAATTACAAAGATATTTTCAGAACTGGGTAAACAAAGACAGAATCTGACTGAGTATAGAACATGATAGAGAAGAAAAATTTACAAATTGGAAGAAAAAGAATGAGACAAAATCTTAGTGTTACCAAACTTCATTATCAGCATCCTTTAAAACAATCAGAGAAGGACGGTGGGTTGCCTTTGAATCAATTGCATTGTTCCTCAGATGCTGATAAGATTAAATGGAGTTAGTAAAGAGAGAATGTCCACATTTCAATTAATGAAAGATATTATTTGTAAGGCAAAATAGTTCCTAAGCACAGCTCTGAGTCAGCCAATATAAACCACTTCATTCACCAAGCAGTCTTTCTTTAGGACTCTATTCACTCCTTTGAAACAAAGAAGAAAAACTAATATTCAGTTAGCACTGGGTTTTCTGCCAATACTTAGACTGCTTGTTTCTAGATTTATTTATTTTTTTTTTTTATTTATTTGAAATCTTAGTAAAAACTTTTCCCAGAAGACTTCAAGTAATTCCCAGCTTGTGTCAGATAATCCCCAGGACAGTTTCTTGTTTTCTTAATGAATTTTGGATTCTTGCACAGAAGCAAATCTGAATGGACCTGGGTGATGAGTTTCAGAAAATCATTCACCAGAAATGTGTCGACCAAAATGGAGCGTTTCAAGAAGTCCTGTGTGTAAAGCTGAATTGTCCAACAAGGCTGAGCCAAAATGACAAAGTGTGGCAGAAGTGGGGAAGATGGTTTCAGAACTTTGTTTTTCACACACTAGTAACAAAAGACAAGGAAATGGAGGATTAGACGCATCAAATTAGTAGCACTGATGACACCATGAACAAGAAATTCAACAAGGACAAGTGCAAGGCCCTGAACTTGGGCCAGGACAATCCCAAGCACAAATACAGGTTGGGAGACGTAAAGCATCAGGTCTAAATGATACACTTGCCAGGCAGTTTACTTATATTTAAGATTCCAAGAGTTTCCACCCAAATCCCTTGCAGAGTCTTTAAATTCTTTAAGAACTTGAATCATATAAAGAGAAAAAGCTATGCACTTATTCTTTTAATTTAGTGAGGAAATAAGCATTTTGGCAAAAGGGTTTTACAGGAATAACCAAGAACCAAGGAGAAGCATTCCACAAAGCACCAAGCAAACACCAACCCACAACTTAGTGAAATATAATCCACTGGCTGTAAGTTACCCAAAAGAGCGAGGGAGAGAGGGATGGAGGGAGGCATGCAGGAAGGCAGGCGGGCAGGCAGGATGGAAGGAAGGAAGGAAGGAAGGAAGGAAGGAAGGAAGGATTTGCAGCCCAGAAAGCCAACTTTGTTCTGGATGCATCAAAAGAGGAATGGCCAGCAGATGAAGGGAGGTGATTCTGCCCCTCTACTCTGCCTTTGTAACACCTCACCTGGACTGCTGTGTCCAGCTCTGAGATCCAAAGCATAAGAAGGATTTGTGGAAGTGAGTCCAGAAGAGGGCCACCAGGATGATCACAGGATGACTCAAGAACCTCTCCTATGAAGGCAGGCTGAGAGAGTTTGGGCTGTGTAGCATGGAGAAGGTTCTGGGGAAGCCTTAGAGCAGCCTTCCAATGCCTAAAGGGTGCCTAAAAGAAAGATAGAGTGGGACATTTCACAAGGACAGTGATAAGACAAAGGGGAATGGTTTTAAACTGAATGAGATTAGGTTTAGACTAGATATTAGGAAAAAATACTTCACTCTGAGGGTGGTGATGCACTGGAACAGGTTGCCCAGGGAGGTTATGGATGCCCCAACCCTGGAAGTATTCAAGGCCAGACTGGGTGGGGCTTTGAGCAACCTGGTCTAGTGGAAGGCATCCCTGCTCATGTCAGGAGGGTTGGAACTAGTTCACGTAATCACACAATCACCAGTTTTGGAAGAAAGCTTCAAAATAATATAGTCCAAGTGTCAACCTGACTGAGCACCATCATATTCATCCCTAAATCATAACCCCAAGTGCCACTCTCAGATGCCTCTTGGACACTTCCAGAGATGGTGACTCCATCAAGTTCCTGGGCAACTCATTCTAACATTCTTTCAGTAAATTTTTTTTTTAAAATATCTAATCTCACCTCATCCTTTCAAGTGAGACACAGCAGAAGAGATGATCGTTAAAGTCCCTTCGAACACAAATCATTCCATGTTTCTATGACAAAGGATGACGAAGGGACCTGCAGAAGGTGTCCAAGGAAACCTCTGGTAGAATCAGAAACTGAGGTCAACCCACAGTGTCATACTTGACTTGCTGTTAGTTAAGCTATAAAAAAGGTCACTGAACTTCTCCAAGGCTTAAATGTTTCTGTAATACAGTCCATAAGAAAAATATGCTTGATTCTTATTCTTAGACAACAGACCCTAGTAAAAAGCATAGATATATACTGACCCTGTGCCAAGCAGGACCTTTTAATAAAAAGGTTTTCCTTTTTATTAAAAATTATTTGAACATAATAGCCATTGTTTCAGGAATTAGGACAGCCGAATGCATGCAGGGATTTTCAATGCATGAAAGTCCTGCAATTTTTGGCATCCTTTCATTTCTTGGGAACCAGCCTTTATTTGCTATTAAAATATGTAGCACACTTCTAGCACTTCACCAAAGTTTTTTTAAGACCACTAACACAAGTGGAATATTTCATAGACCTTACCAAAACAACTTGAAAATAATGTGCTCTATTAAAAAATGTCACATTGGAATTACAGCTTTTCTCAGAAATGTAATTATGATCAAAATGTTGAAAGTAAGTATTTTATCTTATCTTTGCCTTCTTTTTAAACATATTTAGGCAGAAGTTTTAGTCAAAACGCAAGAAAGACAAACTTGAGCAGCCAGAATTTTCATCATGATTGCAATTTGTGAGATCCATGTTCAAGTTCATGCTGTTGCTATTATATAAATACTTTTCTAGCCCAGACAGAACAGAAGGTCCAGTAAATATATCATACTGCATTTACGTCCTATTCTTAATCACCAAATAATAAAACCCAATACACTACATGGTCATACACAGTGGAACAGCTGTAGTAGTACAAGTTGAAGAGACAAGCTGAAGTCTCATCTGTAGCTAAGTAGGTTGCTCAAGTGATTCAAGCAAATCTGTAGCATCCATCTTCTTCCTCATATTTCTTTCCAAAAAGACATAAGGAAAGTTCATTTAAATGAAAATCAGAATAATGACAATGCTACAAACAAAGCATAATTTAGTGGCCAATCATTTTTCCCCGCCATCTTGATTTTACACAGTACTTAGAGTAAAATAGTACTTTCATAAACAGAGGTATGCATATGTAAATTTGATAACAATTTTGTTCAGTTTTCTCCATTTCCCTTAATAGTTCAAAAAGATCTCCCTCTTCTTCCCTAAGTCCTCTATGTAGAGTGAACCTACTGACGCTCCTATTAATTGAACACCAAAAATTCTCTGTGATTTTCCTGAAATATTGAAGTGACCACGGTTTTAAACAGAAAGATTCCTCAAAAAATGAGGTTAACATGTTTCTCGGTGACTCATGCTAGGTATATTTTATAGTATTTGTGCCAAAGATGAATCACTTATAGAGAAAATTATTGAAATAAGTGATTATGCATATAAGAGAAAATACTTGTTTATCATGTCAAAAAGATACACGGACATAGAAATCATACAAGCTCTGACATAATACACACATAATTTTACTGACACTTTTTGATCAGTTTTCTCCATTTCTTCTAACATTCCAAAAAAATTTCTTGGTCCATGTAGCTCTTGCATTGCAAACACCTTCTAGAAGAAAATAAAGAATAGGAATATGAAAATGACTCACTACATAACTATACTTTGTGATATGTTTAGAACAGCTTAGAAGAAGCCTTAATAGTTTGAAACATTTCGCTATAACACAATATACTATTTATGTTGCCAGACAAACAGACAACAGATTAGAAACAGGTTAAACAATAGATTAGAAAGCATTCTTTTGATATTTCTATCCTACTCAAAAATACATCTTGCCATCAGTATAAAGAAACACTTTGCTCCTTTATTCAATGCCACTGTGTGGTTTATTTTTTGTGACAGACATTTTATTTTACGTAAAATAGTTACAACACTGCCTGTAAAAGAAATCAATCTCATCAGCTCAGAGGGGGCAATTTTTTCATCTCCAGTTTGACAGGAAAGGGTACTGCAAAATGAATTACCGGAGGAAAGATGTGAGGATTACTTCTAAGTGCTTGCTGACATGTTCCTCCCAGATATCTTTTGGCACAGTTTCACTGGGAACTGCCTCAAGCTTTACAGAAAAATGTGTTTACAGGGGACCAATGGTTAGTATAATAGATTTTATCAGAGCAACCTAAACCAAACCTTTAGTATTGTTGGTCTCACTATATGCAATAGTTTACGCTGCCTGTAGGTGCTTCATTACTAATGCAATCAAGAGGTAAAACACTCTCACAAATGAAGATATCTAAATATGGGATTTTAATCCCTTTTTGTTTGACTGAAACAAAGAAAGTTCAGGACTGTTAAGGTGACTATGATGTTGAGATGAGGACATGAGTGATAACTAGAAATGCCAATGAGCAATCTTCATGGTAAAAAGGAGAACTACAGGGGACTTTCAAAATTCCTAAAATATATATTATTCATGTGAACTACATACCACTCCCTACAATACAGTTACCTTCTTTGCCCACATTACAGCTGAAGAACAAAGTCTTCGGTATTTTGTTATTTTGTACATGATTCCTTCTTCATTATGTGGATTACTTCTATGACTGTGTTACGAGAAAGGCATCTTCCTTCTTTCCTGTATGCATGTACACACATATGTAACCATGTGCACATATCTATTTCTTATATTATTCATCAAAATCTCATTCTTCATGTATGTGAAATGCTCTAGTATAATAGATGAGGGCATTAGGGAAAGTTGTTAAGCTTGGTATCATTTAATAGAAATCTTTGTATGTTTCATTTATATAGTTTTATCTAGTCTATTTCACTAATTCATGAGCGAGAGTTGTGTTGTTAAGGTTACTAACACAGGACATGAGAGAGACGAAACACTCCTGAGCAAAAACCTTATTAACAGCTATTCAATGAGTTTAATTCTTTCTGGAATACTGTCACCAATTATTTTTTGGCATGCTGACTTACACGACTTTCACAATATCTTATACCAACAGTACCAACAGTTGCCATGTGTGCACACCGTCAAAATTACCCTAATTGGCTGAGAATTTCAGAAGTTTCAGCCTGGCTTGACCTGGGCTTACATGGACTAGAGTAATGAGAAGGAAAAAAAAAAAAAAAAAGAAAAGAAAGAAAAAAAGCTTGACTTCAACATTATAAGCAGGTACACACAGTCTGTCTGCCCTCCCTGAACTGCAAAGATTTTAATTCCCTTCTTTTCTCTCCCATGTTTTCAACCTAGAGATTCCTGCTTAATATGAACACAATTTAATTACAAAGAAATCATGGAATATTCATAATCATCTTGTGTTCAATGATCCAGCAAAAGCAACATGCATGCAGAAGGACTGAAAGGCATTTTTGTGGACTTTTAGGTATGAAAGTGTTCATTTTATGTGGATGAGAAATTAGTTGGATGGTTGCATCCAAAGGGTAGTGTTCAACAGCTCAGAATACTGATGGACATCAGTGATGAGTGGTGTTCCGCAGGGGTTCCTACTGGGACCCATGTTATTTTATATCTTAATTAACGATATAGATGAAGGGATTGAGTGTACTCTCATCAAATTGCAGATGACACCAAACTGAGTAGTGAGGTCACCACACCTGAAGGATGGAATGCCATCCAGAGGACCTGGACAAACTCAAGAACAGGCCCATAGGAATCTCACAAGGTATAATAAGACTAAATACAATGTGCTGCACCCAGATAAGGACAACACCCATATCAATACAGTCTTGGGGATGAAAAGATTGAGAGCAGTCATGCTGGGAAGGACTTGAGGGTGCTGTTGGATGAGAGGCTGGACATGAGCTGGCAATGTGCACTCAGAGCCCAGAACGGCAATTGTATCCTGGGCTGCATAAAAAGAAGTGTGGCCAGCAGGTCGAGGGAGGTGATTCTGTCCCTCTATTCCGCTCTGGTGAGAAACCACCTGGAGTGCTGCATCCAGCTCTGGGGTCCCCAGCACAGGAAGGACATTGACCTGTAGGAGCAAGTCCAGAGGAGAAACACCAAGATGATTAGCGGGATGGAGATCCTCTCCTAAGAGAACTGGAATTGTTCAGTCTGGAGAAGAGAAGGCTTTAGAGTGACCTTAGCACAGCCTTCCAGTACTTGAAGGGATCCTACAAGAAAAATGAAAAGAGATTATTTACAGGGGCATGTGGGGTAGGACAAGGGGGAATGGTTTTAAACTGAAAGAAGGTAGGTTTGGATTTGATATTAGAAATAAATTCTTTACTGTGAGGGTGGTGAGGCACTGGAACAGGTTGCCAAGAGAAGCTATGGATGCCCCATCACCGGGAGTGTTCAAGGCCAGGTTGGGTGGGGCTTTGAGCAACTTGGTCTAGTGGAATGTGTCCCTGCCCATGGGAGGGAGGTTGAAACTAGGTGGTCTTTAAGGTCCCTTCCAACTCAATCCATTCTATGATTTTATGAAGAATTCCATGGTTCTATGGTGAATGCTACAATTCTATAATGAAGCACCCATGTACTGATATTTTTATTACTCGTAGTAAAACTAGGACCATTTTTACTTAGGAGATGCCATTTCCATAATAATTCTTAGTTCAGGCCAGCAGGGGAACTTTTGAGTCCAGCCAAGTCTTTTTTTTTTTTTTTTTTTTTTTTTTTTTGAAAATAANTTTTTTTTTTTTTTTCCTAACAATAACCAATTCCATACAGGAGAAAAGTAATGATGTATGATTGTGGGCTGACATTGAGAAAGATTTTCTTTATCCTAATTGTCTAACGACAGTTTATAGTCTGAATTTATACTGACTTTGTGATTTCCCTCTTGTAAGCATAGTTATTCTTGTTGTCCATGAATATATTAGGCTGATCCGAATCCTGTTGAGCCTTGGTCTAAAAAACAACTTCCAGAATAATTATCTAAGTTAATGATGAATTGTGTATAAATTTATTTTTTTTATTCATTTGAAAAGGATTGCCTTTCAGTCTTATGGACTGTAACATCAAATTATTAGAGTAGATGAGTTTATTTGCGGTCCCTAAGTCATACGCTATTTTGTGAAAACATCAGTTAAGTGAAGCTGTTTATTTCAATGGTCAGTAAACACAAATGAGGAAAATCTGTGCCTTCTCCATGCTAGATACCACAGAGTGAAGTGATGGTTTCCAAGTAAATTGGATGCAGGCACACAATTTTTTCTAAGCTGTAGTTTGCTTAGAAATATTTGATCTATTACTTAATATGTAGAATACCATGGGTCTAAAAAAGGATACTTTCCTGAGCACTAAATGATGAGAGAAAAACAACCCTTGCCCCAGAGTGCTCAGAGACTGAAAGGGCTCCCAATCAAAAATCTTTGGCTGAGAAACTGAAAGTATTGATGTGGTGACAGAAAAAAATCATCTCATTCAATCAACTGAGAAAGAATTTGAGAGAGGGTTCACTGGAAAGAAAACCTCTACAAAACAATATTGTCTAAAAGAAATTTTCTATTCAGACACACATATACTACACTCTCAGTGAGAGTTGTCTGACCATTTCAGAGAGCAGAGTTCATTTTTAGCAGTTTAGGCACAGCTCCTAAGTTATGATTTGTACATTGTACGAAGCTTACATTATTCTTAGGTTAATAAAAATAACAGACAACATTCTCCCCTGTCCTTCTCGTCCTTTTTTCCATTATAGCCATTACTGAAACAGATTGTCCAGTGCTCATTACAAGAATGAGGTCATGCTTTGTGCTGGAGTTTTGGGGTTAATTTCCTGAGTGAATGAGGAATGTATATCTCACTTAAGGCATGTTTCAAAATCCAGTGAAATCAGAGTGCCTATGCAATGAATGCTGCATTATGCCCCATAAGTTAAGAAGAGAGAGGTGTAGTCTTTCGGGCCCATCATTAAAAGCAGAATCAAATGCCTTACCCATTGAGTTATTGCAAGTAGACAATAGAAGATAACACATAAGGAGAACAGAAATCAGAGAACAGAAAATACTTGTTAATTTTGTAAGAGGGACAGCAGTAATAAACTTTTCTCTCTATGAGGCCCTCTATACTTGTTAACATTCAAATTAATGAAACATTTTCAAATTAAAGATAAATTAAAAACAAAGCCTTTGGGAACTGAAGTTTTGAATATATACGAAGAGTTGAATGCCCTATTAAAATATCCACACTTAGCTAATAATATGTTCTTTGCTTTCAGTTTCAGCAAGAGGAAAAGCTTTCTATCCTATGGACAAGACTAAAATAAACAGGCATCAAATATATAAAATTTTATGTAACAGTGAATTCAGTAAAACCACTTGCTAACAATCAGGAATTTACCTTATGTTCCTAAAAAAGAACAAATAATGATAACAATAACAAACTCTAAGAAATTATTTCAGAGTGGGCTACCCAAAAGATTCTCAGGAAACTTGGAAGATAATTATTTGAACAGAGAACTTGAGAACTGAGTTACAGACTCAAATGCAAGGAAATATTTGTATTTCACTTTTGATGTTTTTTATCTGTGTTTCCACTGACAAAGATAAAGTTCTTAGTGGAAAAAACATGGCTGGTTTGTTAAGCCTGTGTACTTTCTACTTTCAAATGTCCCATCTACAAGACAGCAAATAAACAATACATGACACCTACCTTCAGTGTAGATGTGAGCCCGGCATTTTACAACAAGAGCAAATTTAGCTGGAAACTGTCAAACACTTTAGTCAGAACTAAAGCTTACTGAAAGTTGGAAATGTATTTTTAAGGGAAAAGAAACTTAAAGGTATCTTCATCTTAAGTAGATAAAAATCCCATATTTTCTTGTTTTTTTGTGGGTTTTCTTCCCCAGATCATATGTATCACCAGAAAAAGATTAATTTAAAAGACAACAAATTTTTACAGTTAAAATACTCATATTTGTGTACAGGTGCATCTGTATACATATCTATGAATATTTATGCATGTGTCTATAGAAATTTATTCTCATTTTCTTACTCTCATTCAACATGGTAGTGAGATAAACAACCTTGTGTATAAATGAGAACGAGAACTTATGTTTTTCAGTGGCAGAGTGTGGATCCCTACCATGATGCAACATACTGGACAAACTGAAATGCACAAGAGTACACAGTTAAATTCTTCTTTTAGTTAAGGAGGGGCACAAAGATCCGATCTCAGGGAAATGCTTCAGGTCAAAATCCTTAATCTTCATGGACAATGTAAAGCTCTGCTGTTTCTGTGATGTTGTTTTGCACTTGCACTCAGGGCAGGATTTATGAGAAAATGACGGAGTCCTTCAAAGTTTCTGGCTTGCTTTTTAAGTTTCTATCCTTCGGCATTCTCCCTTAAACAACACACCACTAAAAAGACTATCTCTTCCTAATAAACAGATGAAAGGCTTTTTGTGTGGAATGGTTGGTTTAAAAATAAAAATAAATTCTATCTAGAAAGAACAAGTAAAAAGTCTTGAACTCCAGGGGTCTTACTCCATTTCATTATTTTGCTGTAAATATTTACTTACAAACTTTTACCATGGACAATGGCATTCAGCTGAAGACCAGTATTGACTTCTTGTCTATAAACCACTGTATTAGATTTGATAGTAGACCTAAAGAACCTTCTGTGCAAAGTCTTATGATATCTTCTACACTGCCACACTGTGAATATAAACCTCACTGGGTACTTTCAATTTATAATCAGTCTTAGCCTTAGGTGCTCTCAATTTGTGCTCAGATCAACCTAAAGAGTGAAAGAGAAGGAAATAATAGGGTCACAGAATGGTTGGGGTTGGAAGATCTCTCTGCAGACTATCTAGTGCAATCCCCCTGCCAAAGCAGGTTGGCCTACATCATGTTGCACAGGTTCTTATCCAGGACGATTTTGAATAACTCCAGAGAAGGAAACACTGCAACTTATCTGGTAAATTTTTCAATGCTCTGTCACTTTCACAGTAGATAGATTCTTCCTCATATTCGGACAGAACTTCCTGTATTGCAGTTTGTACCTGTTTCTCCTTATTCTGTTAATGGACACTGCTGAAAAGAGGCTGGTCCCATTCTCTGACCACCTGCCTTTAAGATTTTTGCGTGCATTGATGAGGTTCCCACTCAGTCTTCTGTTCTCCATGATAAGCAGGCTGAGCTCCCTCAGTTTTCTTTGTGAGACAAATGCTCCAGTCCCCTAATAGTCTTTGTCTTCCTCTGCTGGACCTTCTCCAGAAGTTCCTTGTCTTTCTTGAACTGGGAAGTTCAGAACTGGACATAGTACTCCAAATGCAGCATCACTAGATCTGAGTAGAGAAGCAGCATTATCTCCTTTGACCTGCTGGCAGTGTTCTTCTTTTTGCATCCCAGGATACCATTGGCCTTCTCAGCCACAAGGGCACACTGCTGTCTCCTGGATAGCTTGTTGTCCACCAGGACCCCTACGTCCTTCTCTGTGAAGCTGCTTTCCAGCAGGTCAGCCCCCAGCCTGTCCTGGTACAAGGGGTTATTCCTTCCCAAGTACAGGGCTCTGCACTTGCCTTTGTTGTACTTCATTAGATTCCACTCCATCCAACTCTCTAGCCTGTGCAGGTCCCACAGAATGGCAACAGAGCCTGCTGGTGTATCAGACAGTCCTTCCAGTTTTATCATCAGCAGACTTGGTGAGAAGGTATTCTCTCCCTTCGCCCAGGTCATTGATGAGTAAGTTAAACAAGACTGAGCCTGGTACTGTATCCTGGGGAGCAATGCTAGCTACAGGTCTCTAGCTAGACCCTGTGCCACTGATCACAGCCCTCTGAGCTCTGCTGTTCAACCAGTTCTCAATCCATCTCACCATTCACTCATCCGGCCCACACTTAGGTTACTCTGGAGGATGTCAAAAGACTTGTTGAAGTCCAGGTAGACCACATCCATTGTTCTCCCCACATCTACCCAGTGAGTCATTCCATCACAGAAAGCAGTCAGGTTGGTCAAGCATGATTTTCCTTTAGAAAATCCATACTGAGTACTCATGATCACATTCCTGTCTTCTGTGCGCTTAGAGATGACATCTGACATGAACTGTTCCATCACCTTTCCAGGGACAGAAGTGAGGCTGGCTGGTCTGTAGTTCCCTGGGTTCTCCTTCTTGCCATTTTTGGTGACTGGAGTGACACTGGCCTTCCTCCAGTCCTCAGGTGACTCTCTTGTTCTCCATTACCTTTCTAGGGTGATGGAGAGTGGCTTTTACCAGTAATATCTGCCAGTTCCCTCAACATTTGTGGGTGCATCCCACTGGGGCCCATGGGTGTTTCGGTATCAAATTCACTGAAATAATCTCTAACTTGGGCCTCATTGTTTTTTGCTTGCACCTCAAGGGCTTTACAGTCTTCCTTAATTCTGCCCAGATTCCGACTTGCAGTGTTATTTGTACTCAGATGGAAGAGTAGCAGTGGATAGTAGTCTGTTCTCTTGACAAGCTGTGGTACTCTCTCAGCAACAGCATGGGCCCTAGCTCTCTTAAAGCCACATACCTCTTGTGACTCCCTGTTAGGCAGGCAGATGGACAGTCAATGTCCCTTAACAGAAAGTCACCCACTACTAGCACTTTTTTTTCTTTTTGGTTGGTATCAACTGTATGCTGCTGGTACAGTTTCTTCTTGCATGCCTTGCTGGTGCATGACTATAGCTATTAAAGCTTCGTGTCTGCTTTTGTGGTTCACTAGGGACCAAGGTGCCTCATTTTCTATGATGTCTGCAGTAGCATTTTTCTGAAACTACCTATCTATCTCCATTTCAGCCGTGCTAATACTGCACAGGCTAAGTAAGAACTGTTTCCTGGAGCTCGGCTACCTGATGTAAAGATCATCAATCTATACACACGTTATGCAGGCACTTACCTTTTCTCCAGAATGATCTGGGCACTCATTGTAAAGCCTATTGCTTGTACTGAGTTTTCTTTCTTACTGGTTCTGTCTGTTTGGAAGCATCTGATATCTCATGAGCTTTCTCTGTAGAAACACTGGTTTTAATTCTGAGGACAGTGCCCACCATTATGGCGGAGACCTAAGGCTGTGGGCCTACAAGCACGGTTCATGGACATTCTCATGAGCCCTTCTGCACAATCTGTTGTTCCGTCTCCAACCCTCCTTTGCCACTCTGGTCACAGTACTCCGTGTTGCCAACAGTCCCCAGGGCCATTTCAGTCTTCCACAGTTGTTCCTGGTGTTGCCCAAAAGTGGCACTTAAAGAAAGTTTGCAAGTTTTAAAAGTCAAGGTATTCTTTATTCAGAGCTGAGTATATTGGTCATCACTTCACCAAAATGTACACTGAGATATCCTCACTGCAGCTTATACGTTAGCCTTGCATGATTATTCATTTTCAGTTCCCGGCATTCCAGTTACATATTCATGACATTTCCAACATCTATTAGCATATATACATATCCTTATAAGGTTTTGGAGGGTCTTCTTTGGGCATCTTTGGTGGTCTTCTCTACCCGAGGACCCTATAGTTCTGTATGACCGCCTTATGAACTTATTCAACACAATTCACTTAGTTGTACAGTAACTGGGTATTGCTTGGCTGGCTGCCTCAATTTCCCTCCTTATTGTTTCTATTTTTTTTTTTTTGTTAGTCCTTTTAATTCATTTTCTACTGTATGTAGTTTCTGTAATATATTCTGCTGCAAATACTATTAGTCCTCATTACACCTCTAAACCCCGACATCACTGACAAGACCCAAATACTGCCTGACTCTCTCATGAGGGCTTTTGGCTGCTGGCAAGGATCTCTGCTTTTCTTTACTTCTCCCTGGCTCTGGGAATCCTCCTGTACACCTTGAACCAGTACTCAGCCACAGAACTTACTGCTGCATCTCTCATTGACATGAGTTTTATATCTGCTTTCTCTAACCTTTCAATGTGCGAGGCTTGTAGTACTCATGTACAAAGAAAAATTCTAAGAAGATCTTGTAAAAATTTTGCGTAAATCAGAATTTAAAGTGAAATAGAGAAGTAGCATACAACTTTCATGAAACTTTTCTCATCCTGCTGCCTCCATTATCTGTAGCAGTAATCATATGAAAACAATAGTATATATTTGCCTCATGTTTTTCATTTTGCAAAGCAATAATTAACTGTTGTTTGTGTAATTTTCATGGTGAATGTGCAAATCTTCAAAGACTTCTGCTTACATTCATAGCTGTGATTCTTTCCAGTCTGGGCAAGCTGAATTTATAGACGTCAGTGAATACACTTGAGCATTTTTCTTTTTTTAAGGCTTTGGTTTGTTGGTGTATGTTTTTGTTTGATTGGGTTTTTGTGTGTTTTTGTTTGTTTGTGTGGTTTTTTTCCTCTGCATGTTCGTTGTCCCACAGTGAATCTGATAATATAATCTGTTCATTGCTAGCTCTCATACGGTGTCTCTCAGAAGTTGGTACTGGGTTCGATACTGTTCAACGTCTTTGTCAGTGACAAGGACAGTGGGATTGAGGGCACCCTCAGTTACTATACCAACAACACCAAGCTGTGTGGTGCAGTTAACATGGAGAATGGAAGGGATACCATCCAGAGGGACCTTGACAGGCTTGAGAGATGGGCCCATGCAAAACTCATGAAGTTCAACAAAGCAAAGCGCAAAGTCCTGCACCTGGGTCAGGGCAATCCCGGGCACATATATAGATTGGGTGGAGAAGTGATTGATAGCGGTCCTGGAGAAAAAGGCTTGGAGGTGGTGGTTAACAAAAACTCAGCATGGGCCAGTAGTGTGTGGTCACAGCCCAGAAAGCCAAACCAAATGTTGGGCTGCATCAAAAGGACTATGGCCAGCAGGCTGGAGGAGGTGATTTTCTTCCTCTGATTAGTTCTTGTGAGAGCCCACCTGGAGTACTGCATACACTTCTGGTGTCCCCCACATAAGGACATGGAATGGATAGAACAAGTCCAGAGGAGGCCACAACTCTCCATACAGAAATGCATTTTCTCATTCAATATTTATTGCCATAATTCTGATATCTAGGAGAAGTAACTGTCAGAGAATTATTTCCAAATTAATTTTCAGAATAATCCAGAGGGAATAATTTCTGATGTGCAATTTTTTGTTCATGTATATTTTGGCATGTCGAGAAAATGTAACATCATAAAGACTAAAAGTCAATGTGTTGTTATTTAAGACAATTTCATGATTCATTTTTTTATAGGTTAGATTTGAAGAGACTTTGAAGTATCACTAAGGCAATATTTCACAGTGGAAATAAAACCAAAATCAATTTAAAGTTCTCTGGAATTAAACCCATATTGGCATACCTAATTACTGGCATACCAACATTATTGACTCTTCAAAGTAAGGCTAGGTGAGGCTGTCGAGGGTAGCTCTGAGATATGTTCTGGTCATCCATGCAGGTTTTATCTGAATATTCAGTATTAATTCTGCTATTCAATTAAAAATGAGAAGGCTTACTATAGTCACCACAGAAATATATGTAGCATATACTACTTGTAAGATGCATTTAAGTTCCTTGAGGAAATTGTTTACTTTCAGTTGGACTTGATTTGATGTACAATACTCTCTTAAATATAGTAAGAAAACCCCCATATTTTAATTTTTCTCAGCATATACTGGTTACTATTTCTAACTCTACTTAAATATTAAGTAAGCTGGCTCCATTATACTTGAGACTAACTTACATTTTATTGATGAGGATTTTGACAGAGCTTTTAGGCTTATCCCTAAAAAGAACGACAGAGATTAATTCACTCCCAAATTAATACAAGAGAGAAGAAACATTCATCATAAAGTTATGTGATTCATTATCAGAAAAATATTTTCCTAGTCTCTTATTGTTAAAGTGTTTCTCATATTCTGAATCAAAAAGGTTTTATCCTTTCCAAAATCCTATCCTTTCTAGTCTGGATCTCACAACACTGAAGTAATAGGAAACCCATTTAATCCAATTGTTGCAGGGTCAAACACTTAATCCTACTATTACACATTTGTATATCCTTATCCATGTAAATGTTAAATTCTGTTTTCAATTCTGATAAGCTCTTGGCCTCGATGGTACCTTCAGGCAATTAGTACCCAAAGCTGCTTGTGTGAGAATTTACTTCTTTTTATAAGTCATAAAGTTGTTGTATTTAAATTTTCCTGAATGTCTAGTACTGTGATAAAGGTGAACAGATCTGTTTTAATTTTTCTCTGCACTATACTAATTTGTTCATTTCTATCTTTTTTAGTCCTCTTTCTTAAGTAAACACTTCAACCCTTTTTATTTATATGGAGAGAGAACTCAGAGTGTCTTTCTATTGAAAGTAATGCTGAGTAAGTTTGTTCTTGGTTTAATTGAACACTAGCTATCAAGACTGCTACTTCCACATTCTTGTATCTTATGACAGTTTTTCTTGATGGTATGTTTAATTTGATTTTAAAATAAGTGTTAATTTAACTATTTTGGGAAAGATATTAAATGATTCTGATGTATGGGAAATGTTTTCTACTAGCTGTGGTTCCTAAAATATATGTGAAAAAATGATCTAGGGAAAACAATTCAGAGTATAGAAGCAGACAAATAAATCAGAAGAAATTGTGGACATATTTATACATTTTATATATTTTAATTGCACTGGCACTGTAATTTTTTCTGTAATTGCACTTTAATTGCGTATATTTTTCTAAATTTAAAAAAGTAGTTAAAACAGCATTGTACTGGATGAAATAATTTCAGGCACTTACTGCAGCTGTTTTAAACAATCCATGTGTGGCATAATTTCATAGTCTTATTATATAAGGCATTTAAAAATTGCACTTGAGAAATTCTGCCTGCAATCAGCAAAGATCCTATATTATTTTTCAGTCATCAAAGAAAGCAAAGCTGAAACCTGTGAACTAAAAAAGTCTATTCCTTTTGCCTTCTGGGAGGCCTCTTGAGACTCTGAAGTTTGGAAAATCATTTACCTTAGATGCCTCCTTTTCAATTTAGGAGACTGTTGTGATTTAACCCCAGATGGCAACTCAGCTCCATTCAGCTCCAACTCACACACTCTCCTGGTGGGATGGGGGACAGAATCAGAAGGGCAAAAGTGAGAAAACTCACAGGTTGACAAAAAGGCAGTTTAGGGAAAGCAAAAGCCATGCATACAAGCAAAGCAAAATAAGGAATTCATTCACTGCTTCCCATGGGCAAGCAGGTGTTCAGCCATCCCCAGGAAAGCAGGGCTCCATCACACATAGCAGTTACTTGGAAAGAGAAACACCCCTGCTCTGAATATCACCCCGCTTCGTTCCCCATACTAGCTATTAGGAAGAAAATTTTCTCTCTCCCAGACAAAACCAGCACAGAGACTAACTCAAGGAATTTTGCTTACAGGGACAGCTCTTACTGCTTATTACTTTGTGACCCATTTTCATATAGTACCTGTCTGAATATCAAGCCCTTGAAACCAAAATTTGTGCCAGGTATGTGGATAGTGGTTTGGATTCTCCTATGAGAAACATCTTACAACACACTTCTTGAAAATGTTGCACTTCCTTTGAGTACCACTCATATATGTAATGTGTGTCATGCTTGACAGTGACTACAGTCTGTTTGTGGAACTCAAGATCATATTTCAGTTTAGAAGATTTCAGCCTTTGAGTTCTACATAATTGCAATTATCTAGCAGGCTGCTAACACTGCAGCAATTAGTATTACAATTAATATAATTTTAGTGGCCAGGCACAACATTGAAGATGAAGACTCAAAATGTACAAGGCATTAACATACTCTACAATTATCTTTGAAGGGTTTGTTATTTGAATTTAAAACTACAAGTAAATGTGGCCATGACAAACTCAAAAAGATTGAAATCGAAAAATAGCATCTCTGCCTGAAATCTATTGCTGTGTATCTATGGATTTTATTGCACCTTAAATTTTTAAGTGAAACCACTCAGTTAATTCCTTGGGAGTTCTGCTTAAAAGCAAAAATTTCCATTACAGTTCTTCAGATTAGATTTTTACTTTATTGCTCTTATGCATTTTGCTTTTAATAATACAGGGTGTGTTTAATAGTTTGCTCCTCTGGTCCTGCATACATTATTTATACAGATTTAGTCCTGGTGAATCAATGAACAGTTTATAGGCCATTGCTAATGAGAAGCAATTATTCGTTATTTTAGATTTTGAGATGTTTATAGAGACAGCTCATTGTAATAAAGTTTATGAAAACTATTAAGTTTTTCACAGCCCAGTGATGTGGACCATCAGTGACTGGCCCAAAGGTACTGAAAAGAAAAAAAAAAGGCAGACAATTACAGCTGGATAAGCATGAAAACTAGACAGTAAACTGAGAATATTCCCTGATTCAATATATACAAGAGTGAAATGAGTTTGCCATCTTTATTCTGTTTCTGCCCATGTAAAACTCTCTTTTGGCTTTGACAATGGAAACAGATGGTAGGACACAGAGCAAATGTTCCAAATACCTACATTTTCAAATATGAGTTATCTATACATTAACTTTTCCAAGTATAAACATAAAAAAGTAATGTGCGGTTTACTCTAGCTTAATATATAATAAATAATAATAGCAACACCATTTAGGACTTTTATAACACTTTTCATCTGGAAATCTCAAAGCAATTTACACAAGTGGGTTAGCAGAGTATCTCTGGCATCAAAGAGCCTTTAAAACTCACACATCATCCATTGATGAGTATAGAGAACACAAAGTTTGAATAAGATGCTCTTCCCATAGGCAGTTTCAGCTAAATCTTGCATTAGTGGTATGTGCTGAGTTTATTTTAACAACAGTCTAAAAGAAGTAGAATTGCAGCACTAAAACTATGAAGATATGTGAAACTGAAAGCCAAAAAATTAGTATCCAGACTTTCACCAAAAAGCAGAAATTACATTCTAGACCAGTAAAATATGTGTCACAATGCTTTGATATGAGTCACGTAAGTATCTCCCACACTAGGAGATGAGAATGGCACTAGGACTTAAATTCTGCCAGTTCTGACTGTATGTTGTAGAAGAATCAGAGGAGGAATAAATGAACAAAATTATTAACTGTACAGATAACCAGTTTTTATGTGGACAGTAAAAGAAAGAAGAAAGAAGTTAAAAAATATTCAGCTGAAA